>BSBK01004115.1:637500-965000 GCA_027943335.1 Chamaecyparis obtusa
AAGATCTGACATTCATTATTAGGAGGAAGATTCCTAATTCATAACTTGAAAATGATAAATTAAAGAGTGTGATCTGAAATTTTCTCAAATCTGTCTACATTTTTCTTGACTGCAGCATTTGCAAATGGACAAATACAAGGCCGAGCTCTAGAGAAACTTTTACATATGGAATACAGTGAATCCAACCACAAAAGGCAACCTTCGCAACTTCTAATTGACATTGAGGCTGAAATTGATTTAGTCAAAAAAACAGCTGAAGATTTAGAGGCCAAAATTCCATCTTCTTCAAATGTTTTGGACTCTGAAAATACGTTAGCCCAAAGAATGAGAAACTTAGGCATAGAAAGGTGAGCTAAATCTGTGTGCTAAAGGTCTCATTTTTTAACTACAGAATCACAGATGACTCTTCACTGTGGTTTCTGGTTAGCATAAACCCTATTCTCCCTGCTAGGGTTTCCTTAACACTTTTACCATATGAAAATTTTATATCATCAGGGCAAGAAAAAGTGGATGGCAAGACACATATTGTTTCACCAAAGCCATGGGAGAAGTGTTGCTGGCCAGTGGCCGGGGAGCTTTGCCAGTTGTCATCCTTCGTCCCAGTATTATAGAAAGCACATATAGTAGCCCTTTTCCTGGATGGATTGAAGGCCATAGGTATACAAATACATCATTTTCTTTTTTCATTATATCTCCATAAAAATAAAAATCACATATTAATGCTATTAGATTTCTACAATTCATATTGTTGATGTTATTATTTCTGAATTCGATTGTGTGATAGTTTTTGTATCAACACTGTAGAGATAACCCTTTCATCCTAATGATGGATCATAGAACATAATCAAAAACATCAATGCAAATACGATCCGACAATTGATAACACCAATAAAAATCAAATATAACAATATATACAACTAATGGTATGTATGTAGGATGCTGGATCCTATTATTTCACACTATGCAAAAGGTCAACTGGGTGGCTTGTGGGGTGATCCAAATGCCATTATTGATCTGGTGAGTAACTAACCACTGTAAGATGTTTAATTAAAGTCCTCAAACCCATTCATTGAATTCGATTTGGGTGGTAAGAAAAACCATTTCATTCATTAAATTGTTTTTGATGGGCAATAAAATCCAAGGATTCCTTAAATACTGTCACAGATACCTGTAGATATGGTGGCCAATGCAACACTGGCAGCCATTGCAAAGCATGCAGGAAGACCTGGCATTCAGGTGTATCATGTATCTTCCTCTGTTGGAAATCCAATAAGGTTCCAACAGATTGTAGAGGCAATCTATGACCACTTTAGAACTAATCCCTACATTGACAACAGAGGAAAACCAGTGGAATTGCAAAAGGAATTGGCCTTCTTTCCTACAATGGAGGGTTTTCTCAATCATGCTTGGAGCAGTACTTTTGATGTTCCCTTGAGTGTAAGTCACAAGATTCTAGTCATTTTTTAAATTTGTGGACAGCCCATTTTTCCTATGATGTAGAATTTCTGCAATCATGCTTGAAATGGTTTTGTTCATGGAATAATTCCCCCATTTTTATCATATCCTGTAGCTAAGGATTATACATTGCTGATTCATAACTCATTGCAGATAGATGGGTTTCCTCAATTTGCTCCAAAAACATCGGACAGGGAGAAATGCATTTGTACCAAACATATACAACAAACTCAGTACATGTCTACGTTATACAAGCCATATACATTTTATGAAGGAAGGTAAAATGCCCTCAAAATTCTGGACTGTCATACAATTAAATTTTGGGGGTGAAGAATTTGTTTTGAATTGAATTTTGTGGGGTTTGATTATTTACAGGTTTGACAACTCAAATGTGGAGACATTGTGGCAAGAACTATCAGAGGAAGAGCAAAGGACTTTTGGATTTGATATCAACAAGGTTGAATGGAAACACTATCTTGCAAACATTCATATTCCAGGACTGCGCCAACATGTTATGAAAGGTCGGGGCGTGGGTCTCCATGGACTAGCCGAAATCAATTACGATTAGATATATGTCAGATCCATAAATGTGGAATTGTCATAGGTTTAGATTTAGTCTAATCAGAATGTACCCGCCAATTGCAGCTTATGTACCGCTGCAGCACCGTTTTTTATTTGAAAAACATTAAGTTTAAATATATATTACAAAATATTTATGTGGTTTTTGAATGTTTAAATTTTCAATTTTTTTATCAAAAGTTTAAATATTTAAATATTTTTATAAATTAATAAATAGAGTTTTTTTTAAAGTATATATATATATATATAATGTTTAAATATTTAAATTTAAATAGTCTTTGTAAATGATGTCTCTTATTTCTTAAGTCAATTTAACATAAATATACTAAGATGATTTTTGAAAAATATAAATAATTAATGAATTATAAATGTACGATTTATTAAATTGATTTTATTTTAAAAAGTGTAAAAATATTTTAATATATATAGCTTAAATATTTAAATTTAAATAGTCTTCATGCAAATGATGTCTCTTATTTCTTAACTCAATTTAACATAAATATACTAAGATGATTTTTTGCAAATAATAATAATTGATGAATTATGAATATTAATTATATAGATTCTTTATACATACATACATATATATAGTCTTCATTTTCATGAATTTATTTAAATATTTAAATATATATATATTCATGAAAATGAAGACTATATATATGTATGTATGTATAAAGAATCTATATAATTAATGTTCATAATTCATTAATTATTATTATTTGCAAAAAATCATCTTAGTATATTTATGTTAAATTGAGTTAAGAAATAAGAGACATCATTTGCATGAAGACTATTTAAATTTAAATATTTAAGCTATATATATTAAAATATTTTTACACTTCTTAAAATAAAATCAATTTAATAAATCGTACATTTATAGTTCATTAATTATTTATATTTTTCAAAAATCATCTTAATATATTTATGTTAAATTGACTTAAGAAATAAGAGACATCATTTGCATAAAGACTATTTAAATTTAAATATTTAAACATTAATTATATGTATGTATGTATGTATGTTTATTTGTGTACTTTTTAAACTAAAATCTTTTTATTAATTTATAAAAATATTTAAAAATGAAATAAATATTTAAACATTAAATATTTTTTAATATATATATGAACCTTTTGCAAAATAATAAGTTTTAATTTTTTTCAAATTAAAAAGGTGTTGTAGTCGTACATAAGTTGCAACTGGCAGGTACATTCTGATTAGACCTTGGCTGACTTGTATGCATGACACGACATTAGATGGTGATGACACTAGCTATGGGCCACTGCAAATTTTTAGTCATTTAGCCAGTGCCTTCTATTTATGGAAGAAAGATAGAAACTAAGGAGGTAGGTAAGAAGATAGAGGTGTGAATTCTAGTAGCGGCTATGAAGCCACGAAAATAGTTATCATACTAAGGGGGCACTTAGTACACTTTTTTTTTTTTTAAAGTGCCCCCTTGGTATGATGTCCATTTTTGTGGTTGCATAGTCGCTATCGTAAATCCTCAATATTCATTATTGCCTTGCATGATAAGGAGCACATGCTATCCAATTTTAGAGTCTTTGTTATGTTAAGTATTAGGAGAAAGGTTCCCACTAAGGGAAATTTGTGATGCTTAATGAATAGTTACAATTACCTATTGGCTTATTTTAGGTATCGTTCTAATACATTGTTATGTGATAAATATATTATAAAGGTTATCTTTTTATCAAAGATTTATTCATATATTGCATTTGAGCTAAAACATTAGAGATTTGAATATTGGGACAAGAATCATAATGCGAACTATCACTTCATCTTGCATGACATTGGGCAAGATTGATAGTTAAAGAGAATGATTAGAGTAGAGGGACAATACTTGAACTTCATGTGGTTAATGTGTATGAACAAATGTGGTTATCACTTTGATATGAACTTAATATTTATTTATATGGATAATATTAATAGAAATTTTGAGACTTATAAGAATCAACTTCAATTACCAAATAGTTATAGTATCATGCACTTTTTCTGCTAGTGCTTTAATGTATTGTCTGGGATATGTCCCTCTCAGTTTCTATCCCTTTCTGGGAAAGATTGTTGTCTTTTAGTTCTCTTATGCTTATCTACTTTATGCTTTGTTAAAGGGTTTTGGGGTCCCTTCAAAACCTGTAGTTACCGTAATAAAAAAAACTTCAATTACCAAACTTAACAAAATAACTATTATAGTTTGTAGGGATTTTTACATGGTGCTAGCATGCAAAGGAAACTAGTGTGTTTTATCATTTTCTACTTGGGGTAGAATGGTTAAGAGGGAGAGGGATGGAAATTTGAGCTAATTACCCAAAATAAGGATAGCATGAAAGAGCTTTCATAAGATGAGTTGAGATTATGCATCATCCTAATATTTCCACATGTGGATTATGTTCTTACTAAATTTGTCATAGGAGCATTTATATTTCCATTTGGCAATGAGACAATCAATATGTAGTTGGTGGAATGGGAAAGCAGCCTTCTAAAGATTGACTTGAGAGGGAAGAATGAGATACTATGGGCTTGAGGTTAATGTCAATCTTTTAGAAGTTATATCTTGATATAATACAAAGAGCTTATTGGTGATGGATGGAGGCACAAGTTTTGGACTTCAAAACTAGCTTGGCTATCAAAACCATTGTGATTGAACTCATTTAAGAAGGGACTAGGGTTTAGTCTAGAAAAATCTCATATATCCTTGAACAACTAGATGCATTTTAGTGAAAATGTTTTTACCTTTAAGCATGCTGATAACATGTTCAAAGGAGTCTCATTCACTTTAATCAACTTGCTCTACTAAATAGAAGATGTGCAAAAACTAAGACCCATGTCTAAGGGAGTGGTCATTTCAAGTTAATTATTGTGAAATAGTTTACAAAGTTTTCCATATGTTTTTGAAAGGGATAAAGCCTTGAGTTTTGAAGAATGGGGTAAGAATTATTGAGATTGAAATCATGTTTAAGAAGGATCTATAATGTTTGTTGTAGTCTAGACAAGTCCCATAGATGATTGAACAACTAGATTTCTTTTTTTGAAAATGTGTTTACCTTTAATCCTAATGATAAAGTGTCCAAATGAAGCTCGCTAATATGAAGAGACTTACTCCAAAAAATGAAGGATGTGGAAAAATTGACACTCATGTTCAAGGGAGTTGTTAATATAGGATTGACACACCAACATACTTACAATTAGTGAATCTACAAGGTGGAACAATGAAGGTTTGTCGGGTTGCTTGAAAAGTGGCTAGCCTCTATAAAATAAATATTCAAATAAACATAGTCTTACGAAATCCATCAATTTGAGAATTCTTTGGTTAATCCATTCAAGGGGCCACATGACTAATATAATAATTGGCATGAAAAGGAAATTTGTGAAAATCAAACACTATTAGCTATTGCATGTTTTAATTTTTTTCAAAACTCTTAATATGTAAAGGAATATGGGTAGTCATATACGGAATTTATTCAATTTATTATCTTTTAAGATTTAAAATTGATCATTGAAATCCTAAACTAACATCTTTCATTAAAATAGAAAAGAGAAAAGCGAAAGAGAATTAATGGTGAATCCAAATATATCATCAATCATCTTATATATAATATTTTGAATGGATCTAAACACATCTTTAAATCAATATCGACAAGATCCTTCATCAACAATCCCAACATGAGATTGTGCAATCTTTAAAAGATATTGTGTTTGATTGATGATAAATACTTGCAAATTTCAAATAGGCGTTTGTTGATGTGGTTTGCATACAACACAAGAAGTAAAATCTATAAACAAGATCTTATCTCTCTTGAAATTTTTTAAACTCTAAAACACAATTTTTCATCCCAAGGTTTCCATAGTCAAATCTTGACACACTAGGTACACTCAAATTTCTTTGGAAGCTTATTTTACAAAGGGTCTTACACAAAGGCAATCTTACTAGAACTTATGATAAAAAAATTTAATGAGATAGTTCATTGGATAAACACGATTTAACCTTTATTCGTAAATATCATAAGTTATTTTGACAAATTTGAAAACTTATAAATAACTTTGATCAATTATATGAAACTATCGAGAACATTACCAAGTGACCATAAATTATTTTACATATTTTTAGAGATTATTTAACTTTAAGTAATTTATCTGAAATTATCTAATACATTTTTTTAAAATTGAAAAAGATAACAGGAAGCAAAGAAAGGGTTTAGAGACTAGGTTTTTAGTGACTTCACCTCAATATCCTTCAAGAATCATGAAACCTAAAATCAATATGCCTTGCTATACTATTTCACAACAACACACAAATGATGTAAATCTTCAAAAGAAACTTATCATACAAAAACTTGATCAAATGTATCCAAATATCGACGCAAGATTTGATATTTCAAAACTTATGATATATTTTTTTATTACAAAAAAACTTATGATGTGTTACAACCATGTCTGAGCTACAATTAGGAATGACTTTCCATTGGCCTAAATTTCAGAAACCTTTAAAAGAATATACAAATGATCTCACTATGTGAGAAAAAACTATGAAGTGAGAAATAATTAACAATAATTCTTCAACTAGTTGCCCCATGAGTATCAACAATTTCCAATCTCTGCAAAAAAATAACTATAGCCCTTTTATAGACACAAGGTGCCAATAGCTATTTATAAATTGATGGTCCAAATCACATCTTTGTGGTCATTAACAATTAAAAATGGTGTCATATTCTTTCCACATCAACATGTTACAATTTGCAGGATGGAATTTTCTAAGAGAATCAACATCTTTACATTTGGATTGAGACATATTCCCCTGCAAGTTTTCACCCTTGAAAAATTTCCAACTAGTAACATATTCTATTAGTATGAGCCTCATAACCTTTTAAAAGTATCTTCATAAACTTGATGAGGTGGTGTGGAGGAAGTTTGAAGAAGCCAAAATCTTGTAGAAGTGTTGGACCTAAACAAAATGATAACAAAAATTGGAAAGAACATCACTTTAAAGCTTCTTCTTCGTAGTATCATCTTTACTTATACACTTTTTTTTAAATTTTATCTTACATTTTCTTTTTTATTTGATTAAGACTATCAGTACTCTATTAATTTAGATCCTCTATCAAGATCTAATGATATTTTCCATCTATATTTAGATGTAGCATATACATACAATTTTTACTAATTCCTCATTACTCTATTTTATATCCCTTTGATACTATTCAATATGTATTATCTTTTGCATGAGTTTATTTAGTATATCCTCACTCGATTTATTTAGGGGATAATCCAAGGAATTAACAACAAGTTTCTTGAATTTTCACAAAACTAGTTCATCATCCTCTTCTGTCATTATTTTAGTTATACATCAATAATAGAAAATTTCAAACCTAATGTTGGATCTTTGACATTTTGCTTAAGGGATTCAAATTTATTTTGGCATTATTTTACCATATTTTTTTCCAAACTTAATTGTTCATTTCATGTTCTTAGTTTGTTATTAGTCTCATTGGTTATTGTGCCCTCATTAATATCGAGTTGTCATCCAACTTTTCTACTTCTTCTACCTTTGACAAGTCAATACATTTTATTTCAAGCTATCATAAAAAACATTCTTTAGCTTAGTTTCCTTTGTTTCCCAATGTTATGCCTCTTTGTATTTATTTGTGACAATATTTAGAGTTTCCTCTCCTTTAGATATCAATACTTTTATTCAATGCTCTATAACAATTGTTTCATGTTTTACATTTTGTAAAGGTGATATCTCTTCTTGTGATAGAAGAATATGATTAGGAGAAAATTACTCTATGGTCTAGTTAGGTCCTACTAATTATCTAATGTAATCTTAATTTTGTGTTACCTATACCTTTAATTATTGATTCCTCTTCTTATTTATTTCCAATCATATCATCGTAACATCTACAATTTATACTTTTATGTTCTCTTATGGAATAGCCAAGGTCAATAGTAAATATCTAATAATATAATGGTACCATGGTACCTTTACCCTTCTAGACATGTGGAGTGGAAATTTATGCAATTCTAGATCCACTAGCGTCTCCAGGTATCTTCCTAGAAACAAATATGCCAAACATCCCCAACCCTCCAGCAAGCACCCAAAGAAGTAAATTTTCTATCCTTAAAAAAATTATTCCATAGCTAGGAGATAGCCGGGACCAAAGTAGAATTGAGGAATTCCTTGAGCAAAGGAATGTTATACAAGTACTTATTGATCAAGATAGAATTTCACTCCCTTTTTTCTTCGAAGGTTCTCCAATTGTTTTTAGAAAGGAGAGTCTTATTAAAGACCTTGATGCTTGTCATACCAAGTCCCCCAAGTTTCTTAGACTTACATACATTATCCCAGGAAAGTAACATCATATGTTTCATCTCTTCAACTCCTGACCAAATAAAACACTTCTGGATTTTATCAATAATATCTGCAAACTTAGTGGGAATCTTGAAAAAACTCAAGGTGTAAATTGGTAGATTTTGAAGAGTAAACTTTAGAAGTTGAATATTTCCATCTTGACTTAACAAATCTCCTTTCTATCTAGTCATCTTTTTATCAAACCTATCTACAAAAGAGTTCCAGAAAGAATCTGGTGGCTTAGAACAAAGGGGAAGACCAAGATAAGAGGAAAGGAGAGATCTCATCTCACAACCAATAATATATACAATCTACCTTTTTCTATCAGTTGTAGTATTTAGAAAGATGAGAGTACTCTTTCTCTAGTTGATCAATTGACCAAAAGCATTACCATAAATATTAAAAGTATTCTTCCAAGGTTCTAGCTTCTTGAATAGTGGAACTGCCCATCAACATAGTATCATCTACAAACTGTTTGTGAGAAAACACAAAGTTAGTGCTAGGATTAACAGTCCATAATAAAACTGAGAGGGAGGGTGAATCATTTGTATGATAGAATATTAAACTTAAAATTTTAGGCTTATTAATATCAGATCTAATGAACACAATAAATGTCAACACAATAACATAATATTTTGCTTACGGGGAAACCCTGTTAAAGGTAAAAACCCCCGTGGGAATTAGCACCCACTAATGATGTACTGAGAGTATAGTAATCCTTGTTAGAAGATATAGCTTTGTTAGGAGCTTGTTGAAACATTATATACATAGTCCTTGTTAGAGTACAAACCCTGTTAGGAGTCAAGAACAAAGAGGGCTCACTGCCCAAAAGAAGGTTAAGTCCACCTTCTGAACTCACTAGTTCGCAACAAGTGTATATGAAGAAATACACAATCTTTTGAACTGTTTGCCAGCAACTGTCTTTGCTTGATCAATTCCAATTAAGTCCACCAACAATCCTCTGCTCTACATACAAAAGACATAAGTTCACAACCTTCTTCTATCACATGTATTCATCCATGTCTTTTCCAAAGAAAAGACCTTACATTTATACCTTATTACATTTTACCAAGACCAGGTCGGCCCATAAGGCTTCCCTAATTGCAAACAATTACATAAGCCCTTGCTAAGATACACATGGTATCTAAAACAAGTTTACAATGATTATATTACAATAATTTAGGACTAACATCCTAGAATTATGCTTGTCAAAGCAAAACACACGCTTCATTTCCTGAGTCGGCTTCAAAATAAGCCATCGCCAAAGCACACGTCCCAGATGATGTCACTAATAATTTCGTACCTTGCGCTGACCAATGAACATCCGTCAATACCTCTTCTAACATCCTTCAAGATCACATACCTTGAATCCAATCCCTCTTATATCTATATCAAAAACTCAGAGACTAACTCTGTCAATTCTCACTGTCACAGTCCAATGACCAGTCTTTACCAAAACAATTGTAACTTCTTTAATATGAATCCATTAATGATGCGATCTCAAATATAAGATCACAACATCCATTTGAACTCTCATCTGACTTCACAACATATGAAACATCCGTACACCTTCCGTACATTGTGATTACCAGTTTGGTTTCTTCATACAAGCATATGTTGACATCAATGACAAAACACAAATGACAACAGTATGAGTGCCTATTCAATAATGTAGTGATTAAACATATTTCTCATGCATTAGCAACATCCAATAGTTAGAAGATGAAGGATTCAATCCTCTAAAACTCCCCTCAAAAACCAATTTCTACAAATATCTACCCAAACTCTCAACCATAATAGTAAAGAGGATGGGAGAGATAGGATATCCATGTTTGAGGCCTCTAGAAGGCTTGAAAACATGAGACGAGGAACCATTGACAATAATAACAATAGAAGAAGTAGAGATCAGCTGCTCAATAAGACAAAGAATCCTATCTCTAAATCTAAAATCCCTTAATATGTTGAGTAATAAACTCTAATCCACCCAATCATAGGCTTTAGATAAATCTAGCTACATAAAGAATCCTTGATTCTTAGAATCCTCCAAGGAGTGAATATTCTCATGCACAGTAATAGTAGAATCATTAATCTATCTCCCCGAGACAAAGCCACTCTATTGACGAGAAACAATGGAAGGCAAGAGAACCAGTAATCTCGAAGTTAAAAATTTGGAAATAATCTAATAGGAGTTATAGAGATTGATAAGATGGAAATAGTCTAGAGAGGCCGCACCAAATGATTTAGGAACCAACACAATAAAAGTAGAATTCAACTCCTTAAGCAGTTTCTTGTCTCCAAAGAATTCTTTGACAACATTTGCAACGTCACTCTCAACAATATTCCAGAAGGTCTGAAAAAAGAACATAGGAAAACCATCTAGACCTGGGGATTTTTTACCTTCAAAATAGAAGACAACTCATTTGATCTCATCAGTAGAAGGAATATCAATTATACATCTATTATGCTCCTCACCAATAAAATTAGGTATAACCTCAATAAATTTTCATTGAACCTCACCATCCAATCTAGGATCAACAAATAAGAGGGAAGAAAACAACCAGACAACTTCCTCATGAATGTCTTCCCCCTTATCCATCATAATACCATTACTAGAAATATGAGAAATTATATTCATATCTTTATATTTAGGAGAAGTCATATGAAAGAATCTACTATTTTTATCACCATGCTCAATCATAAAGACCTCGATCTTTGTTTCCAAAATTCTTCCTCCTTCGCAATAATGTCATGATATTTTATTAGGATCTCTTTTTCCTTAGCTAAGTAATCGTCCACATAGCCATACACTTAGATTTTAACTTGAATATCCTTTAGTTCCAGATGAATCCCATACTTCAAGGCAAATATATGTCCAAAAACCTCTTTATTCCAATGCTTCATGTTGTCTTTTAAAAATCTAAGTTTCTTAGCCACCTTAAACATCATTATATATATTTGTTGGCCTCTCTCTATCTCTCCATATTCCACAAATTTATGATACAATCCTCAATGTTGGGGTGAGAGAGCCACATTTTCTCAAACCTGAAAGGGAAGTTCCTTCTATCCACAACAACATCAGCAACAAAATTAATACGAAAGTGGTTTGAACCCACTCTTAATAGAGACATCAAGGAGAAAAATAAATTGACTAGAGATTCATTTGATATAAAGGCCATATCCAATCGTACTTGAATAAGCTCATCCCCAGCCCTCCTATTAGTCCAAGTATAAGAAGCACCTTGAAGATCAACCTCATGCATCACCTGGTTGTTGATAAACTCCATAAGTTCCATTCTACTCTCCATCTAGACTTGGGATCCTCCAAAATTTTCAGTTTCTTGAAGGGGGTGTTAAATTTTCCCATTATTAACCAATTTTCATTCAAAAATTTCAACTGACTAGATTCCATCCATTTCCAAAATTTTCTTCTTGCTAATTTAGTATTGGGAGCGGAAATATTAGATAAGACCAAAGTAAATTCATCTATGATATGATGAAAATTAATGGAAACAATGTTTGCCTTCGCTTCAAGAGGAACACCTTGGATATGGTTAATGTTCCAAAAGATAGCTATACCTCCAAAAGCCCCCTCAAAGCTACAACCAACAACCCTACAATTTTTAAACAATTTTTTTTCTATCTTTTCCTTAATCATTTATATTTCCTCAACAAGAACAATATCTAGTTTGTGATCCCTTAAAATATTTCACAAATATCTTCCTTATGAGATCCATTAAGCCCCCTCATATTCCAAGTGTATCATCGGAAAATGGAAGCACTTCCATTTAGGACTGGTTTAGCCCTCCAAGTAAGTGGTTTGGGGTCATGTCAAACACCTTGAATGGGTCTTTGACTTGGATTTGGCCTTTTCCCCTATTCTGCCCCATTTTCCACTTCTTTTCTACATAATTCTGGCATCCTGAATTGAAATTCTAAGATTCTTGACCTCAGGGTCAAGGTCGACCTTTTAGGTCAAGGTCGACCTCGACCTTGACCCAGGGTCCAAAATTCAAGATCCCAAAGTTTCTGGATGTTGGGTTTTGGAAAGATTTATTTTTCGCTTTCGGGTTGGTTGTTTCGGGCTTCAAAACGGTAAACTCTTAAATTATATTTAATTTAGGTCCATTTCTAGGGGTAAAGGCTTAAATTGGAATTTAATTCTCCTATGTAGGCCTCTCTAAAATTTTGTGCCCTAGACTAGTATAAAAGGAAGCCTGCCTCTCTCATTTCAATCCATCTATCATCTCTCTTTTGCAATCAAGCATCCCATATCTCAAGCAAGCGAAATCAAGCAATCAAGAAAGCAAGAAAGAAGGAGAAAGAAAGAATTCAAGCAATCATCTATCTTCAAGCATTCAAGCATTCAAGATCCAATTCATCAAGAAGATCCATTGGTAGCCATTGAAGGATTCAATCTCTATGGAGCCCTTGACAAGGTTTTCAACATATTCTTTTTCAAAGGTAAGTATTTTCTATTTCTTCATTTCAATATTAGTCTTCTAGATTTACTTTACATATCATTAGAATTTCATGTATGTGTTAAATATTGGTTTAGGGTCTCTTTTATGTGCAAACCCCCATTGTTCTAAACCACATCCATATTTTTCATCTTACATTTTGGTGAACCCAACAAGCTTACCCCCTATATTTTGTGGAATTAGATGACCTACTGTGTTGGTGGTGTTTGATTTCATTTTCATGCTTATAAATTTCATTTGAATGCACTTGGATATATCTAGATCTATTCTCTATGCATTTCTTTATTTATTATCGTGTTGCATAAGTTGTTTCAAGTATTTTCCAAACATCCTTCTATAACTTTTGGGATTACACAACATCTTCCTCTTACCTTACCATTGCATGGTGTTACACCTAGAAAGACTTTATTTAGTGTGTGTGATGTTTCTTTGTCCTCTCTTATATTACCTTGTAAGGATATATTTGAGCAAGAAGATGACTTTAATCTATCTCTCCATCATATTTATCTTTATGGAGATGAGTTGGGGATTGATGTTAATTCTTCTCCTAATACATGTCTTTTCTATGATCCTACTTTAGAATATAATTTACCTTCTTTCCCCTTTAGAGATCAAGCTTTAGTGATTTATGGCACTCCTACAATGTGCTTTATTGATAGGGTTGATAATCCTCCTATTTGGGATGAACCTTTGGATTTGGATGTTGATTACTCTCTTCCTCATGAAACCATTGTGGATGATCCCTTGGATAAAGATATTGATTTATCCCCTCCTCGTGAAGAAGCTTTGAAACAAGAGGGTGATTTATTAATGGATGACATATTCATACATGATGGTGACTCTTTTTCTAAAACACACTCCCCTTATGCAGACATTTTAGCGAAAGACGATGACATTATAGATGCTTTACCTCCATTTGAGATTCCTTCTAGTGATGAGGCATTAGCGGAGAATGATATGAATTCCCTTAATGCTCTCCCTCTTAGTGATGATCTTACGGAGAATCAAGATCCTACCTCATCTCCTCCTAGGATGTCTTCTTTGCTTCCTTCTTATGAATCTATTTGTAGTGTTGAGACAACTAACATGGTTTATCCATAACCCTTTAGAGTCTTTCAATGATCAAGATTCGATAGCTCACACCTATCGTACAAGGAATAACCCTCAACCTAATCTGGTGATTTCTACTTTTTTACCACCTTCTCAACCCATTCTTCCTCCTCCACCCCATCTTCCTAGTAAGGAGTATGATTTGATAAACCAATTGCACAATACCCCTGCCAAGATTTCTTTATGGGAGCTTCTTCAAACTTCACCTACCTACTATGAAGCCTTGCAAAAATCTCTAGAAACTCTTCCTACTCCACCTCCTAATCAAGAGAACATCAATGTCTTCTTATAGTACTACATGCATGCTACCCCGGGTCCTCTTGACATTGTATTTACTCAAAAGGATTTACCTTCTAAAGAAGTTCATAATCAATATGATTCTCTTATGGTTGTTGTTACTATCAATAAGAGTATCATTCATAGGAACTTGATTGATAATGGATCTAGACTTAATGTTTGTAGCATGGACATGCTAAAAGTGATTAAAGCTGATCTTTCAACTATTCAACCTAACAATGTTCCTATATGTGGCTTTGATAACATTGCTAAGGACACTTTGGGCATCATTACCTTACCTATCAAAGTAGGTCCGGTCATCATGAATACTCCTTTTCATGTTATGCCTAGACCTCTCAATTATAATCTCCTTTTGGGTAGACCTTGGTTGCATGAGATGCATGTTGTTCCTTCCACCCTTCACTGTAAAGTCAAGTTTATTCATAACAACATAATGTATACACTTCATGTGGATGATGAACCAAATCCTTGTTTGAATATTCAAACCTACACTACTCCTATTCCTAATAGTAATCCTTCTTCCTATAATACTCTTCCTAGCAATGATTGGGGAACCTTGAATTCTAATCCTACCTTTATTAGAGAGTATAAGGTTTATGATCTAGATTTTATGAAGCAAAAAAGAGAGTTTGAACAACGAGCTTTTGCTTCTACTTCTAATGCCCTTTGTAATAACTTTGTCGCTGCTTCTACCCATTATGAATCTATCAAACCTACTAATGATGACATGGTGACTACTGAAGTTCCATTGACTCCTGCTGATATGGTTTCTCGTTATGGTCATGGTTATCATTTCCTTTTTAAACAAAGATTCAATGGTCAAGGATGTGGTAAGTATAAATAGGGAATTCAAATGCCCTTATAGAATGGGGGCATGGTAATTCTTATGGATTAAAAATTTAATCCTCAACAACAAATCAATGTTAACAACATCTCAAATAACACTTCAAAACATGATGAACCTATGAAGGAATTTGACCAAGAAGTTATTTTGCCTAAACTCCTTCGTGCTAAGATGATTACTAGACCTAAACACAAAAAGAAATGTAGTCCACACTTGAAGGCTCTTCCTTTTTGTTTGTATCATAGATTTCATGATCATTCTACTAATGAATGTCAAGCTTTACATTATAAGATTAGGCAACTCATTGATAGTAAGGTTATTTATATATCATGTGGCAATGAGTTGTATTTCAATCCTATTTTCTCTAAATAACATTTATGTTCCTATTATGGAGCTCCACATTATGTAAACAATGTTAGCCTAATCCTTGGGGGCTCGTTGTTTGGTATAGTGTTGAGAGCAATATAATAGGTCCCCTTCCATCCTTGTTCCTACGCTTGGGGGGAAAGGATGTCATCTCCTTCTTTTCTATCTTTTTGGAATCCACTTTTCCCTTGGTTAAGCAGTATCTGTCTATTATGTGATATCCAATCATACATGGAAATTTTGGTTTGCATTGAGGATCTTTGTCCTTGATCGTAACCTATTTTGTTGTTTGACATTAGGTTTCCATGGTTGATAAATCTCTCACCTTGGAAGCTAAATAGTGTTCTATCCCTCACAAGGGTTACTTTTTCCCTTCTTGCATGATATCTCTTTGCATTCATCCCTTCCATGGCCTCATAGGAGCTGTGACCTTCTTTGCTTGGACTGGGTGTTGTCTATGGATATTGTCTTGATGTTGAAGAAGGCTTTATCCTTGTTCTTTTATTTCCTTAACATGTCAAAATAGTATGTATTTTGCCATCTTAAGGAGGGGGGCATATATATGGCCTCCCTCATTCTATATTATGCATTTTTGTTCTAACCTTTTGTTTTTTCAGCATGCTAAATCCTCGGAAGGTAACGTACATAAGTTGCTAAATCCTAAAGAGACATGCATTTCAAATTTCAAATATGCTAAATCCTTGGAAGGTAACGCACATAAGTTGTTAAATCCTGAAGAGATGCATTTTACAAATGTATTCTATGGTGATATAAGGATATGGATCTCATAAAATTTGTCAGAAGACACACTACATACATGCACAAAGCCGCTAGAAGGCGCACAAATTTATGGGGTGACTATCAAGTGCTTTCTTGGTGGGCCATCCTATCCTTTTTGTGGTTCACAGTGAGACACACATATCTTACTGGGCGAGCTAGCCACTCCTCTCTCCCCTTTTCTCTCTTTTTTCTAGTGATGTCTCTCTTATTGTAATCTTGGAGTTCATGAAGACTTGAGTCCTTGGGGGCTTGAGGATTCCTTTATCCCTTTGATTTCAATAAGATTGTCTTTTTCTTTATGATCTTCTTTACCAAGAGTTTACATTGAGTCCATACTCTTGCTAAAGTGGGGGCTAAATGTATCGTCGGAAAATGGAAGTACTTACATGTAGGACTGGTTTAGCCCTCTGAGTAAGTGGTTTGGGGTCATGTCAAATTCTTTGAATGGGTCTTTGACTTGGATCTGGCTTTTTCCCCTATTTTGCCCCATTTTCCACTTCTTTTCTACATAATTTTGGCATCTCGAATTGAGATTATGAGATTCTTGACCTCAGGGTCAAGGTCGACCTCGACCCTGACCTAGGTCAAGGTCATCCTCGACCTTGACCCAGGGTCCAAAATTCAAGATCCCAAAGTTTTCGGATGACAGGTTTCAGAAAGATTTATTTCCCGCTTTCGAGTTGGCTATTTCGGGCTTCGAAACGGTAAACTTTTAAATTATATTTAATTTGGGTCCATTTATAGGGGCAAAGGCTTAAATGGGAATTTAATTCTCCTATGTAGGCCTCTCTAGAAGTTTGTGCCCTAGACTAATATAAAAGGAAGCCTTCCTCTCTCATTTCAATCCATCTATATCATCTCTCTTTTGCAATCAAGCATCCCATATCTCAAGCAAGCAAAATCAAGCAATCAAGAAAGAAAGAAAGAAGGAGAAAGAAAGCATTCAAGCATTCATCTATCTTCAAACATTCAATCACTCAAGATCCAATTCATCAAGGAGATCCATTGGTAGCCATTGAAGGATTCAATCTCTATGGAGCCCTCTTATTGAATATTCCTCCATCCACATTTATTCAAGCTTCTTCCTATTCCAAGATCCATTCAAGATTGGTGTTGAAGATCTAAAGATAGTTGATTTGAAACATCCTACATTCATTTGGAGCATCCATACTTGTGGATTCAAGGATTTGAATCCTCCACAAGGGTTTCAACATAAGCAAGGTGAATTGTTCCATTTACTTTGTTTACTACTGCAATTTCAATTCAATTTCAAGGTTAATTCCTAAATTGGGGTTTGACTCAGGAAAACCCCTCACCCCCCCCCCCCCAACAAACAAAACTATTTTTCTTGTAGGAACAGGTACGAGACCGTGAATTATAGTGCAGATCTGGATACCCTTTTTGGCAAACTTTCGGGATCTGCAAACAGAATTTCTGTTAGAGCAATGCAGGTCAAGGTCGACATAAAGGGGTAAGATTGTGCCCCTGTATTTGGGTCAAGGTCGACCTAGCTCAAAAAAGAAAAAGATTTCTGGGTTTTGTAGATCTCACAGTTTCACTTCAATATCTCAAAAATCAACAGTTTTTGAGACCATTTGAGAAAGTTTTCAGTAGATTCTTTTCTGAAGGTAAGTATTTTTTATTTCTTCATTTCAATATTAGTCTTCTAGATTTACTTTCCATATCATTAGAATTTTATGTATGTGTTAAATATTGGTTTAGGGTCTCTTTTATGTGCAAACCCCCATTGTTCTAGACCCCGTCCATATTTTCCATCATACACCAAGAGATAATTTTTATCTCTTACTTGGGGAGAAAATATCTAGGATGGTATTTTGACTACCATCAACAATATTTTGTCGACACTCCTTCTCTCTGTCCCATTTAGTATATTTTATTCTTACAAAGGATTTTTGAGTTCCAACATTTCCCTTAAGCCTATTCCTAGTGGAAACACCACCCTAAGGAACAACCTTTCTTCCCTTCTTTCTTTCAACTAGAGTAAAGGAATCCTCCCCCATAATATCATTTTCTGCATATATCTAGTTTTCCTTCCCTTACCTTAAAGGAAAATCTTTTGTCTACACCTTGTTTCTACTCATATCCAAGATAAGTGTATCCACAGACAGTAGAGGAGAAAGAAAAGGATCACAATCTAGAAAGGTGGACTTAACTATATCCAGAGACCTCTAAGAATTAAACAAAGGAAGAGAACATTTATTTTTTTCAATGCAACTCATTTCCTTTGAATTCTTCTTTAATGGTGAAGAAGGAAAGTCTTCCCCATAAATAACCTCTAGAGTACCTTCCAAGATTTCATCCTCCTCCAAAGACATATCCAACTTCATTGGTGGGCCAGGAGCTTCCTCTATTTTTTGTTCCTCATTTTGACCCCCTAATGGACCCCAGTTAGTATCCATATTCTAAAAAATTTAACCATGTTCCTTTCCCTCAACTATTCCATTACTTTGAGGGTTCCGCATAGGACTGGAGATTTATGTTACTACCCGAAGATGCTCTTCTTGAACCTTCTCTTTACTATTGTCCTTGTTGGGTTGATCCATTTGTGGGTTTTGCATAGGACCAAGAACTTTTGTCACTACCTGAAGATGATCTTCTAGATCCTTCTCTTTACTATTTTCCTTGTTGAGTAGCTCCAATTTACCCTATGTATCCTTTGGATCAACCACCTTACCTTTACTATTGTGCTTGTTGGGTAGCTCCAATTTACCCTTTGTATCCTTCTGGTCAGCCACCTTCTCTTTACTATTGTCCTTGTTGGGTAGCTCCAATTTATCCTATGTATCCTTCAGATCAACCACCTTCTCTTTCTAGATCTTCTTCATAGATGGAACTTTCTAGTTTTGCCCCTTTTTTTTCCTGCAACGAACACTTTTTCACCTAGTGTCCAGATTTCTTGCAAATGAAACAAACAAAGGGCAAAGATTCAAATTCAACTAGTTGGACCCATTTCCCCAAACTAGAAAGGATTTCTATAGAAGAAGGAAGGTTAGTATTTTGGGCTACACTTACATAGATTCAAGCATATACCATCCTATTTTTTGTTATTGTCATAGGATCTATCAATAGAAGTTCACCAAAAGAGCTTGTTATCCCTCTAAACACATCTTCATACCAGTACTCTAGCAGAAAGCCTGGGAGTCTCATCCACACTAGGACAGATGCTAAGATGGATTCAATCAAGTCTAGATTAGGGGAACATCTCTTAATAGCCAAAGAGGACTTCCCAATCACCCATGGACCACCACATAAAACATCAAATAAATATTTTCCATAGGAGAAAGTAAAGGAGAAAAACCCCTTTGACATGGTTGAAATCTCAACTTGCCCCTTTAGATGCCATTTCTTTTTAGCAAAATCTCTGACCTGGTCAATGTTAGGCCTAGGGCCTATGAATTTTCCCACCAATGAGGGGGCCATAAGGGAAATGTTATGGTCGATCAGTAGGTCAGGAATAGATATAGAAAACCTTCCTCCCACAAGGTTTGAAATATTTCTAGATAAAGGAAACAATGACTTCCCACTGGGTTTCATCCCAAAGAGGGAGAACCAGGGCCATCTCGTCGGAGGAGAAAGACCCAAAGTCCCTCTTGAGCCTCTCATGTCAGGCCCATCACATGGCTCAACAGTACAACCTATATCATTAGGGAGTGCCCCTCCCCATGGGTCCCTAGCTTCAAAATCCCCACCATCCTTACCATTTGCTGACTTCTCTAATTCTCATCCTGCTTTCTACACTCCCTCTTGCAATCCTCCATCATTCAAGCATCTAGGATTCCCCGAACCATTACCCTATATCGTGTTCCTGCCTGAGCTCCCCATTCAAAATTTGGTACTAAAATGATCGTTGTTATGTTGTTATTATTAATACATTTATATTATGATATGCGCTTGTAATTGTAATTATCATAAAAAATATATTAGGGCATATTTTACCCTATGTTCGAGGGTTCCTTAGCAGAGCATTACATGACCCACTACTCAATTTTCATGCCCAAGTTGACATTTTAGTTGAAAATAACTTTGTAACCACGACTTATGTGCTTCACCTTATTTTCAAATGCACATGACAACTACTATCAAGATCTTGAGAGAATCTAGATTACAAATAATATTCAACTCTACTAGGGGAAGTGTACTAGTAGTCATTATGGCTAACTTTGTGCACTCATAGAGCCCAAAATATACATCAGATTTCAATGATTTTTTTTGTCTCTCTATGCGACTTAGCTACCTAATAAAAAAACATTTTTCTCCTGGATATTATCAAAGCTCCCTACAGAATTCATTAAGCGTCAAAGGGTTAAAATGGCTATTTCAAAGTGCTCAATACCTTATTAAAGATTCCCCAATAATCATGCACTCAAAATTGCCAGTACCTATGGACCAATGTTCCAATAATGGTGCACAAATGGGCCAATTATGAACCAAAAAAGCTAAAAATGATAGAGTATTGGTACATGTGAAACTTATTAATGGGCTTTTAGTTATCATTTTTCTACTTCCTTTTAAATTACTAATTGGGGGGTTGGGTGCATAAGGAGTGCACAACCATTGGAATGGACTCGACTACTGGTGCTCTTTTCCTATAGGTGTCCAAGGACACTTTCCACTATTGTTAATGAGTAATACATAGGATCACAAAGTAAATGCCACCTTATTCCTAACATAAGTAGCCATACACTAGAGGCAACTTGACCATATAATTAACACTCAAGCCATGAGGTACTCATGCATGGAGAGGGCCTACTCCCTAACACAACATTTTAAATAAGAGTCAAACTCAAGTAGACTATCAACCGCACACTTAGAGGCAACAACCACATTAACTCTCTGTCAAGGACAAATAGTATATACATTATTTGTGCAATGAAATATAAAAATTCTACTTTGAAAACATAAATGTTAACCTCATAAAACTATTAATCAATTTGAATAAACAAAGTGTTATATTTGAATCTAATATTCCATTTCAGTATCATGTAAGCTCTTAACATACTTTTAACAACTATAGCCTTTGATAGCCAAAGGCGCTTAGTTCAATGATAAATTGTATGATGTAGGTACCCAAATAGTACCAAGTTCAAATCTTCAAAAATAAAAAATAAAAACTTTAAAAAAAAATTAATATATTTGTATGTATATATGTGTATTTATGTATGTATACACACACATGCATAAATATAAATATGCATATACATGTGCGTGTACACACATCTATATATGCATACATACACACGTGTATACACACGCATACACACTATCTGTCTATTCAAACTATACACATAATCTCCCCATCCAAACCTCACCTAACTATATATAAAATATTAAAACTTCATTAGTTTTATTGTAAGAGCCATATGCCCTTATACCCATACTTTTATACATACCTTGTTTAAACACCATAGAGATTATGTATAGATAGAATTTCAATAAAATCGTGTAAGCTACTTTGTGGAACATATGCATCACGTTTTCTTTATATTTTAATATATTGGACATTATTATCTAGGATAAACTTAACTATAAGGCTGGAAAGAAGTTCACATTAAAAGCCTCATAAATAAAGACAAATTATAGGATAAAAACAAATAATGTCCCATTTGGTGGTTGGTGGATGCTTAGACGTAAAGAATTACTTGCAAACAATAAGAGAGACCTTTGTGCACCATCCATTTTATTGGATGTATCTTTCCCTTGTTATGCCAAAAGAAGTATAATTAATAATAAGTCAAAAGTTTGAAATATCATCTTATCCATTTACTAACTAGCTGCCACGAAAGGAAATTTCCTATGAACCTTCATAACAAATTTCGTTGGCATGTTATTGTATAATTATGTGTATACACATACATACACAAATAAAAAATAATTAGATATTTTAATATTTTTAAAGATTTAACTTATTTCACATTTATTAGTAATGTCAATTATTACATTTTATTGCATTCTAAAACTTCTTTAATGTAGATATATTTCTAGTTTTACAAGATTATCATTCATATAAATTATAATATAAATATTAAGATTTTATAAATTGAACGATTATTTATCATGTATTTAACGAAATAATAATCATGTTAAGAGAATAAATTGGAAGTAAGAAGAATACAATAGATCAATGTGTTTAGTTATATGAATTGAATATCAAGGAGTTTAATAGACTAATATTCTTATCTAGATAGATATGTCAATGAAGTAGAAAAGTATAATTGGTGTACAATATATGTAAAGCAAGCTTATTTATCTAGTCCTTATTTGGACATGATTTCATGTGTAATTTCTAGCTTATTTTATTGTACTTGTTTCTATTCATTTGATTTATTTGTTTGTTTATCATATTCTATGCACTGGTTGTTAGATAGTCATCGTCTATCATGATTCCATTTATCTTCTAATCCTAAGCTAGGTCTACAACCACATAGTTATCCATGTGAGCGCAAACTTGACCCATCCTAAACCAAATTCGAATATTTAGAATTTGTTGATTCACCCCCTTTACCTTTTCATCGAATATTGACTAAACACACATTTTCACAATTCAATGACCTTTATTACATACATTCTAATACAAATATCAAAATCACATGTCTTCTCTCATCTTAGAACATTGGAATAGTGACCAATAGTAAAACACTTAGATCTTTTACGTTAAAATGATTATCACATCAATATTCAAAAAGTTTATTTCTAATATTTGATATTGTTTGCTACTAAGGAATTGATTGAGATGCAGTTCATTTGTGGCTTTAATCTTACAACATCCTATCAAAAGTATTTCTCAATATTACATGCCCCCGCATACTAACCAAAACAATAGAGCAAATATTCTCATCAACACAAACAAAAGAATATAAATCCAAGCTCTCACTAAGTTGAGTTCATTAATGAAAGATTAGTTTAAGATTACAACTTTCTTACAATGTTATCCTCTAAGACAAAACTACATATGTTTACCAAATAAAGAATTTGTACTTTCTAAATGAACACATCATCTTCATGGTCTTCATTAATAATCTTTATTCTTCAATAACTTGTTATCCTTAAAAGACATGTAATTCTCATGTGTCAATATGTTATAACTTTTTTACCTCTTTATTTGTATTCTTTTACATTATTTCAATTTTAAAATAAAAAACCTAAACATTTGTGGTCCCTTTTTTCCCAATTCTAACCAATAGACTTACCATATCCATCTAGAACTCCATAAATAATTATATAGACCAGGTCAATTCTCATAAGTGTATTTTAGTGGATCAGCCTTGACTAACCCTAGGGATTTGCTCCCTCACCTTCATAAAAACAAAACATATAGAATGAAACTCCTTTAACAAACACACAATCAGATTGCAGAGAGGAGCAAATATGAATGGCAAAACAGTCTTAATGAATTGGGGGGTCATTTTGGCGGTGATGCTGGTGGTTTGTACGTGTGTTAGGGCAGATTCAGAGCCCATCACAAAAGTTTTGGCCAAATATGGGTTACCCATTGGCCTTCTTCCTGATTCCGTCAAGTCTTATTCCCTTGCAGATGATGGGGAATTCAGGGTTGAGATTCAGAAGCCCTGTTATGTTCAGTTCAATTATCTTGTGTACTATGACAAGAAAATCACAGGAAAACTCACCTTTGGGAAAATTACTGATTTGGAGGGTATTGAGGTAAGAAAGTTCTTCATATGGGTTAACATCAAAGGGATTGAGGTGGATGTCCCACCTTCAGATTTTATATATTTCAAGGTGGGTTTCATTTCCAAGAAAATTGAGATTTCCTGGTTTGAATCTGTTCATACCTGCAAGGGCTCCCTCAGGAATGAGCCCTGTAATGATATTCAGATAGCAGGAATAAACAAGGTATGTATGATTTCTGGTACTTTTCAGGATTGTTTTGGGGTTTTTTTTTATTACTTCCTTTTTCTTAGTTTTTGATTTGGGAATTATTCACAGGATTGGAATGAATATTGAATACCCTCCATGAACAAATTGGCGATGGAGTTTCACATCTGGGGTATGCTAATTATCATTTTTTTCATCTGAGTTGTGAACAATCATGGGCAAGAAACATCCGTTTCGGATTAGTTTATGAAAAATTCATATGAAATTTATGGGTTTTTTTTTTTATTCGGATTACATTTGATAGAAACCTCTGAGATTCCTATGATCGGATGTGTTGGCCGGTTCTGAGATTCTTATGTACAGATGTCTAAATGGTTTATGTTGTAAACAAGATTTGTTGGTGCTTTTAAAATTTATAATATTATTGAATAGATTGAGTTTAATTTGATAAGGATGATGATGTGTTATATAATTTTTTTAAAATGTTCAGATAATTAGATCAATTTCGATTTTAAAATTACTTTGATGAATTAGATTTTTTTTAATAATAATTTTCTTTCTGAAATAATTAGATTCTAATTTGAGGAGTAAATGACTTCGCTAAATTCATTTTGCTATTCAATATTGACTACCGTGTCAATTTATAATCTGCATTATGTATCATATCTTTGGGGGTTTTGAACCTTGGTGACTGAAATAACAAATAAGCTTACCATCCTCATCAATTGCAGTCAACCAATTTAACTACAATCATTTAATCTCCTTATAATAACTTACCAAAAACATTTTTAATATAAACGTGATCTGAGTATATTATAACCACAACCACTTTCCATCCATTAAAAAGCTTTAGTAATATTGTGTTGAGATGCATGATATTACATATAAAAGGTTAAGATACAAAAAAAATTTATCTAGACAAGCCTCCTTTTATGAATATTATTTATATAATCTTATTTAATAAAGAATAATATCACATTATTAAAAAACATGGTGGTAGTGAAGCACATTCAAAGTCTTATGAAACCAGATTTATTTATAATAAAGAATAAACACCCAAAACATCTCCAATAACATAATCATACATATTTCAAGATTAGTTTCAATAAGAAGTTTCATTATATGATGATTTTAAAATATAAACCTATCCATCCAAAATGCCTAAATGAAGACTATAAAAAGTTGAGTCGGCTGCCATAAAAAAGAGCCTTATACATTCAGTTGATAATGTGTCAATCTTGGACAAAGTATTGTTTAGATTTTTAAAGTTGAGTGACCAGTTTGGGAGAGCTTCACTATCATCAAATTTGTAGATCAAATTGAGAAAAGCTACTAGCTCATATATGGATCACAAAGTTGTTTTTTTAATAAAAGTTCAACACAAAAAAATAAATTAAAAAATTTAAGATTTGATTCCATAATATTAAGGTTGACACTTAGAGTTATTGAAATTTCAAGAGATTTTGGCAAGATGGTATTGGGCACCTTGGTCCCACCAAAATGGACTCTCTGAAATAGAGATGTGAGAATCTAGGTCTATGGTATTATATCAAGTCCTAATTCTAGTTTTTTACGATGAATTAAGTGCATGATGGACAATAAATATTTAAAATAGAATGGGATACATTACCTTGAGTTGAGGGGTAAAGTCAAGGATAGATATGGTATTTTTATTCTTGAATTTTCATCCATGCAATATTTTTGAAGTTTGTCCCACATTTCTTTCATTGATACACAATGCATTACTTTAATTTTTTTTATTCTAATAGTCTTGAAAAACCCACATTAATATCTTTGGCATTATTTTCAGTTGACTTTGTCTTCTATTCACTAAGATGAAATTATTGCACTATTTGGTAATATATTCAAGGATGAAATTATTTTGTCTTCTATAATCTTGCTACGAATGGAAAAAATATTGCATGGATGAAATTTCAATACCATAAGAGGTCTTAGTGAGATTATAGAAGTCAAAATAATTCTACAAAATATATTGAGGTATGTTCCCTTAAGATTTGATGCTAAAAGTTTTTTTCTATTGAAGAGATGAAGGATCTAGATAAACTCACAATGGATGAGTTGCATGAGATTCACACAACTTATGAAATGAGGACCAAAGAAGAGAAAACATGTAGCTGAGAGACAACCTTTAAATCCTCCAAGAAGATGAAGATTGAAGAATCTAATATAAGTTGTAGCTCTAGTGATGAATAAGATGAAAAGGAAGATCATTTTGTAAGGAGACTTAAGAAAGGATATAACAAGTATAAAGGTGAGTTACCTTTCAAATTCATTAATTATGGAATGGTGGGACATCTTCTTGACAAGTGCTCATATGCAAGCAGTGAGGATGAAGAACATATAATGGAGAAAGATATTAAATATTATCAATACAAAAACAATTATAAGTATGGTAAAAATGAGAAGAAGAAGAAGAATTTTCACAAACATAAGAAAAGCTTCTAGCCTAAGGTGGGAAATAATTTATCCAAAGATATTATATTTTTCCATGATAAAGAAGAATCTATTCATATCAATGCAAACAAAATATGATATATTGGGAAGTGAAGTTCAATAAAGAGAGTTTTAAGGGGAAGAGAATGTTGAAATAGATGAAAAAGAATATGACAAAGATGATGGACAAGTTAATTTGGAAGAATAACTCATTTACCCTAGGTGAGATCAAGGTACTTAAGAAAGTAAATATGGAGGAAAAATTATGGCTTCAAGAGGACTACGAATCTAGGCTAAAATGTTGACCACAGTGTCTTAATGTGTTGGAGGAGATTATCATCAATATAAAAAATCAAGTTGAAGAGGCAAAATGAATTAAGGAAGAGACAAAATTCATTTAAAGGGAAAAAAAGAATATCAAGTGAGAGGTGCAAGTCTGAAATAGTTTCCTTAAGGAAGGGACGAGAGGAAAAAATCATTAAAAATTGAATAGAGCATAATATTTGAGAAATTTATCAAGATATTCAATGATATTCTAAATGAGAAAAGGTCAACAAGTTGCAAATATGAATATTGTATTTTCATTGATGTCTAACTTGTTGTCATTAATGTCAACTTTTGTTTGGAAGGTATGTTCAGTAGTGCTCAGGGTGTGTTCCAAAGTGGTGTAGTATCAAGTTGTGTACATATATGTGTTGGCATTGATGATTGTAGATTGTTGGAGATGATTATAGAAGGTATTATGGATGTCTTAGGTCTTATTTTAAGTCTTGGAGAAGTTTTTAGTTGTTTTCATATGAAAATGGCTAAATATGATTGTTCTAGTGAACAATCTATAAGACTATGTGTGTTTAATGGTCTGCATTGTGGCACATTGATCCATTTTACCCTACAGTTGGAAGATTTTGTTGACATGTGTTAAAGATAGATACATATCAGGATTTATGATCCCATTTGGTCCATAGAAAAAGTTATGATGTTTTGAGTTTCAGTATGACCAAGATAGTGCAATAGTTTGTAGGAATGCTTTGCATTCATTTTCCTTCAAGTGTTCAAATGTTATGCATTCGATGTAGTTGTGGAGGTTTGCACTACATTCTATGTTTTTTTTGCCAATGCACATTAACTATATTATCCTTTGAGGCTAACTCAAGGTGTTTCGGTCTAGGCAGTATAGTGTGGTGTCAATGGTGATGATTTAGGATCTAAAGGAAGGTGGTCGACATGGTTTAATGCCTCGCATGTCTTATTTCCCTTATGTGTGTTTTAGAGATTAATTTTGGGGCTAATTGTTTATGTGGTGTACATTACATTTAGTTAGGACAACATAATTGATGTTATTTTGTGTTGTGGTTGATATATAATGGTGGATATCCTTCAAAGATTTGAACATTAGTTTTTTTATGATATATTGTGAAGTGCTAAGCTGAAAATGTGTAGAGAAGCAAAGATGAAACCAGTTGTACATGCATGAACAACAAACTATAATTAACATTTCAAAGAATGCACTTCTATTCAATTCAATTACAATAATTTTTTGTAAACATTATGTTTTACCTTTCCCTGAAGAAAGTGATCTTTAGTTATTAGCAAGTTCTTGTATCTTTCCCGAAAGTTGTGTGTCTTAGTCTACAATTCTATATCACGGGCAGTGAGCTACTTGGCCTCTAGCGTAAAACATTATAATCAATTCTTCATATAGTGAGTGTGATTCTCACGGTGGTTTTTCCCACATTAGGTTTTCCATGTATAGATGTTGGTGTCATGTGTGTTATTATTTTTGTTTTAGTTATTTACTTATGCACATAAGCTGAGTGGAATGAATGGTTAATAATTGGTTAAGTTTTAATACATGTTGATTCAACCCCTCCCCTCCTCTCAGCATCTGAAAGTGTTCAACAATTATTATCAGAACAAAGTTTCCTAAGGAAATATTATAATAATTGATGTAGATCTAGTATTTGAACACTATGTTTGAATCTAAGAAAAATTTGGATGTTATGGAGACACGAGGATGATAATTTGATGTGGTAGTGGACCTTGAAGGATATTTGAAGTTTGCACTTGCTAAAATCAATGAATACCAAGAAAAATTGAAGAAAGAAGAAGAATTCATTACTCAGTTGAAGAACAAGACCACATACAATCTTGAGACAAAATTGTAGATAAAATCCAAAGAATGGTTAAATCTTGAATAATAAGATTCCATGTTGAGGAAGGAATTAAAAGAAGCACAATAATAAACCAACCTTGATGATTACACTAAGATTGAAGATGAGATTGTGATGCTAAGAGAAGAGTTAAAAGATGCAACGAAACATATTGAGAATAAAAAGGATAAGTCAAAGGCTTCACTCCAGTCTGGACAAAGAAAATTTAAAAAAGCCTTCAAGAAAGTAAAAAGTGGAAGATAAGTCAAAGGATGTTTTTACACCCTTTGGAAGTGCAAATGTTTCCTCCAGAAACTAAACAAAATGCATTGTCTGGGGGGAGATTTGATTGTAGTTCTTAAGAACCCCTTGATTGTTTGGATGTTGGATAGTTTTCAACATGGCATATACTATCAAGGCATTTTTCAAAGAATTATAGGTCTCTAGAGAGACTTTCAAAGGTTTTTGAACTCACTAGCAATACAAAGTAACATTTTTGAGTGGGGCTTCAATGGTCATGAACAATTAAGGCATAACGGGTTGTGTCTATTAAAAGAGATATATTGGAGGTTTTAGATATATTGATCACTTGAAATCTTTTGAATTAGAGATTTTTAATGTATGAAAGATATTTTTAATTCTTTTTGTTATGCTAATTCTAGTGACCATTGTGTTTGAAAAAATTCTTGTTTCAGTTTTATCTTGTTGATCAATTAATGCAGTCATGGTAGGAGTTTCCCCAATGGAGATGGTCCCAACCATGCAGCCTGAGTCAACACAACACAAATCAAAAACACAATATCAACATCAACTCAACAACCAATTGGAAACATGCAAAATCACACCTTCACATTATCACTGATTCATGAATTTATATCAAATTGGTCTGCAACATGCAACTTACATTCTTAAGCATACATGCCTTAATTACTATAGAAATCCAAATCTAAAACCTAGATCTAACATTCCAAAGGTTAGCCTTACAACCTAATACTATCCCTCACCTAAACAAAGATCAAATGCCTCAATATATAGACCCTCTGCAAGAAACATGTCGGCCAAGATTTATAACATTTTTCCAAGAACAAGAAAATGTAATACAAAAATATAGGTTGGATCCCAAATCAAAAGGATCTTAATGCCAAGTTATTGAAATGATGTGTGATCCAAGATAAATGTTAGGCTAGGATCAAGGAACATTGTTATATGAGCCAAAAAGCTTCGTCGATCGGGAAATTTCTTTGTGAGATCAAGAAACTATAACTGACCATTAGAACATGAAGAAAACACAAGCCCAAACATAAATCCAAGATAAATCCACTACAAAGTATCATATTGAGGTGCGAACATAGACATAAGTAAAACATGATGTCCATAATATACCCTGCGTTCCACTATAGCAAATGATCCAACATAAAGAAACACCACTAAAAACATAGAAACTGACTAACAAGAACAAACTGGAAGGAATTTTTTTTGGGTGATGCAAGATTTCCAACAACCCAAGAATGCTCCTCCATCAAACACCCCTAGTGAGAAGAAGATGTTCCATAAGAGGAGCTTATGAACATGTTACTGGATTTAGGATTTAAATCACATGCTCATTCTTGATCCAAATGTCTTCTTTATATGTATCATTCTTCCTTCTTAACTCATCTCTGTCTTATTTTAGATCCTTCAACTTCTTCTTCTCTATACTTTCTCTTTCATATCTTACATCTATACTTGGTAGTAAGGATATTTTACCACCACCTATTTTATTTCACACATCTAACTTACCAAAGTCCATCTAATTGGAAACCAAATTCTTTTGTTGTTCAACTCTACCTCTGTCACTATTTGGTACCTTCTTTTTTTTTCTGATCTAATCATAAAATCCTTCTTCATATCCAAGTCTTCCTTCAGCATAACCTTTGAATTCTATTGCTCAATACTACAATGCTTTACAATGCTCAAGTTCCTTACACTTTTCCCCTCTTCCTTCAAGTGAACCAAAGTAAATCTTTGTCCATCCCTCTCCATTGTGACCAAGTTTCTTCTAATTTCTCCTCTACCAAATTTCCAAGGTCTACCCAATAGAACATGACAAGTACTCATAGATATAACATCACATAATACGTCATCTCTGAAAGGGCCAATGTTGAAGTTCACAAAACACTACTCCTTCACCTCCACCACATGATTATCTTGAAACCAACTTATCCTATAAGAATATGGATGTCTCAACCTCTTCAATACAAGCTTCTCTACCATATCTTCTGATACCAAATTATCACTACTTCCACTATCCACAATAACCTTACAAAAATTACCTCCTAATTTGAAAATAGTCCTAAATATATTCTTCATTTGTGAAGGTTCAACTTCCTTCTCTCTATTTTTCTCCAACAATTCTCTCCTAAGCATAGGAGATTCTCCTATCTCAGGTTCTACCATGCTTATCTCAAGTGCCTCATATGTTCGCTCCTCATGCGCTACAAGGTTCTTTTTTCCCATGATTTTTCTAAGTCCATTAGGACACTCAAAATCCCTATGCACATTCTCTCCACACTTGAAAAATTTACCTAAGAAGTCCTTGCTACCACTTACTCTTCTAGGTGCCTTTTGATCCGATTCCTTACTCCACTTAGGTTTTGGCTCATCTTCAATTTCCTGCTCCTCTTTTCTATTGATACTTACTTTATTATCTTTCCCTCTAGGATCACTCTATTGTCCCCTCTTTACTTTATCTTATGCCTTCAGTGCATACTAATAAACATCCTCCACTATATTAATCATCAACATACTCATCTCATCCTAAATTTTGGATCTTAGAACATTAATATATCTATCCACCTTCTTCCTATATATCTCTTGATGTCCAAATTTGATTGTCATCTTGTTAAACTCCTCAGTATAATCTTCCACACTCATTTCCTTCTACTTCAAGTTCTACAACTTCTTGAACAATTCCAATTCATAATCCTTTAGAATGAATTTAGCCTTCATCCTTGAAACCATTTGTCTCCACCTAGAGATTTTCATCTCACCATTCTCCTCTCTATCCTTCTACAACTCTTTCTACCATAAGGCATCATGACCCTTTAGTTTGGTTTGTGCTAACCTAACCCTTTGTGGATGTACAATATCCTCAAGATCAAAGTAGTCTTCCAAATGCCCTATCCAATCTATCAAATCCTCTAGATGCAATGAGCCATAAAAATTAGAAACCTCCATTCTATGACCCTTTCTTACTTGTGACATAGCTCTCAATAATCTCTCTTCATCTGTAGGTACCTCAGCCCCTTCAATCTCAATATCTTCAATAGCTTCTCCATATTCCTCCCCTGTCTCAAGATTCCTTCACAATCCAACCAATGCATTTATGATCTCATTCCTCATTTCATTTTTGAAGTCTTCCATCATTTTATCTATCCTTCTAGGGTTCATGCTTCTTGGCAACATCTCTCCCAATCCTCTGGTGCAGTTGCCTTAGCTCGACTATCTGACTAGAAGGTCTCAATTGCCTCTAACTCAGTAATCTATTGAAAAACCCTTATAGGTTATCTCCACTCAATGATATGTTCACCAAAGGGATACCTTAACAATTCAACCATCAATAGCTAATCCTCCTACCCATCTCGTGTAAGTCCTATGTTATTGCGGGCCAGATCCACACTCTGACACCCACAACTAACACATCTAGGGTTTCACAAGCTCAGGAATGTGGCTCTGCAATCACAAGAATGAATCTTCCCTGATACCATTTGACGTAGTCATGGAAGGATTTTCCCCAATGGAGATGGTACCAACCATGCAGCTTGAGTCAACACAATGAAAATAAACTCAGATCAACATCAACTCAACAACCAACTGGAAACATGCAAAATCACACCTTTTTATTATCATTGATTCATGAATTTACATAAAATTGGCTTGCAACATGCAGCTTACATTCTTAGGCATACATGCCTCAATTACTATAGAAATCCAGATCTAAACCCTAGAGATAACCTTCCAAAGGTTATCCTTACAACTTACTACTACCCCCCCCCCCCCCCCTAAAAAGATCAAATGCCTCAATATATAAACCCTCCGCAAGAAACATGTCGACCAAGATTTATCACATTTTATAAGAATAAGAAAATGTAATACAAAAATATAGGTCAAGATCCAAATCAGAAGGATCTCAATGCAAAATTATTGAAATGAGATGTGATCCAAGAGAAACATTTGCCTAGGACCAAGAAACATTGTGATATGAGCCATAAAGCTTCGTCGATCAGGAAATTGCCTTGCAAGATTGGAAAACTCCAACTAACTATTAGAACATGAAGAACACAGGCTCGAACATAAATCTGATATAAATCCATTGTGAAGTATCAGATTGAGTTGAGAACCTAGACATAAGTAAAACATGATGTCCAGAATATACCCTAAGGTTCATGATAGAAAATGATCCCACATGAAGAAACACCACTAAAAACACAGAAAATGGCTAATAGGAACAAACTGAGAAGAAACTAGAAGGAAATGTTTTTGAGTGACACATGATTTCAAACAATCCAAGGATGCTCCTACATCATCAATATGGAAACATTGATATTTCTTGACCTTGCTTCTAGCCTAGAAATGAAGTACAATCCATATTTTTTTATCAAAATGGAGACAAATAAGGAGGGTGCATTTTTTAATGTGTTGTTGAATGTTGTGTATATAGACGATGTTGGGGAATACAAGCATGTGCCCTTAATATATATTAGCTATGTAAATTTTAATGACCTGTGGAAGGAATTTATGGTGGAAGATCACTTGAAAACATACAAGTAGGATTAAAGGAGAATTCTCAAGCTAGGGCTCAATATCTAGAAGGTATTCCTAGACTTTAGCTATGAGAGCAGATGGATTTAGATTATTCTGAGTTAGATTAACAAAGACATTATGTATTTGGATCAACCAAACAAAATCATGAAGGTGGTTAGGCTTTTGAAAGGATTATGTTCTTCCAACACTCTTTTGGCTTTGAGGGTAGTAAAGATAATATTATGTCACAAATTATTGGTATACACCTAGATGGAAGGTTGATGATAGTAAATACACAGTTCATCTAGGATTCAAGTATGCAACCAAGGGTTTGACATACAAGATCTACTATCAGAACCATGAGGTTTCCGGAACCACCGCCATTGTATACAATACACACCAAATGGTGGTTTCAGAAGAAATTTTGACATGTATGAGATCCTCTGACAAAAACTTCTGGATAATTTAGAGAGAACCAAGAATACCAAGTATCAATCCAGGTATGGTTCATTGATAATTTGTCTTGTATTTGTCTTTATGAATGAGCTTCTAGGATTTAAGCATAGGATTTGGGATAAGTAATCCACAATAGAAGTACAAATTAAAAAATATTTAGAAACTTCAATGGGAACACAAATGAATACAATTATTTCTTCTAGAGTTGGTTCAAGAACCTACAAAATATGATGTAGCAAAGAGATAAGGTACCCTAAGATTTGGTCTGGAAGTATAAATTATATTATATTCCATTCCTTGTCAACAAGTACTTTTGTTACATTGAGGAAGTTCAACCTAGTGTATCTTGGCTACTAAAACTTCCTTATGAGATCACTGTAGAAGTAGTAGAAAAGAACATCAATTTGTTCTTGTACTTGGAGATTGATCCAAATGAATAAAGGTTTAGAACTATCATGAAATTTCTTGATAAGATTCTTTGGAAGAGGTTAGAGAAGGACCATGACGAGAGGATGGATAACCTCTAAAAAGTTGAACATGCATTTAGTCTCAAAAACTTTTAGTTTGGCTCCTTCGAAAGAAGGTACTTTTGAAACACCACAGAGAAGAACAAGGTCTACCTCTGCTTCCCCACTTGTAACTATTGGTTCCTTTGCAACCCCTAAAATAAAAACAATCAGTGAAACAAAAAGACATATGCTAAAACACCAAGACATAAAGGGGAGAATAGGTCAAATATTATAGAAATAGCTTAGATGATGAAGCTGAAAAAGTAAAATAACACAATTCCTAAGTATAAAAACATTTTTTATAAAACATTTATTGATGTATTTGTGTATTTATAGTAGCTTTTAAATACATATATTAATATTTTTATAATATATAAAATAAATGGTTTCATCTATCTAAACAATACCTTTTGAAATGTGTATCTAACATATATAAAAAATTAATATAATCTCATACATGTATTACTTACAATTATATTAGGTACAATTGTTAATCATCCACCAACAAAAATATATTGATAATGTTTAAAGATACAAAATTACCAAAAGACATTCGATATAGTGGTAAAGTCATGTTGTGTACAACTAAAAGATGTTGAGTTGAAATTTTCATCAATATTTACTTCATTATGTTGTTGACGTCTCATATCTGATATTCACTGGCTGACTTTTCATATCAATGGTTGGTGACATAACCGTACCCATGCAAGACGATCAGGATGATCTTTGTCATTAGTTTTTGCTCTAATGATTCGTTTCTTTTTGACACCTCCTTAAATTATGGATTGGTATCTAAGGATGTCAAATGGGCATTCTGATGCTCTTGACTCCTCTTCCCTTGTTGATTGATCTATTTTCTCTGTAGACAATATGGTTTTAGGTTATTTTCATCGGCCAAGTACTTTTGCACATATTTATTTTAGCACTATTTTAAGGCTTAGATGTTTTATTAGTTGGTTAGCCTAGTGCTTTTTTAAAGATTGATGCCATTTTTCTTTTCTAATCAATTGAAAATATGTGTAAAGCTTCTATAACACATTATAATAATAAAATATGATTTAAATATATTTCATTTATATAGAATTTATATTAAATCATATTTACTATAATCTTATACTATATAATATACATATAAAATATATTTTGTATAATTTTATATGAGATAATAAAATTATATATTTAATTTTAAAAAAAAATTATTCATATAATATTATACTTATAATACATATAAATGATACTCGTTAATGGATCTTTGGGGGTTCATCCTTTTCTCAAGGCCAGGGCTCTTATTCAGTAGAGTAAATTAGAGGATGGGTGGATCAAAATCAATTTTTGTGGGGCCTCTAAAGGAAACTCAGGTCCTTCTGGGGCTGGGTGTGTTGCGTGCGATTGAACTAGAAATATTCTTGTAATAGAGACAAAGAAATTGGCGGAGGGGAAGCACAATGAACTGGAGGTCTAGGTTGCACTACTTGCAGTTGATTTGGCGATCAAGTTGCATGTGGAGTGATTGCATCTGGAGGGGGATTCACAAGTGATAGTAAATGTGATCGCCAATGGTAAGGCCCAATTTTGGAGACTGGAGAAAGTTATCAAAATCATTCAAACTAAACTTGGCACTTTCAAAATTTTCAAAATTTCCCACATTCACAAAAGGGTAACACACTAGTAGATTCACTATCCAAATTAGCAGTGACGTTTGTAGACAAGTTTGGATCAAATTCAACATAAATTTGGAGAGGACGACATATGAAGGCAAGGTGACATCAACAACATTTATGAATGCAAGGTTGGCACATTGTGGTGGTTGACATCACACATGTACCAGGATGTCGCATTGAATGCTAGGTATTATTTTGAGGCAATATCATTGTTTTTATCAAGCCCAAGGTATACATTTGAGTTGTCTTCACAGAGATCACACACGTATAGGTTTGAGTGGTGGGATTGATAGTGCCATAGAAGAAAATTTCTATTTCAAAGCTTTGAAACAACAAATGGATTGTTGGGGCCTTGTGTTGATGGAGCGCTTGAAGATTGTGTTCACCTTGAGTGACCCTTTCTTCCTTATTTTGGTCTAGGCATTGTTGGGTGTCAATTTCTTGGTTTTGAAATTTTGTTTCCGCATCTATTGTTAATCAGCATTGCACCTATAGAAGATGTGAAATCTAGCTATCCTATTGGAACATTGAAGCACTCTTAGGTTGTGGGTATCCTACGATGAGAGTGAATCTCCAAGATTACAAGGTCAGTTCCTTAATGGTACTCACCTATAACTAACTTGAATGAGGAAACATATAGAAAGAATTCTTGTATAAGGTATATGTTTCATATGAAACATGTCTTTGTTAGACAACAAAGTAAATTTTTGCAACTCTGGAAAACCAGAAACTGAAACTAACAACAAACTCAAAGCAAAACTAAGAACAACATTGTTGTATTTCATGATAATCATATGGATGAAATGTTTATGATATGGGGAAACAAAATGGATTTCCTTCCTTATGTGATGAATATCTTATTCATGTCATTATGATGTAGTTCAATAGTTATGTTTTCAATTTCTACCCCTAGCACACAACTGAAAAACGTATTGGGAATGTCACTGTAAATCATTAGGATGACAAAAAGGAGTCATTTATGATGTAGGGAAGTGAATTAAAATTCATGCCCTATATGATGTACACTTGTTTATGTCATTATGATGGGGTGCAAACATGTTCTCCTTATTTATCCTAACACAATGAAAACTAAAACAACTAACTATAAACAAAACTAACTAAAATTGAAACATGTGCAAATCTGCACCTATTTGAAAACTGAAATTGCAAACAACTAATCTACCCTACCCTAACCAATCAACCATTTAGGCCTCAGATACATCTATTTAATGATTGGTTAAAGTAACTTCCCTTTGTAAATCAAATGAATGGAATAATTTAGGCAAAGTATAATGAAATAAACCTTTTCACTTAATAATGAACAAGACTAAACCAGATTGACAATTTGAGTCATGTAGTAAAAATTGGTAAAATTTCTACCAACCTCTCAGGGATGTTTTCCTGCTAAACAAATAGACCAGTTACCTTATGCAAATCCATTAGGCACAAAGTCCCCTTCAAACTTTTAAAAAATAGAAACCTTCTTAACTAAAAACTAGAAAATGCACATGCTGAAACTAAAACACATTGAAACCAAAAACTTGAGTTTTGTTGAAAATCATAGACGTTGTCAATCAGGATTGCACCTATAGCATATGTTAAATATATATATCATGTTGGAACATTTAGACACTCCTAGGCTACGGATATCCTATGGTGAGAGTGAATCTTCAAGATTACAAGGTCGGTTCCTTAATGATACTCACATATAACTAACTTGAATGAGGAAAGGGATAGAAAGAATGATTTTGTAATGGAAATATAAATTCTAATGGGTGATGCACCTAAATAATAATCTGATTTGCAGCTAATAAACTTCACAAGATTACACATACAAGACACTTCAAAACTCACAAACTCAATTAGACACACCTTGCAAAATTAACTCTTGTGACATGTACCAGTATTCTAATGTTTGAAAAGGAAAATAATGGTGTCTTCTTAGTTTCAACATAAAAATGAAATATGCAACCAAAAATATGCACTATGAGATATCAAATTCCACATTAAACACCGAAAGGATATTGAAAAAATAAAGGTAAAATATAATATTTTAATAAAAACACTCACAATCAATGCTAGACATAGAAAATTAAGAAGGAATTAGTCTCTATATATCAATAATCAGGAAATATCTCTACAAAAAATAAGTTACAAAAGCAACCTCCTCTTTATGTGTCCAAGAAGCTAGGAAGAAAACAAACTCTCCCTTTCACACCAATAATGGGTGAGTAGCACACATAAAAACAACTAAAATTAGATGAAGGATGATTGGAAACTTAGGTATCTCTTGAAGCATGTCTTTAAAATGATAAGTAGAATCACATAAATTTTGAATTTGATCAAAATCTACGCAGGTTTGAGGTGCATATATGGGTTGGATATGTTGTTCAACTATTGGAAACTCATTCTTAGGCTCCATCCTGGCAAGATGCCTAATTGGGAAACCTCTTGACATGATAAAATCTAAATTCTTACTACTAATTTATGAGATTTCAACAATCTCTTTAACTACCATATCAAATTGATGTTCATCAAAAACCCCCTTCTCCAAAGGCATCAAATCGCCATCAAGAAAAGTGCCAAAATCTTCAATAATACTCTCATGATTTCTTTCAAAAATCACACCTTGGGCATCTGTGGTTTGCTAATTTCCTTTCTCTATATTCGCCGAATTTGCCTCCATATCAAATTCTTGAAATTCCTCCTAAACATTGTCTTCAGTTATACGCTCATGAACCAACATCTCGTAAAACTTATTTTTATGCTCTTGTTGATCATGCTTAGATAATTTTATTAGTGCAGACCTATTAGTCTCATTAATATCATCAAATAAAGGAATCTCAACCAATGTATCAACATGAACTTGAAAAATGTTAGCTTTAACAACCATTTCATTAACAACACTCTACTACTCATGACTTATCTCATCTGAAGAGGAATGATGGGAATATAAATTAGTTACAAATACTTCAAGATCATTCCAAAAAGAGTCCTCTTCATCCTGACTTTCAACTTTACATGGAAGAGGACTGACCTTTACCTCATTGCAACTCTCATGAATAACCAAAAGATTAAGGTTCTCAACCTCTTCAACTTCTAAAACTGCTATGGTTGCGCTCTGAATGTCAATATTTTCTTCATTCACAAAATAAGAAAGCTCATCAAACAAATCAAAGGAAACTTGCAAATAATCAGCCTCTTCTACCTCTAAAACCTCTTGCAACAAAACTAAAGAATCCACTTCCACAAGCCGAATGGATTGGACTACTTGGATAGCTTCTTCAAGCAAGTGAGGATTCATAACACTCAGAATTTCAACAGAGGAATCAAGAGGTTTACCTTGAATATATCTTGTAATTGAGGCCTTAGGAGTTGGTCCTTTAATTGACATATCTTTTATAGATGAAGGAACTAGTTGGTATTGATAATGAACAAGACTAACCTAGCACATATAGTGAAAATTGGTAACAACACCAATATAGATATCTCCTCCATTTTTTGTGCATAAACATCTTGGATTTGATATCTCCTGCATATCAAATCCTTGACTAACCTTATACTACCTTAGCTGCATATTAAACTAGCTTGACAATTTGAGCCATGTAGTGAAAATTGGTAACAACACACTGATAACACTACATATTGATAGTCTAAGGTTACATATTAATCTAACCTTAAACTAGCTTGACAATAAGATAATCTAACCTTAGACTATCAATAGTGATATGCAAGATTTGAATTTCTTTAATATGGAGGAGATATCTAAGGTTAGACTATTGATAGTCTAAGGTTAGATTATCCTGCATATCTTATTATACATATTGGATTTGATATCTCCTACATATCAAATCCTTGACTAACCTTAGACTACCTTAGTTGCATATTAAACTAGCTTGACAATTTCAGCCATGTAGTGAAAATTGGTAACAACACCAATATAGATATCTCCTCCATTTTTTGTGCATGGGTCCTCCACTTTGAAATGATGGCAGAGGTGAAAAGAGTGGTAGAGAGGTGTGTTCGACCAAAGTGACAAGTGGGCTTGGAGAAGATTTTGGCTTCTGCAATGTTGAGGTGAGGATTTGTTGTGACTCATGAAAATTGGATTGGTTTCTTTGGTGTGCCTCAACATGTGCACCCTTTTCTTCTACACAAGGTTCTTGGGAATATTATAGAATGAAAGAAAGAGGCCCAAAAATATTGGGCCTACATTATGGAACACGTCCATAATTTTGAGCTGGTTATTGTTGCAGGTATACCCAAGGACTTGATGAATCAAGATTGGTTCAGGTTCAAGCTGGCTGGGGTGTGGACAAAAATGCAAGTGTAAGGGAGGGCTAGTGGTTGTGGTTACCATGGGCATGGGTGTGGGGTTTCTCATAGGCATCAGTGAGGTGGCTCTCATAGGCATGGAGGTAGACACAGTCATGGACGGGGTGACCCCACAATAGTGGGTTACACTTTTTTAGACATGCTAATTTTTGCTGAAATAACACATTTTAATAAAATATGATGATTTAAGCCTTGAGAGGTTCCATTTGAAGGAATTAATTACAAATGGTTAGCTCAAAGCCTCTTAGCTAAAAAAAACATTCATATAACATATATACTCCTCATTCATACCTTCAATGGAGTCTCCTTCGCACCTATTAAAATGCTAACAACAAATCACTTTGACTTTATCTTTTGGCAGATCAAATAAATCCATTTGACAAACCTATCTATGTAGTAAGGTACTACTAAGAAAAATCTTTCCAATGATTACAATGTTAATATATAAAATTTATTATGACTTTGTATTTTTAGTTTTACTAAACATTGATATTTCACCATATGTCTACCTCTATGTTTGAGGCTTATGGAAAAATAGAAAATGAGAGAAAAAAAAATTCTAAAAATATCTATACCCTAGGTATTGAAGTTCTCTTTCTATAAAAAAAAATGAAATTGGGCAAATACACGACAAGTTATAAGTTATGTAGTCAAGGTATGTCAAAATTATGGTTTATTCAACTTCAAACGTTAGTAAAATATGAAATAATCATGACAATGTCGTAAAACCAATTGCATGCCCTCCGTATGGATGTTACAAAACTAAATTTGAAAGAAGCACATTGATATCTGTTGAGCGTCATTTTTACACGAGACAATGGCTAGGAATTTACATGAGCAAATTCCCCTCTTGGAAGAATGATATTAGCCAATCTCAAGGTTCCTTCTGGGTTGGGTCTCAACCGCTTGGATAGCTAAATTGAAGATAAATGTAAATCTGTTTACGATGAGGCCTTTGTTGTTAGGAATAAGGTGTCTCAACCTTGGATAATTCCTATTCTTATTATTTATTTTGTAAATGTATTTTTTGCAAATAATGAAATTAAGTGTGAGTGTACATGTCTAGTTGGCATGTTGATGTGTCACTCCACTTGATGTTTCAGCATCTTGTGCGTAAGGAGATCATGACTGAAACGGTCATGACGGATTCCTATGACGCGTAAGAACTATTTAAGGAATGTGCTATGACAGGTGTAAGAGCATCTTATGACTTGGGCCTATTTGGGCACCCAAGAAGAAGTGGTTGGTGTGTGTAAGAGAATATGCCAAAAATAGGTTGGTATGACAGATTCTCTTACACTTCTCTTGTGACCATTATTTTTGGTGGATTCTATGACAAGCTGTCATAGTCTATTCTAGGGATGGAGGCATATTCTTGGGATTGCATGTAACAGCTGTGTACATGTGGCTTTGTGCATGGGTCTTGGTGGTTGGATGCCAAACTCCTTTTTTGGGTATTTGTTGGGTCCTGAGGAGTCTATATATATGATGTTGCTTCTATGGGAGAGATATAAGTTTTACTAGTCTCTCATTTCCTGAAAGAACTTGCATTGCAAGTGTGTTGTAGTCTTTGTGTTGAAGATAATACATTGTGCAGGTTTTGGAGGGGTGGGGTTGTTTTACCAAAAGGTTTTTTCCCACCGGCATATCTTTGTGTTTATGTGTTTCAATCTTCTCTATCTATTTTCTGTATGTATGGTATATGCTGCAATATTATTGTTAAGTAGCTTAACGAATCTAAAATTGTAAGGATTTAAAAAGAATTTGCACAATACTTTCCTTTAGAGATTAGTGTAGGAAGTTGTTTCCGCACCTGAGTTTCCTTACATTTTCTGGTTTGTATCTCAAAAAGGTTGCAAAACAAACTTTAAACACAACAATCTTTCTCTTTTTAAAATTTTTAGATCTTTTAAATAAAAAAAACAACATTAATCTAATTAATCTACAGTAACTAGTTTTCAAGGAAAGTAAGAGACAAGGTAACAAGAATTCAAAAGAAATTTGCTGAACAAAATTAATGGAAATAAACCAATATTACGTTGCTTTGCGAATTAAAATACCAAGAAGATGAGGAAAACCCACAAGATAGAGATCTGATGAAATCACAATCCTAGCCAGGCAAATGCAATCATCAATGGAAATAAATGCAGATGTATAACAACTCAAAACTCATCAGATCATGAAACCACCATAGATGTGCACACACGTGAGACAAGTTTATCTTCAAAGTACCAAAAAGAAAAGAGATCTTCTCAATAGTTCATCACAACAAAGCAATGCAACAAAGGTAAACACCGAACTAAAAGAATCACAGATCAAAATCACCACACAATCAATTGGCTCTTTGAAATAAACAAATGAGCAATTCACACATTCATAAATTTCGCAAAGATAGCATAATAATCACACTATGTTTGAAGCACCAACTGTATATATTGTATTGCAATAGAAATCTGACCTTTGTTACATAAATCTCATACAATTTATAGAGTTGTGCTCTCAATTTCACAGCTAGGGTTTCGACTGCATCGAAAACTTGAAAATAAATCTAAACTAAAGATTACATGAAGGAAACTAACCATAAAACAAGTTGAAACTACTCTAGCACAGAATTAAACCTCGTGCATTACAAATCTGGAGTAAATCATGCATAAAATAACTCAAAAATAAGGTTTGGAACTCATGCATGTTCTTCATGAAACTCATGATTTTTCCCTTTATTCTCCGTTATGACTCTCCCTCAAGGACTCAACTAGAAGATGCCCTCAAATCATGTAGAAATGACCATCTGGAAGTGATCATTCTGACTGAAAAAATAAGTTGGAGAAGACTAGAGTTAATGGTGGTCGTGCCCCAGAAATTTCAGATCCCGACCGTTACCCCAAAAAAATGAAGTCCAAAATTTGACTAAGTGTGGAGGTGACTCTTCCTCAAGTTTCAGACTTTCAGAGGCCAAAAATCCTCTAGGGCCGAAATGCCGAAAATCGAGGCCCTAAAAATTGGCTAAGTGTGGAAAAATATTTTTTCTCAATACAAAATTGGGCCAAGTTCACAATGAGTGCTTATTGACTTGGAAGGGCTTTTAGATGAGCTTTGCGGAACCTATCCACAATCTCTTGCACTTCTTCAAAGTCAAAAAATTTGACCCCTTTAAGGCATTCTAGTTGTTTCTCCTGGAAGGTGAGCAATTCAACTGCAAGCCCCTTTATTTCCTCTTCCCGAGATAGCATCTTCTAAATTTCTTCCTTCTGATAGAACATCTGCTGGAGGTCTTTTTTTGTACTAACTCCTTCGAAGATATCCAGATACTGATTTACGATGACATTTACAAAATGCATTGTTTTCTCATCATCTTCATCATACAAGTCTAGGTCCAACCCTTCGAAAAACTTATGCATTTCCCCCACAAAAAGTAAACCTTTATCTTTCTTTTTATTCATTCTCTTCAGCACCTTTTTAAAAATGGTCAAAGTGCTAGTGATATCTCAGATCCACTCCTCAAAATTATCCAGCTCTGACCCTTCATACACTTTGACCAAAACTTGGAAGCGTTGCTTCCTTATCACTACGAGATCTTCTAGTGCCTTTTGCCACTTCAAGATCTTCTCTTCCAAACCATCCTCCTGACTCATAATTTCAACCAAAAATGTGATTCCTTGAAGAATACTCCTAAAAGTCCTCAAAACCTTGTTGAGAGCCACCCTAGAAAACTCTTCAAAATCCACCTTCCAGTCTGCACATAATTGAACAAAAGAATGTGGGATATCTGTTGATATACTTACATCACCCCTTTTCTTTAAAATAGCCTGTAATGAGGCCTCGAGGTTACTAGGGTCAATGGGACCAGCTGTTTTAAGGATAAATTTATTCATTACTTCATTTTGTTCCATTAGTTCCTTGATCTTCTCTTCATCCTTGTCCATGAATCCTAAGACATATTTTAGTCCTAGCGTAGCCAGAGTTTTACTTCCCTCTCTAGTCGGCTCTCCTAGATCTACCTCTTCCAGCACATAATAGTCTAGAGTGACTTCTGCCATACTGGCATTCATTGTAGGGATAGCCACCTGAGCTTTCCACCTATCCGCCTGATCTTGCATTACATATGAGAGAGTCCTTGCTCAGGTACTAGATCCTGCTTGATGGAATGCCTGCCCCAATGCCGCCATATCTATATCATCATCAATATACACCCTTGTTCTTGGTTGAATTTCCTTGGTGAACCAAATGGGTTTTGAAAAGGCATTAAGGGGCTCATAAGGGGCAGCTAGACTTGAGGTAGTAGTCAGGTGCTCTATCTCCATTTCCTCGTGACTCTCCTCCTTCTCTTTCTTGTTCTTCCCCCATATTCTTCTCCCCTTCCATATTTATCTGTTCTTCCTCTCCAACCTATTTCTCTGATCCATCTTGTCATTCTGATAGAATTTCACCAATCGCCTTTGTTTCCTTCTCTAGCTCCTGAGGCCCTTGCGCTAATGTTTCAGTTTGAATAAGTGGTGGAATAGGGGTTTGAGAAGGAGGGTTTTGCATGCGAGGAGTAGGAGTGAGAGGGGGAGTGGGAGAAGGCATTGGCGAAGGAGGTGGAGTTGGCATGGGAACATGAATAGGTGGAGGTTGTGGTGGCAATGGATTAGTTTGAACCAGATGCGGAAGTGGAGTGGTCGATGGTGTTGGACACGGAGGAGGAGGTGCAGTTTGATGCACCGGTGGAGGTGGAGGTGGAACTGAATGTGAAGTCAGGGGAATCTATGCTACAATATCTTCCTCAGAAGTGACACCTACAGAGGAATCTCTTCCTGACTCTGTAGTCTCCTTCTAAATTTTAGCTGCAACCTCCTCAACTAATTCCCAAGAGTCTCAATGAACTTCCTCTCCCACATTTCCAAGAGGATTAGTGAACTTTGTAGGGAGGGAGTCAAAGGAAAAGGATTGTCCTACAATTGGAGCCTGTTGCTCAAATTCTTTGAAACCATGAAGTCCTTCAAAATCAGAGACGACAAATTCATCATCTCCTAGAGCATCTAGATTTATTGGCTCTTCTTGGGTTCCTCCTTCAACATCTTCTTATTGATCTTCATCCTGTATCCTCCTTCTCTTTAAGAATCCCCCGCCGACTAGGTTCTTCTGCTAAGGGGAACTTGATCCTCCTCATCATCTTCTTCCTCTAAGAGGGTGTCCATGTGGGTGGGCATCGAGTCTTTCTTTCTCTTATACACGTGCCCTTTTATCACCCTAGCTGGCCTAGGTCCAGTTATCTTGACCTTGGGTGCCTTCTTTGATGTGCTCAGAGGTTCAGGGGCACTAGAAGAAGGAGTGTCTGGAGGTTCTATGTTTCTAGTCATTCTAGTTTTGGGCTTCTTCAAGTGGGTAGCCGAGCAATATGTCGTAGGGCGCTCATGTTTGTACACCGTTTTTGACTTCTATGGCGCAGCCTCTTTGATCTGTGGCATCAACACCTTCTCCCATTTCTTCTTCTTTTCCTTGGAGGGCTGAGCTAGTTGTTGTTTTATTGGCATAGGATCCATGGGAAATAAATGAGTGATCTATGCCTTAGTCACCTTGATGATGTGTCTTGCCTTGAAATTAATGTCATCATTCTCATCCCTATCGACCTTTGCATTCAAAATGTCCGTGGTGTATACTTTATCCAAATTATAAATAGGATCCAAAAATCCTCAGAGTTAGCCTCATTCACCTTTTGTGGTACCCACAACAGTAGAGTAGTCTATGCTAGCTCTAAGCTCATCTGACAGTAGTCACAGATTCTAACCTCATAGTCATCAAGACATTTTATCCAAGGGTCTTCAATGTGGGGCTTGTGTACATAATGCCTTCCCATTATGTGACTATATGTACCAATTGTATCGAATCAGGTTCTTATGAGGTTGTTATTCTACAGTGGGAATTCATCCCATTCGAATGCTAGGGACGTACATATCTTTATGTCTTGTACACATTAGGGCCCTATGGAAATTGGGAAATCCCAACAATGCTTCTTCTTGTTCCAGATATGTTCATTGACATCTGATAGTTTTCGGGCCATCTCCAACAAGATTATCCTATCTGATGCATATCTTGGCAACTTCTTAGGAGCCAGGGTGCTTCCTGCCACCTGGATGTATGTAAAGGTTTTGAATTGAATATAAAATGCCCCAAGAGCCTTCACCTTTGCAGAAACTTCTGTTGACATTCTTTTGGCATAGTCTCCTTCTATGGAGCATATGATAGTGAACACAAAAGAATCATTGACAATGAGGAATTCAGGACTGTCATGTGTGTAGTACTCCTTTCAAACCAATTATGGGTATACTATGAATGGCCATGCATTCTAATCACCCATAGCACCAACCTTCACCAATCCTGGGTACACCGCCCTTGCAGCCAATAGGTACACAACATAAGATGTTATGTAGAAGTGAGGATCATTTTTAACTATGATCAATTGCTGATCCAAGTTGTCGTTGAGGATGGTGGCCTAGTCGAACCTTTCTTGCATTTCCTTTATCTTTTCAATGAGTAGGATCATCCAGGGTTCCAATTGTACTAATGTTGGCAGTCCATACACCTGACTGATCATGGTGATGGTTGCCTAGATGTCTTCTTTCATGTACCCTCTCCTCATGTCTATATTTTCCAATTTATTTCTAAGCAGAGGTTAATGAGGTACTCCTTGTTCACAATCTCATGGGATAATGAGACATCTTTGTTGTAAAAGTCCATTCCCTTTCCAACGGAGAAGCTGTAAAACTTGTCTATCACCTTGGGTAGGTGGAAGACATCTTCAATATTGTCTAGCCAGAGATCTAGAACTACTTCACCCATGGTGTTCTTGACCATTCTCGCATCTGGTATATATTGTTTTTCTATGGTAGTGATTTGGTCTGAGGAAAGGATGGGAACTAGGTGTGTTGCTGCGTTCATCAGAGAAAAATACACTAATGAAGTGTAGTCCTCAGACCTTCCCACCAGTTGTGCGTTGTTTACTAGGTAGTCATTCCAACTGACATTCCTAATGTCAATATCCATGATCTCAGCATGTAAGTTCCCCACTTTGGAGGGTGCATGATATCCTTTGAATTAATACCTCGTAGCCGGTGAGTTGATCTTCTCTGCCATTTCTACAAAGAGAAAAAAAAGACATGGGTCAGTAATCATTATATTGAGAGTCTAGGGGGAAACTCTGATGAAAATGATACAACATCCACCAAATAGTCCTTAAAGAAAAACTAGTTTAAAATAGTCTAGAAGCTAGTTTCAGCTTTTCAGACCTTCGAGGGTATCCTACATCTGAAAGGCCGAAAGGTTGAAATGCTGAAAAGAGGACCAAAGACAGACTTTCAGACTTGGTGGTTTGGAGGCATGAAGTTTTCAAACTTCGGCGAATCGGAGGTGTGAAGTTTTTGGGTTGAGAAACCTCTAAAATGCCAAGAAGACTTAGTTGTTTTTCTGAAGGAAGATCTCTCTCCAATCTTTAAGACTGTGAAAGTTTGAAAGTTTAGGGTTGAACAGCCAAAAAACAAGGGTTTGAGGTTTTGAGTTTGAAAATGAGCTCAAAAATGAGTCCGACCATGAACTCATAGCTAAGGGGTCCAGGGGTACAACCTTGCAACCCAGAAGCAAGACAAAACCAATAAAAAAGGAAAAACCCTAAAAAAAATGCTAACCGAGAAAACAAAATGAAAACCTAAAACCAAAAGGGATAGAGGTAGGGAGAGAAAGACCCCAACCTCAAAGACGCTGATAAGACTTTGCCAAAAAGTAGACTGAAGAAGACGAGGAACTGAAAACTGAGGGAAAATGCACTTAGGAGCTCTGAAAATTATAATCGCAGGTAGAAGACAAGTGAGGATAAAGGAGGGTTCTCCTCCTTATATAGGCAACCGGTAGGGGTGACATCAACCATCTCCGCCAATCGGCCTTTCAACCTTTCAGGGGTCCTTGACCTCTGAAAGCCTGAAATGTCAAAAGGCTGGTTCTCTTTGGAGAATCGGACCTTTCGGTATTTCGGACCTCCGAAAGTTTGAAACCCTGAAAATAAGCATACTTCAATGTTTTCAATTTTTTGGGCCTTTCGCACTTTCAGGACTTTGAAAGTGAGAAACACAAACAAGACCAACCAAAACACAACTAGACCTAGAGAAAAGAACAAGACAGACACACAAAGAAAAAACCCAGAACAAGCCAAAAATAAGAGGGGCCCTTGTAGCCAAGTGGCTTACAAAAAGGGGAGTGTGGTTGTGGGACCACAACAAATAGACCCAACAAAAAAAAGGGAAACAACCTGAGCATCCAAAAGCCAGTCCAGCCTAAAACAATCCCATCTCGCGGTGAGCCAGACACAATGCCTTCAGCCATAGTGATTCTCCTATCATCATTAAGATCAAGATAAATCGTTACATCCGCATCCAGTGTGTGTTTGTATGTGTTCAAATTTTTTAGAATTCCCTCACTATAAGCCCCTCGGTTTTTCAACCAATCATCATCAGGTCACTACCCACCAATCTGAATCTGGCCAAAAGTCAATTTAACCTTGCTCTACTGCTAGGCAGGCGTTTATAGCCCTGGTAGAGGTTGCTAAAATCACCCTTCCCCTTCTGCAGACGAGCTTTGTTTGATGTTTTAAACTTATTTGGAGGGCTCTTAGACTCAATATGTTAGATTGAAATTGAGTTACTTGAACCATTGTGCTCTGGATAATTTATTTATTTTTTGTTCAAACTTTGGTACTTTTGGTAAACTGGGACAATGATTAGGCCACCTCATTTTTTGTACTCCTTTATGCTCTTATCAAAATTATCTCCTCTTTTTCAAAACCGGGGCAACGTTTAGACTATGCTACCCTAGTTTTTGAGCTTTCTTCTTTGTTGACCTTGTCTTTATGTGTTCCTCCTTTTTTCTTTCTTGCTCATTTCTTTAGTTTGTGTTCCAGTTGGGAGAGGGTTTTGATTTCTGACCTTCTCCATGACCATGGGTGTGACCTAATTCTGATTGGAATCCTATCTGAGAGGCTCCTGGTCTGGGATCCCTTTTAAGTGTGCGTTAGTGTTGAGGATGGTTTGTTCTGATGAATCCTTTCGAGAAGTCTGAGAGGAAAACACCTCACTTCTGACCTTTGTATTTGGCTTGTTGTAAGACAAAACTAAATCAAATGGTTTGACAAAGGGAGACCTTCATCTTTTGCCCAAACTATCTGATGCAGATCATTAAGCTCAAGATACACCTACCCCTTAATAAGGTGCAAACTGACAGACCCGAAGAAAAGACACAAAAGATGAAACTCTAAGCTAAAAGAATATACAAGAAAGATCAAAGGTCCGTCAAGACCGAAAGTAGTGCTTGAGAAACTGGCCATTGATGGGAAATCGGACCAATTCTCCATTGAGAGAACTAATTCTGAAAGTATTCTCTCCTAGAATTTCTACAATCTGAAAAGTGCCTATCCACAGACATTGGAATTTAGTGTGGTTGCCTAGTTTTTCTTTTGCTTTATCCCACATCAAAACTAGATCATATATCCTAAAGGCCTTTATTGTTTCTCTTTTGTCAAACCAACACTTGATGATAGCTTGATGTTTGACCACATGCTCCAAAGCCATGGTTCTCTTTTCTTCTAGATCCAATAGTGACGTAGGACAGGTAAGGAGGATCCAATTAAGGAAAGTCCAAACAAGCAGCCAAACACCACAATGCAGAATAACAAAACAAGACAATGTTTTCAACTAAATTTTCATTAACATGCCTAACTGTAAGGCCTTCCAGGTTAGGGCCAAATACAATCAAAAGATTACAATAATTCAAAAATATCATGTAGGATCCAACACACCTCTCGGCTAGCCTAGGTCTGTAACACAACATGACACTGGTAGGTACTCCAAGAAGGATCTAAACTTGTGCTCACAAGCCACCAAGAAATCTTCTTGTTCCTAAGTTCGCAAGCTACTAACTCTGCTATACTTCTTCTACTTCCTTCTCCCTTCTCAAATTTTATCTGTCCCCCATATCTCTCTAAACAACTACCCAAACACCCTCTTAAGTACTAATTTTCAGCCACAAGTCATCTTTACAAACAAATCAATTCCAAAAACCCAGTCTACTTCCAAAGACAAACAAATATTAAATGAAACATCAGTCGGCTCTCAAATAGCCTTCCAATAATTAATTGATCATGTCGGCATCCAAATCCACATAGGAGAATGCCACATAGTAGATCTAGGTCCCCACATGTCCCCAGGTCAATCCATAACTCGAGGAGTGCAACCCAAATTAAATGCACCATTCAGCCAAGATGATTCATCCAAACACACAATTTGGTTAGCAAGAACACTGAGCGCCAATAATAAACATCAAGACCCCTTCGGTAACCAAGCACCGAGCACCAAAAACACTGATCCACCGAGCTTCATTGATACTTCCAACCGAGAACCTTTACCATGATCATCGAGCTCCATCAGACAGTTAACAAGACTGCCAAAATCTTCAGGAACCAAGGATGCCCCTACATCAAATAGGTTCATGAGGTGAATCTACATCCGATCCTCACCTTTGACGTATTGATCCATAAATCTCAGAATTGGTATTTTCAGGTTCATCGGAAAAATGGGTTGCAGTCCGTTGACCAATTGCTAGGGGGAAGTCCCTAAGGCATTTTTTATTCTCATGCGATCAATCCATAATGCATACTTCAACTATGTGTGCCAATCCCGAGGGTTATCATCCAAGAGGTGTTTGATTATCATTGTTACATTCTTATTCATTGATTCGGCAACTCCATTCCCTTGCGGATAATAGTTGGATGAAAATTTGAAGATTACCTTATTTTTGAAAGCCCATTGAATGAGGGATGAAGATGAAAAATGGGGGGCATTGTCACATACCAGAAAGAAAGACATGCCAAACCATGTGATAATGAACTCCTCCAAGAACCTAGTTACCACCTCCATGGTATAATTTCTTAAAACTTGTGCCTTCGTCCATCACGTGTAGTAGTCAGTCATGGTCAATATGTACCTATGTCCTGCAGAAGATGGAGGGTTAATCATTCCTACAAAATCTATCCCCCATTGGGCCAATGGACGTACCTAGTAAACTGGTTGTAAGGGCATCATCGGATGTCTCTCATGTACGGCACTAGTTTGACAAACATGAATTGAACACACGTATTCATGAGTGTCTTTGAACAAGGTTAGCCAATAATAGTCGGATCTCAATATTTGATGGGTTGTGGCTTCATTCGACCCATGCCATGTGCCATACTTGTCATGAAACTCTATGAGAACCTGCCCAACTTGTGTTCGATCTAGACAACGCAAATAAAGGCTATCGTAATTGCACTTGTAGAGCTTTCCATTTTTTAGCATATAGGAGTCACTTTTATTCTTTAGATCTCTCCTCTAAGAACCATTCAATCCTTCTAGGCAACGATTTTGAAGCAAATACTAGACTATATCTTGATACTAGACATTAGTGACCACTCCTTCATTTGTGTACACTTGGCACACTAAACCTTGTTCTGTTTCTGCCATCATCTTGGTGAGGCCTTGACCACTCACTAACTTCATTGGATGGATTTCAATATTGAAATCTTGTAGTATAGCCATCCACTTCCCCCTTTTCTCTCCCATCTCATTTTGCATTAACAAGGATTTGATAGTCGGATCAAGAACAATAGCGATGACTTTACTTTGGAGAATGTGATGTCTGAACTTCTTGACAACTTTGACCAAGGTGAAAGATTATTTGTCGAGATTGGGGTATTTGAGTTTAGCATTTTTCAAAGGACAGCTCATAAAAGCTATCAGTCTCTCATCTTCCCCTTCCTTATTTTTGGTGAGGATGCCTGCACATGAATATTCTACCACAAAAGAGTAGACTTTGAATGGCAAAAGGTAGTCAGTGCTGACCAGAACCAGAGCAGTAGCAATGGAAGTCTTGATCTCTTCAAAGGCTTCTTTAGCTGGAGCGTTCCACTCAATCTTAGCATGCTTTTTTAACATGTCATTCAATAGATGTACTATCTCTACAAACCCACTAATGAACTTCTTGATGAAGTTGATCTTACTGCAGAAAGACTTAAGCTCCTTCCGGCTATTCGGGGGGACCAATCTGAGAATAGCTTCGACTCTTTTGGGGTTAATTGAAATGCATGTTTCAGATATGATGTGTCTGAGGAGTTTTCCTTGGGTTACCCCAAAGACACACTTCTTAGGATTTAGTGAGATTCCATAATGTCAACATCTTTTCAATACCTTGTGTAGATCTTTAATGTGGTCCACGTGGTTTTTGGAGAAAACCGTGAGATCATCCATATAAATAACAATACACTTGTTGACTAGGCCTTTAAACACCTCGTCCATAGCTCGTTGGAAAGCTTCTCCCACATTGATCAAAACAAATGGCATATAATGGCAAGCAAATGTCCCCCACTTTGTTGTGAACGTTGTCTTTAGGCAGTCTTCTTCTTTTACCATGACCTAGTTGTACCCAAAGTAACCATCAAGGAAAGACATCATCTAGGAGCCGTTTACCACTTGCAACACTTCGTCAAGGGATGCTAACGGGTAGTTATCCTTTTGAGAAGATCTAATCAAATTCAGAAAGTCCACACAGAGCCGCACTTCTCTGCTTTTCTTTCTTACTAGGATGAGATTCCCTACCCAAGTCGAATGTCAGATAGGAAAGATAATCCTAGTGTTGAGCAACTTCTATACTTCCTTTTGGATTACTGGCTCGATCACAGGATTCACCGGCCTCTGTCTTTAGTGAAAAGGTTTAGCATCTGGGTTTAATGAGATGTTGTGTACTATGATGGCAAGATCATAAGTTTTTAAGTCTTCGTAGCTCCAAGCTATGACATCTTTGTACTCTATGAGTAACTCTACCATCCACCTTTTTTCCTTGGTTGTGTCAAATTTTCCAATATGAACCTCCCTGGGTTCAAGCTGTGTGCCCAGATTGTGGATCTCGCAGTCATCATCTCCTACCGCAGGTGCCTTCCCCTTTTCATGAGCATGTTCATCTTTGTTGAAAATTCTTTCCGAGGCTACCATTCCTTTCAGTATGGAGTTATTCTTCAAGTTTAAAATCCCTAGATCATCTGATTCTTTTATTCCATCTTCTTCTTCATCGATATTTAGTCTTTCACAGATCCTGACACTCATGATGAAATCCAGTATCTGTTGGTTTTCCTAGAATACCTAGAAGTTTTTGATATTGTCTGGGATGGCTGGCACAGCTACCAGCTCAATGGAGAATTTCTTCAATTTAGACTTTTCCAGTGGTTGTAAGGAACTTGCCGATACTACCAAAGCATCAACGATAGTATTCCTTCTTCTCGGGACACTCTGGATATTAAACTTTTCAAAATCTTTGATCAAATCCCACACGCGATTATGATATGAGGCCAGTCATTTATTAGTGCATGAATATTGGCTCCAGATCTTTCAGACTATCAACTATGAGTCTCCTTCCACGACCAAAGCTTTTACCTTCTTTTCATGTGTCAGGAGGAGACCTCGCACCAACACCTCATATTCAACAATGTTATTGGTGCAATAGAATTGTAGCCTATAAGCACCATAGTATGAACCACCTTGGGGGTTCACCAACTCTATCCCAGCCCCTACTCCATGTTTACATTTGGAGCCGTCAAACCTGAGCTTCCATATAAGATAACTCTTATGGGAAGATGATTTAGCATGTGGTTCTGACACAACCTTGGGAAGATGTGTGCTACTTTGGGGTTCAATGGAGGTTTCTGGTGGTGATAAGTTCTCTATACTTGGGATCTCCATGTTCTCTTCACCCGAGCATTCCCTTTCAGAGAGGGGGACCCATTTCATCTTTTGTTTTGCTTTCACATCATGCCATACTTCATGACATGGAAGAAAGAAACCCTCATCAAAAGATCTCCATTCCTCTTATGTAGGGCATTCTGTTGTGGGGACCTGAGGTCATTCATTATGAGAAGGCTCCTCATCACCCGAATGTGTCATTTCCCCTTTTATAAGCTTAGGTGTGTAAGACATTTGGTTCATTACTTGAATCATTGCACTCTGGCAATCTTGGCATTCAAACTCTGAATGACTTGTCTAGTGCATGTGACAATATCCTGGAAGCATTAGTATGTTTGGGTCGGCATCTTGGCCAAGATGTTTCACGTTTTTCATCATATTCCCTACAAACTCCGCGAGGATCTCCTCAGGAATTTGAGTATGCACAAACCCTTGTACAAGGTTACCATTTCAATTTTCTTCTTCTTTGATGTGAAACATTAGAATCCTATCGAATCGATACACCCCCATATCAACTTTTGAAAATAGGACTTCATTTGAGGCATTGTATTTAGTTATCATCTACTTGAATTTGGGTTCAGCATCAATCTTGATTTGGTTATTCAGTCCTTTCCATGGTAGCTAAAGTTGAGTGAAGTCCGTGGAGAACCAACCTCTTAAGGATATGGTTCATTCTTTACTAAGTAACATGTCATATATCTCTGGGATATCCACAATATGTATGTCGATGCAATCTTGGATCCTGGGGTCGGTGGTTAACTATATGCATGTATCTTTGAGGACTCCAATGACTTTGACCTCCGTTTTATTGAGTTGGATCATAACCCTATTGGTTGGTTTTGGGTTCACCTCCATCTTTTGGCATATGGATAATGGCATGACATTACATGAAGCCCCTAAGTTAATCAAACAGTTGTGTAGGTTCTTTCCAAAGATCTTGAGGCTGAGTAGGAATGAGGGTACTTCTACCCAATCTTTGAACATGGTTGGCATTGCCTCAGCTGTATTGATGTTTGATGAACTTCTAGTGTTGCTGCTGGATGAGGCCGATTTGGAATGATCTAGGGATTTAAGGAGGGCTTCTCTTTGCGAAGGAAAACTTTGCAACATGTCATACATTGACATATTGGCTTTAACTCTCTTTAGTTCCTCTAGTGCGCTATACTTTTCAATGGGCTAGATTGGACTCTTCAACACGGTGGGCTGGTGTTGCATTACCAAGGCAACAATGGCATTGGGACCTCTAGGAGGTGTAGGATTGTTGTTATCTCGTGGGTTAGGTGGAGTGGGATGCATTCCCAGGGGAATACCATCAATTAGAGGTTCTCTTTTGCTCCTCAAATTATAGTTGTTTCTATTGTTGTTCTTGAAAGCGTGGATCACAGAATACTCTAGTTGACTATGTTGTTTGAACGGGAAAAAAAATTCCTCCTCGTTGATGTTGTCCGTAGGACCTCCCTCTGTGACTAATTCATAAGAATCAAAGACCATGGTAGTGAAATGAGTCTAGGAGCTGTCAGGGTCCTGACCTTGTTAGCTGTCAAATTTTCCCCTTTATTCATTGTCTGATTGTTGTATGTTGGGAGCTTGGGTAAAATTGGCCCCAGATGAAGTAAAAGAATTAGCATTGTCAGCGTGTATGCTACTGTTGTTAGGGCATGTGTTCCACGGCCTACTAGTTCATTGTTGACCAAATGATTTATCTCGAGAAGCATTCCCATAACTTTCATTGTTATTGTTGTTATTATTGTTGTAATTGTCATAATTACGATTTTGATTTTGAGAATAAGTGTTTGGGACAGCAACCAGTCATTGGTAGTTCCCTTGGCTCTGAGGTGGATTAAGATTCATCCTAGTGATCTCACTTGTTAGTTGGGATAAAGTCTTTTTCATGGCATCTAGCTCATTCACTAAAGCATGGTCCGGCTTGTTTGGGACAACCACCTTTTGTTCACACAGAGCTGCCTTATGTGCATCATATCTCGGGTATGTGATGGTAAGTGGTGGGGCAATAGTGTATGGGGCCAGCACCAGATTAAGTCTTGGGGTGTGTTGCATCGAGGGTTGATTATGTGCTATGAATGGACCAATCATGGCAACATTCTCTAATGTTGGTGAATCACCATAGTTTCCACTTGCTTGTGGATCCATTTGTTGGGTGAATGTGATGGCTTTGTTATAGACTTTATCCAGAGTATCAATGTCACCTGGGGGTAGCCTCTTCAAAAATATGGAAGTTACCAGATCCAAGGCCCTCAGGTAAACTTGTATAGCAGCCCCTTCAAGTACGGTATAAGGAGCCACCAATTTTGGGTACATCTTATGAAAATGGTGATTGAACATGGAAATTAGTTCATTGTGGTCTTTCCTCACCAAAATAATTGATGGTGAAGGTTAGCTGGATCTACGTATAGCTTGAATTGGTTGAGGAATTTTATTTCAAATTCTCCCCATGTCGAGATAGATGCATGTGGAAAATTTAAATACCAATTATATGCAAACTCCCCCAATGTGTAAGGGAAAAGGCGACACATAACATCCTGATCTGCAATCTCTTTACGATTGCACAATTCCTTGAAGGCACATATATGTTCTTTCACTATCTTGGACTCCCCATAGATGAAATGTAGACATAACTTCTTGGGATTTTTGGGCAGCTCATGGAGTTTCCCTTGTAGAGCCAATGGAGAACTTTGTGCATTTGTGAAGAAGGCCATTGGAGCTGGTTGTGGACTAGTAGTGAGTGGGGTAGTGATGTACGGAAGTGGAGGAAGGTTAGAATGGTGTGAGACTTCTTCCCCTTGTTTTGCTTTACTGTTGCAAGGTCTGTGAACTTCTCTGAGTTCAAGCAATTCCCCGTTGTTTGGTGAGGATCTGAGGACTCGTTCAAACCTTTTGGGAGAGAAGGATCCAATGTTTCAGGGTTTCCCTTTCGAGGGCCCTCCTTCTAGCGCCACTTCTGTTGAGCGTCATTTTTACATGAGACAATGGCTAGGAATTTACATGATCAGATTCCCCTCTTGGAAGAATGATATTAGCCAATCTCAAGGTTCCTTCTGGGTTGGGTCTCAACTGCTTGGATAGCTCAACTAAAGATAAATGTGAATCTATTCATGAGGAGGCCTTTGCTAGTTCGTATCTCGAAAAGGCTGCAAAACAAACTTTAAACACAACAATATTTCTCTTTTTGGATTTTTTAGATCTTTTAAAAAAAACAAAAAACGTTAATCTAATTAACCTACCGTAACTAGTTTGCAAGGAAAGTAAGAGACAAGGTAACGAGAATTCAAAAGAAACCTGCTAAAAGAAATTAATGGACATAAACCAATATTACGTTGCTTTGCAAATTAAAATACCAAGAAGATGAGGAAAACCCACAAGACAAAGATCTGATGAAATCACAATCCCAGCTAGGCAGATGCAATCATCAATGGAAATAAACACAGACGTATAATAAGTCAAAACTCATTAGATCACGAAGCCACCACATATGTGCATACATGTGAGACAAGTTTATCTTCAAAGTACCAAAAAGAATAGAGATCTTCTCAATAATTCGTCACAACAAAGCAATCCAATAGAGGTAAACACCAAACTAAAAGAATCGCAAATCATAATCACCACAAAATCAACTGATTCTTTGAAATAAACAAATGAGCAATTCACACATTCATAAATTTCACAAAGATAGCAGAATCATCACACTATGTTTGAAGCACCAAATGTATATATTGTATTACAATAGAAATCCAATCTTTGTTACATAAATCTCATACAATTTATAGAGTTGTGCTCTCAATTTCGCAGCTAGCATTTTGGCTGCATCTAAAACTTGAAAATAAATCTAAACTAAAGATTACATGAAGGAAACTAACTCTAAAACAAGTTAAAACTACTCTAGCACAGAATTAAACCTCATGCATTACAAATCTAGAGTAGATCATGCATAAAATAACTCAAAAATAAAGTTTGGAACTCGTGCATGTTCTTCATGAAACTCATGATCCTGCCCTTTATTCTCCATTATGGCTCTCCCTCGTGGACTCAACTAGAAGATGCCCTCAAAAAATGCAGAAATGACCGTCCGGAAGTGAACATTCTAACTAAAAAAACAAGTTGGAGAAGACTGGAGTTAATGGTGGTCATGCCCCATAAATTTCAGATCCCGACCGTTACCCTGAAAAAATGAAGTCCAAAATTTGACTAAGTGTGGAGGTGACTCTTCCTCAAGTTTCAGACTTTCAGAGGTTGAAAATCCTCTAGGGCCGAAATGTCGAAAATCAAGGCCCTAAAAAATGGCTAAGTGTGGAAAAATATTTTTTCTCAATACAAAATTTGACCAAGTTCACAATGAGTGCTTATTGACTTGGAAGGGCTTCTGGATGAGCTTTGCGGAGCCTATCCACAATCTCTTGCACTTCTTCAAAGTCAAAAAATTTGACCCCTTTAAGGCATTCTAGTTGTTTCTCTCGGTAGGTGAGAAATTCAACTGCAAGCCCCTTTATTTCCTCTTCCCAAGATAACATCTTCTGAATTTCTTCTTTCTGATAGAACATCTGCTGGAGGTCTTCTTTTGTACTAACTCCTCTAAAGATATCCAAATACTGATTTACGATGACATTTACAGAATGCATTGTTTGTTCATCATCTTCGTCATACAAGTCTAGGTCCAACCCTTTGAAAAACTTATGCATTTCCCCCACAAAAAGTAAACCTTTATCTTTCTTTTTATTCATTCTCTTCAGCACCTTTTTAAAAATGGTCAAAGCACTAGTGATATCTCAGATCCACTCCTCAAAAGTATCCAGCTCTGACCCTTCATACACTTTGACCAAAACTTGGAAGTGCTGCTTCCTTATCACTATGAGATCTTCTAGTGCCTTTTGCCACTTCAAGATCTTGTCTTCCAAACCATCCTCCTGACTCATAATTTCAACCAAAAATGTGATTCCTTGAAGAATACTCCTAAAAGGCCTCAAAACCTTGTTGAGAGCCACCCTAGCAAACTCTTCAAAATTTGCCTTCCAGTCTGCACATACTTGAACAAAAGAATGTGGGATATCTGTCGATATACTTACATCACCCCTTTTCTCCAAAATAGCCTATAATGAGGCCTCAGGGTTACTAGGGTCAATGGGACCCATTGTCTTAAGGATAAATTTCTTCATTGCTTCATTATGTTTCATTAATGCCTTGATCTTCTCTTCATCCTTGTCCATGAAGCCTAAGGCATGTTTTAGTCCTAGCATAGCCAAAGTTTTACTTTTCTCTCTAGTCAACTATCCTAGATCTACCTCTTCCAACACATAATCATCTGGAGTGACTTCCACCATACTGACATTCATTATAGGGACAACCACCTAAGCTTTCCACCTACTCTCCTAATCTTGCATTACATATGAGAGAGTCCTTTCTCGGGTACTAGATCCTACTTGATGGAATGCCCACCCCAATGTTTCCATACCTATATAATCATCAGTATAGACCCTTTTTCTTGGCTAAATTTCCTTGGTGCACCAAGTGGGTTTTGAAAAGGCATTAAGGGGCTCATAAGGGGTGGCTAGACTCAAGGTAGTAGTCGGGCACTTTATCTCCATTTCCTCATGACTCTCCTCCTCTCCTCCTTTTGTTTCTTATTCTTCCCCCATATTCTTCTCCCCTTCCATATTTATCTGTTCTTCCTCTCCAACCTATTTCTCTGATCCATCTTGTCCTTCTAACAAAATTTCACCGATCACCTTTATTTCCTTCTCTGGCTCCTGAGGCCCTTGTGCTAATGTTTTAGTTTGAACAAGTGGTGGAGTAGGGGTTTGAGAAGATGAGTTTTGCATAGGAGGAGTAGGAGCGAGAGGGGGAGTGGGTGAAGGCATTGGCGGAGGAGGTGGAGTTGGCATGGGAACATGAATAGGTGGAGGTTGTGGTGGTAATGGAATAGTTTGAACCATAAATGGAAGTGGAGTGGTAGATGGTGTTGGATGCGGAGGAGGTGGAGTTTGATGCACCGGTGACAGTGGAGGCGAAACTGAATGTGAAGTCGAGGGAATCTGTGCTGCAATATCTTCCTCAAAGGTGACACCTACAGAGGAATCTCTTCCTGACTTTGTAGTCTCCTTCTAAATTTCAGCTATAACCTCCTCAACTAATTCCTGAGAGTCTCATGGAACTTCCTCTCCCACATTTCCAAGAGGACTAGTGAACTGTGTAGGGAGGGAGTCAAAGGAAAAGGACTGTCCTGCAGTTGGAGTCTGTTGCTCAAATTCTTTGAAACCATGAAGTCCTTCAAAATTAGAGATGTCAAATTCATCATCTCCCAGATCATCCATATTTATCGACTCTCCTTGGGTTCCTCCTTCAACGTCTTCTTGTTGATCTTCATCCTGTATCCTCCTTCTCTTTAAGAATCCTGTCGACTGGGTTCTTCTGCTAAGGGGCACTTGATCCTCCTCATCTTCTTCATCCTCTAAGAGGATGTCCATGTGGGTGGGTGTCAAGTCTTTCTTCCTCTTGTACATGTGCCCTTTTACCACCCCATTCGGCCTAGGTCCAGTTATCTTGACCTTGGGTGCCTTCTTTGATGCGCTTGGAGGTTCAGGGGCACTAGAAGAAGGAATGTTTGGAGGTGCTATGCTTCTAGTCATTCTAATTTTGGGCTTCTTTGAGTGGGTAGCCGAGCCATATGTCATAGGGCGCTCTTGTCTGTACACCGTTTCCGGCTTCTGTGGCACAACCTCTTTGAACTATGGCATCAACACCTTCTCGCCTTTCTTCTTCTTTTCCTTGGAGGGTTGAGTTGGTTGTTGTTTCATTGGCACAGGATCCATGGGAAATGGATGGGCGATCCATGCCTTAGTCACCTTGATGACATATCTTGCCTTGAAATTAATGTCATCATTCTCATCCCTATCGACCTCCACATTCAAAATGGCCTTGGTGTATACTTTATACAAATTATAGGATCCAAAACATCCTCAGAGTTAGCCTCCTTTACCTTTTGTGGTACCCGCAGTACTAGAGTAGTCTGTACCAGCTCTAAGCTCATCCAACAGTAGTCACGGATTCTAACCTCGTAGTCATCAAGGCAATTTATCCAATGGTCTTTAATGTGGTGCTCATGTACAAAATACATTCCCATTATGTGACTATATGTACCAATTGGATTGAACCGGGTCCTTATGAGGTTGTAATTTTGCAATGGGAATTCATCCCATTTGAATGCCAGGGACTTACATATCTTCATGTCTTGTACATGGTGGGGCCCTATTAAAATTGGAAAATCCCAACAATGCTTCTTCTTGTGCCGAATATGTTCATGGGCATCTGACATTTTTCAGGCCATCTCTAACAAGATTATCCTATCTTATGGATATATTGGCAGCTTCTTAGGAGCCAAGGTGCTTCCTACCACCCGGATGTATGTAAAGGTTTTGAATTGAATATAAAATGCCCCAAGGGCCTTCACCTTCGTAGCAATTTCTGTTGACATTCTTTTGGCATAGTCTCCTTCTATGGAGCATATGACAGCGAACACAAAAGCATCGTTGAGGATGCGAAATTCAGGACTATCATGTATGTTGGAATCATTTGTCGTTGCACCAAAAGCTCGAACTATCAATGCCTGATACAAATGCCAGATTTAACCCAATCCATGGGAGGCGGTTAAGCCATGTCACAAATCTCCAAGGAGGTGTTGACCACCAAGTCAACAATCTCCCCCTCAGCACTGACTGAGCCTTCAGCACCCACTAAAGGGAGACTCGAACCCGTGACCCAAGGCTCTGATACCAATTATTGGAATCATTTGCCATTGCACCAAAAGCTCGAACTATCAATGCCTAATACAAATGCCAAATTTAACCCGATCCACAGGAGGCGGTTAAGCCATGTCACAAATCTCCAAGGAGGTGCTGACCCCCAAGTCAACAATGTATGTAGCACTCCTTTCGAACTAGTTGTGGGTATACTGTTGTAATACCCCAAAAATGGGCTATAGGTTCATTAACCTCTTAAATCGACAAATCGATCGAAATCGACACAAAAGTCCTAACCTAAGGCACATCTGCACATCAAGTCATCGAAATCCTAATTGATTTTATCTTCATTCTGCATTAGAGAATATTCCTTGAAATATTCCTATTTTATCCTAATTTAATTATCTTTAATTTAATAATTATTTGGCGATAAATCTCATTTATCCTAAATTTGATTAATTAAATATGATGAATATTTAATTAATTAGATTAATACTGCCACTTAATTATTTAATTAGATTTAATTCTATTTATTCCTAATTAATATTGTTTTATTTGACAATAAATCAAATTTGCTAAAAATAATCAGTTGAATTCTTATTTAATTGATTAAATTAAATTGTCAAATTTAATAATATAGTTTTGGAATAAAATTTGATTAAAATAATTGATTAACCCATAAATCATTTATTTTAAATATTATTTGGCGATAAATCATATTTATCCTAAAGTTGATTAATTGAATATGATGAATATTTAATTAATTAATTTAATTCTGCCACTTAATTATTTAATTAGATTTAATTCTATTTATTCCTAATTATATTATTTAATTTTGACAATAAATCAAATCTCCTACGAATAATTGATTAAATCCAAGTTGTCAATATTTAATAATATAGTTTTGAATAAAAGTTTGATTAAAATAATTGATTAACCCACAAATCAGTTATTTTTAAATTTAAAATCAGTTAAGTTGAAGATAAATCACTTTATTTATTTAATTACTTCATGATTATTTGTGCACATTCAAAGAGCAGTTAAACTTTAAATCAGAAAATCAATTCAAGTTGTTATCTTTTTGAAACTCAACATCTATTTTGAGTTCAAAGTTGATCTAAACTTCTTATTTGAGTTAAAAAATTGTTCTTGCATGATTTTATGAGTTATCTATTTCTAATTTCTTGTTAACTCAAAAATCAACCTGAGTTCATCAAGAGTGATTTATGACTTTTTTCATGCACCCTCAAGCCCTAGATTTCTATAAAATCAAGGCTCAGCTCTTTACAAATCATCCACAGAATTTACATACTTACTCTAGCGAATTGACATCAGAGGAATCATCAAGCTTCTTGCGAATCATCATTTTGTGAGATCAATCTTGTTTTCAATTCATTCTAGTTTCATATTTCATATCATTGTTAGCTTAATTTGCATATCATTTCAATCCATTTAGATTAATTTATTATCAATTTTTCTCATCTTATTGCATCAAAAATAAAAATAAAAATAAAAATAAAAATAGATTAATTTGCATTCATATTTTATTGTTTTCATCATTTAAATCCTTCGTTTAGGTGTTGCATTGTCACTGATCTCAATCTAATTTGAGAATACCATACTCGCACCTACTAGAAGGCAGTAAATCATTTAGTTAGCTATATTGTTCTTATTTGCATATTTTGATTTTTGCTAACCTCTAATGTTTTACTGAAGTTTTGTGTCTACAGCTAGGTGCAAAACTCACACACATATTTCTGGCACCCACCGTGGGGCAACCCACCTTTACATGTTGGTTTTGAAATTTTTTTTGGAGCTAAAACCCTAAAGTTTCAAAGATTTAATTTTATCTCCCAAGAATCTTGAAGTTTTGGTTTGAAATTTTTGTTGCAAATTGGAGAAATATTAGGGAAGCTTCAATAAAAAATTCAAAATTTTTTGAGATGTTTTGAATTTTTAATAATTTTTTCTTTATTTTATAGAAAAACTTAATTTGTGACTCAAATCACCATATTTTTTAGAAATTTTTACATTTTCGGAAAGCTCTTTAAATTCTACAGGGGTTCCATTCTTTGTGTTTTAAATTTGGATGCAATATAATAGCTCAAATAGTCAATTTACAAAAATTGGTCTGTTTTGGTAAAATGGGTCTCTAGGGCACAAATGAAGAGATTTTTCTAAAAATTTTACATTTTTGGAAAGATCTCTATTTTTCATTTCTATTTTTGTGACCGAAATCATATAAAAAAAATCAGATCTTGTTGACTAGGTCAAATGCAATAAAAAATAAAATTTTGTGATGGGTGTGCACTTATTTTTCACATGGTTCAATGAATGATATGAGTTGTCATTTGGATTAGTTGTTGGTTATTATTTCTTTTAATAATTGATTTTTAGATCTAATCCTAGGGTTTTCATAAGTTGAATATATGTTGCATATATTGTTTGCTTGTTTTCTTGTCAGAGAGTTTGTGGCTTGCTTGCGCGAGATTGCTTAACAAAGCTAAAAATCAGGTAAAATCTACTAAGCGCATTGCAAGGGAATTCAGGTATTCTACTACATCTAAAAACATTTCAATTTGAACATAAAACAAATATCTCATGTGTCTAGCTTGAGTGCCTTTCCTGCTTTCATAAATCAGACTTCAATTTTTGGGCTATAAAACGAACATAGATTTGCTTTTTGCATATCTGTTACACATAGTAAATAGGCCCTATGAACACTATTTGTGGATGATCTTGAGAGATTGAGCTTCTTTCTCTTGTTTATTCATGTGAAGCTCCTCTTGATGAAGGATCCTCTTGTAGGTAGGGAAGGTACTGAGAAAGTCTCACGTTCTACTAGATTCGTGTGTCTTCAACTTTTGATTGATACATTCTCTCTCTGGAGAGGTTGATAGATCATAAGTGGTTGACGTTATAGATCTTTGTGAGATAATCTTGGTCTTAGCATGTTGGATTAATCTGTCTGCTTTGTCTTGGTGAAGTGAAGAGGTTAGGGGATTATGCTCTACTTCCTTTTTGGATAGTACCAGAAACCCAGATCCTTGAATCTGATCTAGTCCCCATGTGGTGTCTTTTGTGAGTCACCTTTAGAGAAGGTTAACTTTAGTGGACATTCCCTTAATTGGGTCAACCACATGGACGGAACCTCAAGTGGTAATAGCCATTTTTGTTGTGGTAGCAGCAACCGCTATATAAATGTCCTTGTGGAGGAAATCTTCACAGGTGTGGTCTCTTGTTAGGTTGTCAGATCTCCCTAGTAGCTCCTAATTGATTAATTTCTCAGACTATGTCAAAACCCCGGTGTGCCTAGATTGGAGTTTGCCCTCTTGAGATCACAAAATTTGCAGACTCGGACCATTACTACAAACCCTAGTGAGGCCAAAAAAAATTTATTTTTCTAGGAATATGTGCGTTATTGAAAAACTTTTTGGAACATACACAATTAGCACTTCTAGGGATTAGCACAATAAGTCACTATTGCTTATTCATGCACAAAGTTGCTTTTGCCTTTATTCATTATTTTCAGATGATTGGTTGCTTCCCTTGCTTGCTATTTTGTGTGCTTGATATCTTCTTGGTTACTTGAGACAAACTTTTACACAAATCTTCAAAAACTAGACAGAAAAATTTGCAAACAAACTGGTACTGAAAACTGAAAAATTGCAAATCTGAAGCAAAAATTCTTTCTGGTGTCAAAAGTCATCCTAAAATTTCAAAACTCGTATCAAAGCCAAAGTCAAAGTTGTCAAAGATTGGTCAAATTTGTCAGAAATCCAATTTTACAGCCTATTTCTAGAATCTGTCAAACAAATCATTGTGTTAGGAACAGAGCAGAACCTATAACGAATACATTCATTTTCCTAAAGTGGTCACTTGAGTCTGATTTAGCCTTTTGATTTATCGATTTGAGTCTTTTTCATCTTGTGTCAAAATTATCTTCAAAATTTAATCTTTTTACTAAACGGCTAAGTGTTGTGAGCTTGTGCCCGCCATATGTTGGACGTCTACCCACACTACTGTGGTACAATATCCTTCATTTACATTCGATCTATTCTTTAATCACTTCAATCTTGACAAGGTTGAGTCATTTGATCTTCTAGAATCAATTTATTCTTCAGTTGTCTTCATCTTATTCTTTGACTTCACCCAAGGTTAATGGTGGAAACCAGAGCTTCATCACACAAGAAATCTGGAGAGGTATCCCATACAATACCTTTGAATACTCTCCAGGCCCCAACTCTTGAACAACTCTACAATTCTGGTCTTTACGAAGATGACATTCTTGGTAATTTTTGATTGAAAACTGGTTACGTACCCCCTCCATCAACTCACAGAGGTAATCAACAAACCCCACCTCAATCTAATCCAGGGAGCCCTAAAACTCCTAACATGTCTCACGGAGGGACACATCATGAGTCTCAAGGACACCAATCTCAACACAGTATGGATCGAGAACCTACACCTTCTGAAATTGTTCGATATCAAATGATGACTTCAAAATAATGATGAAACATTTCTTGAAGGAAGATAGAGAATCATACTTTCTAGAGTTAGCTCATCAAGGAGCTAAACTTCCTCCAAACTTTAATGTGGAATGAGGAAGAAACTCCTATCACGGCTATGATGAAATAGATGCATGTCATGCAAGTCAAACTTAACAAACTTGAGAAAGAAAAGGAACCTAAAGAGTTCTCCATGGAGGCTCTATGTCCTTTTCCATTTGATAAAGACTTGTACATGTCACCATTCCCTAAAAGAGTGGAGATGCCTAAATATGATAAGTATGATGGAAACTCTGACCCTCAAGATCATGTCAGAGAATTCTGTACTCAATCTATGGAGTTTATGCACGAACCAACCTACTTAATGCATCTTTTCCATCGATCTCTGGGAGGAGCAGCCATTCATTGGTTCTCTAGAATGCCCCCTACTATCAAAACTTTTGAGGAGTTAATCAAACTGTTCTATCAACAATACTCCTACAATATTCAACATCTGGTCACCATGATCGACATTTGCAATCTGAAACAATATCCAGGAGGACCATTCCTGACATTTCTCAAGAGGTGGAGGAAGAAATTTTCTCTATATGCTAGACCTATTCCAGAAACTGAGAAGCTGGAAATCTTCATCAACAATATTGTTCTAGAAATCAACTACCCTTTACAAATGCAAAATCATACATCTTTTGACAAGATGGTAGATAATGCGATCAAAATTGGGAAAGTACTTGTGCAAAAAGGAGACATATCACTTCAAAAAGACAAGTATGAATTTGGATCTAGTTCTAAGGACAAGAACAAAAATTGGAATAATAATAAAGGTGTTGTCACATATGGTGTTGTTGATAATATATGTGCCCCATCTAAGGCACCTGCTTTCAATCTTACTGTTGGTACCCAAGCCATCAAAACTTTTGAAGCCAAAGCCACAAAGTCCAACAAAAAGTCATATGATTACAAACCTTGGGCTACAAATCCTAATCACAAATTCACTCCTCTCGAAGAATCCTTGGAATCTACCATGAAAACTCTATTGGCAAACAAAATCATCTACTTGCCTGAGATGAAAGTCTTTGATCCAGAACCTAAACCAAAATGGTGGAGAGAGAATGATTTCTATGAATTCCATCACAATAAAGGTCATAAAACTAATAACTGTATTCACTTGAAGCACATTATACAAGACAAAATTGATAATGGCAACATCACGATTGAAAATCATAAGAGAAATAATGATCATACAGCATTCACAGAACCATTTCCTAAACATGGTAAAGAAGATTCTTCTTCTCAACCTAATATGGGTGCTAAAGTCAATTATGCCTACTTAGGAAACAATGATGTTATCAATATGGTTGAACCATGCCTATCTGATCGTTGCAATGTCATCACAATTGTAAGAAGAGATAGAGATAATCAATCAACTAATGCAGTTACTCTATCACAAGCTTAGGCACACCTACAAGGACAAATAACAGATTCATCAAATGTCCCTAAGGTGCCTTTCAATCTTTCATCTGCTTCTAAATAGAAGGCTACATCTAAATCTTTAAATCCTAAAGACACGAGGCCTACTTCATATAGTATTGTCCAACAACTCCAGCACACAAATGCTAAAATCTCCATGTTTGAGTTGCTTTGGATATCTCTAGCTCATAGAGCCATTCTAGACAAAGCTCTGCTCAGATCCAATGTTCCTGATGACCTTGATTTAGACAGATTCTAGACTATGGTTGGTCATCTTACATCTCCATAGTATATTTCCTTTTCAAAGGAAGATGATAACTCCTTGAGTCATCTGCATAACCAGCCTTTGCATATTGAAGTCTTGATCCAAAACCATCATGTCAAACGTGTGTTGATAGATGGAGGCACTGGCCTAAACAATTGTTCTTTCAGCTTGATTACACAATTGGGATTTTCAAAAATGGCCATTGATCCTAGGAAGAAGATAACTATCAAAGCATATGATGAGCAAGAAAGATCTTCTAAGGGAACTGTTGTCCTACCTATCAGAGTAGGTCCTATCATCAGAGATACTATATGTCAAGTTCTTGATCTACCTTTATCTTACAATATCCTCCTAGGAAGACCCTGGATACATGACATGAAAGCCATTCCCTCTACATTCTATCAGTGTTTTAAATTTCCTTATGAAGGAGTTGAGGTGATGATTCTAGCTGATCTATATACAACTTGCAATACCTTGAAAGAGAGTGCAGATAAACTTGCTCCCAATAATAGAGAATCTTCCACTAAGCAGCTAGATGTTGCTTCAACCTCCAAGATGGAAGACATTGCTAAAGAGGTTAAAATCAAAGAAAATGGTATGGGAGAATATACTATAGAGGCAGTCTTATCTTTGACATCTCTCCCTATCTCTCCTAAGTCTTATGGACAAACTCTAAAATAGTCCAAGCTCGAATTTAAAGAACCTCTTCAAGCATATAAAGGAAATTTTGTTGCAGAACAAGTATCTAAACAGGAGTTTGAAGAGGATGAAGTTGTGCTCGCATGACTATACAAAGGTGAACCTAAATCTCAAGTTGTCCAAAAATGTGATGCTAAAATACCGAATATCCCATCTAAGTCATATGGCCCAGGGGATAAATTGATTACAAAGATGGGATATAAAGGAAAAGGACCTCTAGGACTACAGGGTAAAGGTCTTCTGTCACCTCTTGATCATCATGGCTGAGAAAACAAGAATACAACAGGTCTAGGATACACAAAGAAGCCTTTCTATCTTAGCAAGAACTCCCCACATGTTCTAGAACAAATTGAGCCTTCTGTAGCAAATCAACTAAAGGGGGAAATAACTGAACAATCTGATAGTGATGATTTAGACACCACTGATGAGCTCATTCCTTATGAGTGTTTGCCTAAAGAAATAAAAGACCTTCTTGAAGCTGAAGATGATCCAATAAAAAGAATTAATGTAGTAGAAACACAAGAACCTACTATAGAGAAAGAGATAGTTGCAACACAAGAACCAGCTAATCTCGAAGGCAATCAAAAAGAGGAAGGTGGTAGTTATTTTGAGATAGATTCCTACGAGTATGAATTGAAATCAAAATCTGAGGGTAACCCTTTTTGGGGTATTCATCCTGACTTTACTCATGTTCTTAGATTTCCTAGAGGTCTAGATGAAGAAACAGAAGACGAATCAAATGACTATGAATGGGGAGTCATTCCAGAACCAAATGAACTTGTTACAAAAAAGCATATTGATGTTATTCACCAATATGCACCTCAACCTAATGTAATTCTAGAGCGAAATGATGAACTTATCGAGTCTGATCCATCGATGGCTGAAGTAGATTTCCACAATGACATTGAGCCTATTCACGAATTGAATGTCTTAAGTTGTAATATCACCTTTGAACTTGAGTGTTGGGTTAGGACCAATGATGATAGATCCATATCCATAAACACTCTTTCCTAATCTTTCACCACTTTGACTATCCAACACCCTGACCTTCTTGACATAACATCCACCAACTTGAACCAAGGTATTTATAAATTTCCCAATGACTATGCCCTTGCTTGCTACCTAAATGCAATTGAGCCTATGAGGACTTCCATCAGTGAACCAAGCATTAGCATGATGGAGTCAGACATCAAGTATCTTAGTCAAAAAAATAAGAATAAGAATAAAAAGAAAAGGAGTTCTGAGGGTGAAAACCACTTTGTGGCAGTCTCAGAACCTACAAAAGTAAAAATAAAAGATGTATCCAAAGGTGAAAACCTCTCTGAGGAGCCTAAGGATGAGATATTTGATGTCCTTCCGAGTCATTTATAGAATAGATCTCAAGTTCTAATTGAGCCCACTCAATCTATCAATTTGGGAACAACAGAAGAACCACAGTTGATCCATGTAGCACAATCTTTATGAGAGGAAGAAAAGCAAAAATTTACAACATTCCTAACAGAGAAGAAGATCAACTTTGCATGGAAATATTTAGATATTCCAGGGTTGGATCCTGATCTTATAATGCACCATTTATTTATAGCTCCAAACGTTAAACCCATTAAGCAAAAATTGAGAAAGATGCATCCACATGTTGAACTCTTGGTAAAAGCTAAATTAGAGAAGCTCCTAAAAGCTGGATTTATCCGAGTTATTGATTATGCGGAATGGATCTCTAATATTGTACCTATTTCTAAACTAGACAAATCAATAAGAGTGTGCACCGATTTCAGAGATGTAAACAAAGCATTCCCTAAAGATGATATTCCATTACCTAACATTGATATGATAGTAGACATGACTATGGGCTTTGAGATGTATTCTTTAATGGATGGTTTTTCTAGATATAATCAAATAAAAATTTCTCTAGAGGATCAAGAGAAAATTGCTTTTACATGTGCATGGCGTACCTTCTGCTGGAATGTCATGCCATTTGGGCTTAAGAATGTCGGTGCTACATATCAAAGAGCTATGACTTCTATTTTTCATGACATGATACATAGGACTACAGAGGATTATGTTGATGATACTTTAGCAAAATCTATGATTAGAGCTGAACATCTAAATGACTTGAGCAAGATACTAGACAGAATGGAAAAAAATATTCTCAGACTAAATCCTAAGAAGTGTGCTTTTAGTGTCACTTCTGGAAAGCTCTTAGGATACATAGTTTCAAAGAAGGACATTGAAGTTGATCCAGCTAAAGTAAAGGTTATAATGGAGATGCAACCTCCCAAGAATATCAGTCAAATGAGGACATTGCAAGGTAGAGTTCAATCTATCAGATGCTTCATATCTCAGCTAGCAGACATATCACAACCTTTTACAAAGACATTACATAAAGGTGTGACCTTTGCATGGAGCGAGGAATGTGAAAAGAACTTTAATCATATCAAGAAATATCTATCAAATCCTCCTATCTTGATGCCTCCCATTCAAGGGAAGCCTTTGATCTTATATGTCTCCACTACAAATACATCACTGGGGGCATTACTTGCACAGCATGATGAGAACAAGAAGGAAAGAGCTATATACTATATCAGTAGAACATTGGTGGCATACGAAAAGAACTATTCAATGATTGAGAAAGCTTGTCTAGCTGTGGTCTTTGCATCATAAAAACTGAGACATTATATGTTGGCTCATACTACACATTTAGTATCTAAGTCGATCCACTAAAGTACCTACTAAGCAAAGTTGCCCTCATGGGTAGATTAGCCAAATGGGTCATGCTCTTAAGTGAATTTGACATTGAATATGTTGAAATAAAAGCTATTAAAGGCCAAGTTATTGTTGATCAATTAGCAGATGCACCTTTATTTGATGATACACCAATGCAAATGGAATTCTCAAATTCCTCTATCATGAATCTTTCTTCTAGAGAATGGCAGTTATTCTTTGATGGCTCCTATACACAGAATGGATCTGGAGAAGGCATATTGTTCATAACTCCTCAAGGATACTCAATCCCAAAAGCATTTAGAATCAAGTTTCCTTGCACAAACAATATTGTTGAATATGAAGCCCTTCTTAATGGCATGAAAATTGCAATTGAGTGGAGAGTAACAGAATTACACATTCATGGAGACTCACAACTTGTAATCCATCAAGTCGATCATGTGTACCAAACTAAAGATGAAAAACTCATTCCATACAAGAGAATGGTAGATGATCTAAAGAAGTATTTCATATCTATCACATTTGAGCAAATACCTAGAATAGAGAATAAGGTTGTCGATGCAATGGCAACATTATCTACTTTATTACAGCAGCCTAAACATGAGCTACGTTACGAGTTCCTAGTGCAAGCACTATCTTATCCTACATATGAATCCCCTAAAACCATCATGATTTGCACTGTTGTAGGTCATGATTCATCCAGATATAAAAACCTATTCTTCTATCTCAAAGACCAAATCATCCCCGATACCTTTAACCATCATGAAAAGAGATACCTTATCCACCATGCCTCCCGGTATGTCATCATTAGTCATGATTTTTACAAATGAGGTCTAGATAGTACGCTCCTTAGATATTTAGAATGGGAAGAGTCTCAACGTGCGTTAGAGGAAGTCCATGAAGGTATATGTGGGTCACACTGGAACGGTTTAATACTAGCTTGAAAACTTATTAGGGCTGGGTACTATTGGTCGGCAATGGAGAAAGAGTCTATCAAGCTTGCTAAGAACTGTCAAAAGTGCCAAGTACATGGCAACTTAATTCATGCTCCAGGGAGAGATCTAATTCCCTTCACTACACAATAGCCTTTTCATTAATGGGCCTTTGATCTTATAGGAGCTATACATCCTCATTCTTCTAATGGGCATACCCATATAATCACAGCTATAGATTATTTTACAAAATAGGTAGAAGCAGTCCCTTTGACACAAGCAACTAAAAAATAAATATCTATGTTCATCTTGAACTACATCATATGCCGGTATGGTATTCCACATTCCATAGTCACAGGTAATAGTGGACAATTTAAGAACAAAGACTTGGATGATTTATGTGCCAAATTCAAGATTACACAACATTGTTCATCTATCTACTATCCTCAAGGGAATGGACAAGCAGAGGCTTCTAACAAAAATCTATTGAAAATCTTGCACCGTACAGTTAATAAAATAGGAAGAGACTGGCATCTCATGATCAATCTAGCTCTCTGGGCCTATAGAACAAGTATCAGAACACCCATTGGGGCTAAACCTTTCACTTTAGTTTGTGTCTGAAGCCGTACTACCTATTGAGGTCAAAATCCCATCACTAAGAATCAGAATGCATGGTCTAGTAACTGATGATGACTACAGAGTGTCTAGGTTGCAAGAACTTGAACTACTAGATGAGTGCAGACAAGTAGCATATGATCATCTCAAAGTATATCAAAAGAGAATGTCTAGAGGTTACAATAATAAAGTCAAACACAGAGAATTTCAGGTTGGCAATCTAGTCTTGAGAGAGAATCCTAAAAATAAATCACATAGAGAGCACAAGGGGAAGTTTGAACCCAATTGGTTGGGTCCCTCTATTATCACTACTACTTTTGGCTTTGGAGCCCATCAACTCTCAATGACTGAAGGAGAATAGCTCTGAGAACTAATCAATGTTCTCCATCTGAAGAAATTCTATACCTAAGGCATTCATTCTATGGTAAAATTGTTGGAAATTGCAATTGAAACAATTTTTGTATTGTCATTGATGTCAAACCTTAATTGGTAAGACTGTTGCTACTTAGGAAAGTACTATATCTATTTGAGTGTTGCTAAGGGGATAGGCAAGGTTGGTAACAATAGCACCTAGGGAAAGGTTGAGTTATCTTGATACTACAAAGTGTACTTGACTATGTTGTACAATGATGAGACAATGTATTATTTATCTTAGTAAGACTGAAGACTAAACTGGTAGGCTTGACTGAGCAAAGAATGGAGAAATCATGTTTAAGTCGAGTAATGTTAGTGTCGATCAAGTCAGTGTATGCTAAGAAAAATTCTAGTTTCGACCAAACAACAGTTAATTGTCGAGCAAGATAGTCTAAGCGCCGAGCTTTCTACATAAAGACCGAGTAGTTGATCATAGTATTCACCGAGCATCAGCATTTTTATATTTGAAGAGAATTTAGTTTTGGAGCAGACATTGTTGAATTCTTGGATTATGTAAAACATGTTGACATTATTTATTGATTGTTTGAAAACATTAAATGCACTGTAAAATGTTTTATTGTAAATATTTAAGAGATTTGAGATGATTCTAGAAATGAAGTCGAAGAACATGAAGCGGGTAGATTCAATGAATCTGACCTAACCCTAAGATCTACGAATGAGATTGAGCGTCATAAGATGAGTTAACCTAATTGAGGAAAGTATTAAAGGGAACCTGAGCATTGGATATGTATGTGCTGGAAGATCAGTAAAGTTTTATTGACTGTATAAGTAGAAAAGGCTGAAGGAGAATTGTGGTGGTTGCTTGAAGAAAAGTTTCGAGCATATCAGAGATGGAGATGGAAAAGTTTCAAAGTCAGTAAACCAGCATTAGTGTAAGGAATTAGATTTGATATTTGCAAAGTGAGTTGTATGTTTTTAAGATAAATATTGCTGCTACTTTATAACCATTGTAACAGTCAAACTCCTTTTAACAGAGGTTGACCTAACAGTCATATGTTAAATCCTTTGAACAAGGTTGCATTCTAATGGAGTGTATGTAAGTCCTATGACAAGGCTCACTTTTAACAAGGAGATTGAAATCCTTTAACCAGGTCACAGCTAATAGTGTGTATTGTAACCTTTGACAGGGTTGGCTTTTAACCGAGCTCACTTCAGAAGAATGAAAATAATAGTAGCATGTTACAAAGTGGTTTTTCCCACAATGGATTTCCACTATAAATTCTAGTGTTAATACTTGTGTGAATGTTTTGGTTTGAACATTTATGTGTTTTACAAGTTAAGTTATAGCTGGGTAGTGGACTGCATTGTTATATGTTTCTATTGTTGAATTAGTGATGACCAAGTTTGTTTTGGTTATTGGATCTGATTTAAAGAAAAGTTTATAAGTTTGTTTTATACATCAGGACTTGAGAACAACTGATTCACCCCCCCCTCTTTGTTGTTCTAAATCATATTAACAATTGGTATCAGAGCTTTGTTGCTTATTATTAGTGTTTATAGAAATCAAGTTTAAAGGGGTTTGAAGCAAATTATCAGGATGTATAAGAAGGAGGTACTAAAGCTAAATAAGGAAAACTTCCTTGCATGGCAACGCTTGATGAAGCTGCATCTAGCTAGTATTGGTGACTCTGCAGAGTACTACATTGAGAATTGCTATGTCTCACCTGTCGCACCTTTGACTGCCAAAGAAATGAGAGCTAAGCAAGAACATAATCAGGCAATGCTAGAAATTACATCTGCCCTAAGCCATCTAGAATTTGAGGACATTAAGGATTGCACAACTACTAAGGAGATGTGGGACACTCTTGCAAGGATCTATGGTGGTGACTTAAATGTACTGAAAGCAAAGGCCAAGAGTCTTAGAGGTAAGTTTGATGAAATGATAATGCAAGAAGGTGAAAACAATACACAATATTATGGTAGAATAAAAGAAGTTGTGAATGCTATTAGAGTAGAAAATGGGGTTATTGATGATGAAACTATAATTGAGAAAGTACTAAGAACCCTGTGTCCTATATATGCTATTAAGATCTTAGCTATTCAAGAATCTAGATGCAACTCTGCTAATGTGCTTACTTTGGAAAGTTTGGTTGGTAAGCTGATTGCTTTTGAACTCTCTAACTATGATAATTTCACTGTTGGAAGCATTGGTAATGTTGAATCTGCTTTCAAGTCACAACTAGTTCTGAACAAGCCAAAGAAAGAAAAAAGAAAGATGCATCAGTGAAAGTGAAAGTGAAAGTGATAGTGACACTTCTGATGAAGAACTGGAAGATCTAGAAGCTCTTATGGCTAGAAGACTGAGAAGAGGAAAAATAAAGTATAAAGGTAAACTCCCTATTATATGTTTTGCATGTAATAAAGTTGGTCATATAGTTGCTAGATATCCTGACAGGAAGGATAAAGATGATGAAAGGAAAAGAAAACATAAAGATAGAAGAGATGACAAAAGCTATCGAAGGAACAAAGACTACAAAGGAAAAGGTAAGAAATCTTGTTACATTGTTGAAGAAGAGACTGACACTGATAGTGATGATTTTAAAATTGAGGTAGTCTATGTTGCAATGAAAGATGAATCTGATGAGGATGAGAAAACTACATTGATATCCTATGTGAACAAGAATGATAAATAGATTATTGAGAGTGGTTGTTCACATCACATGACTAGTGAGAAAAATAAGTTTGAGACCTTACATCATTACAGAGGTAAAAGTGTAAAATTTGGTAATGATGCAACATGTCCTGTTAGAGGAAAAGGTTTGATTCAACTGACTGATAAGATATCTGTTGAAAATGCATATTGGGTTGAAGGTCTTAATTATAATTTGTTAAGTGTTGCTCATCTTAATGAAACTGGTTATCGAGTGGAATTTCATCACATGCAAGCTAAAATATTTGATGCTACTGGAGAACTAATTAGAAGTGGAGATCAGACTAGAGGTAATTTGTTCTATCTTGACCTATCTAAAGAAACATGTTTAATTGCACAACTTGATGATATTTGGTTATGGCATAAAAGGCTATGTCATCTTAACTTTGACAATATGGTAGAGATAAGTAAGAAGAAAAAGGTAAGAGGTCTACCTAGATTGAAGAAACCTGAGAATGTGATGTGCAAGGAATGTCAGTTAGGAAAGATGACAAAGTAAAGTTTTAAGAGCAAATCCTTTACTTCTGAAAACATTTTAGATTTGGTTCATACTGACCTTTGTGGACCTATGGGTGTACAAAGTTACTCTAGTGCTAGATACTTTATCTTATTTGTTGATGATCATAGTAGGATGATGCATGTAATGTTTCTAAAAGAAAAATCTGAAGCTTTTCAATCCTTTAAGTGGTATTTGGATAAGGTTGAGAAGGAGACAGGTAGGAACCTAAAATGTATTAGATCTAACCGAGGTGGAGAATTTACATCAAATGAATTCAATCTATTTTGTAATGATAGAGGAATTAAAAGACAGATGTCTGCACCTAGAACACCTCCATAGAATGGTATAACGGAAAGAAGAAACAGATCTATCTTGGATTGTGCAAGGACATTGTTGATTGAAAAGAATGTGGCATAGAAATACTGGAAATAAGCTATAAGCACTATTGTCTACACTCTTAACCGGGTAGAGATCAAGAAAGGTACAAATCTGACACCCTATGAATTATGGCATGGGCATCCAACAAGTGTTAAATACTTTAGAATCTTTAGAAGTAAGTGTTATATATTAAAAGACACTAGGAATGGAAAGTTTGATGCTAAGAGTGATGAAGGCATATTCCTACGGTATTCCACAAAAATTAAAGCTTATAAGTATTTGAACTCTAACACTAACAAAATTGTGGAAAGTGTGAATGTCAAAATTGATGAGTATGCAGAAAGAAATGAAGCTGACAATAAAAGAGAATCAGAAGATTATAGATCTTTTGTGTATATTAAGGAAGAAGAAGAGGCAAGTAACAGACTTGCACCTGACGCCGAGTCTCGGGTAAGCAATGTCGAGCGACAGATAGATGCTGCCGAGCATAAGGAAAATAGTACCGAAAGAGAACAAGAACATGCCAAGCTACAAGAAAATGTTGTCAAGTATCAGGAAGAGGTTGTCGAGCATTTAGAAGCTAAATTTGACAATCTTGTTGGGGAACCTGATGAAATAGAGGAGAGAAGAGCTGAACCTATTTTGGAAAAATATGTAAGAAGATATCACAAGCCTGAACAAATAATTGGAGACAAAAATACAAGAATTCAGACTAGAAGTAAGACTAAGGATCCAACATGCTTACTGTGTGAATTTGAACCCAAGTCAACTAGAGAGGCATTAGAGAATGAAGATTGGATACAAGCAATGAATGAAGAGATTGACCAGATTGAGAAGAATGATACTTGGACTCTGGTGCCGAGACCTGAAAACAAAAATTTTATAGGAACAAAGTGGGTGTTTTGGCATAAGATGAATGAAAATGGTGAAATAACTAAGAACAAAGCTAGGTTGGTATGCAAAGGCTATGCACAAGAAGAAGGAATAGATTATGGGGAGATATTTTCCCCTGTAGCTAGATTGGAAGGAGTAAGAACTTTGCTTGCATATGTTGCTTATAAAGATTTCAAGGTATATCAAATGGATGTCAAGTCTACATTTTTTAATGGTATACTAGAAGAAGAAGTTTACATAGAACAACTAGAAGGTTTTATTGATCCAAACAGAAGACACATGGTGTGCAAACTAAACAAAGCACTATATGGATTGAAACAAGCTCCCAGAGCATGGTATGAGAGGTTGCACAACTACTTGATATAGATTGGATTTTCAAGAACAAATGACACAAGTAATTTGTACATGAAGGATGAAGAAGGTAAAGGTATCCTGTTGGCAAAAAAATTTGTGGATGACATTATTTTTGGTGGAAAAGATGCATTGTGTAAAAGATTTTCAAATGAAATGCAAACTAAATTTGAAATGAGCATATTTGGTGAGATCAAATTCTTTGTTGGTTTACAAGTATATCAGAGGAAGAATGGAATTTTCATTACACAGTTTAACTATGTTTATGAAATACTGAAAACTTTTGGGATGGAAGATGCTAAACCAGTGAGTACTCCTATGGTTATTGGACAAAAGTTATCTAAGAATGATGATGCTACAGAAGTGAATCAGACTTTGTACAAATCCATGATTGGAAAATTGTAGTATGTTATACATAGTAGACCAGATATTGCACTAGCTATTGGGATTGTGGCAAGATTCTCTACCAATCCTAAGAAAACACACATGATGACTATGAAAAGAATTATGAGATACTTGAAAGGAACTGCTGACTATGGTCTATAATATAAGAAGGATGAAAATTTGAACTCAGAGTTTATACAGATGCTGATTGGGTAGGAAATGTAGATGACAGAAAGCGTACTAGTGGTGGAGCTTTCTTTCTTGGACAGAGATTAGTCTCCTAGACGAGCAAGAAACAAAATTGCATTTCCCAATCTATTGTCGAGGCCGAGTATGTTGTTGCTGCAGTAAACTATTCAAATTTGGTATGGATAAAACAATTGTTGATAGGCATGAAAGAAGAAATCATTGAACCTGTTGTTATTTTCTGTGACAACACAAGTGCTATCAATATTTCTAAGAATCGAGTGATGCACACTAAGACCAAGCACATAGCAATCAAGTATCACTATTTGAGAGAATTAGTACAAGATAAAGAAGTTTGAATGGAATATGTGAATACAAAAGAACAATTAGCAGACATATTCACTAATGCTTTACCCAGAGAAGCTCATGAGTATTTGAGAAGTCAATTAGGGGTCCTTCCCCTAACTGAGGCTGCCTATTCAAGCTAGGAACTCTGCATCAAATATGCTACAACAGAATATTTGACAAATTGATGCAGAAGATTGTCACACTTTAGGGCTAGCCTAAAGTTGTGAAAACAAGCAAAGACAAGGAATCAATCATAACAAAGATGACAGAGGGAGAAACACTGAGCTGCACAGATATTATCTACATCTGATGGATATATGTTTTAGTTGCTGCTTTAGCATTTTTTTCAAAGAGGGAGATGAACTGATATGATAACACATGACACTGAAAAGTAAGGGTGATGAACTGAAATGAAGGATCGGGATAGAGGGAGATCTAAATACTTTTGACAATCACAGAAGTGAGGCTTATAGGATTCTGAATTAGAATGAAGCTAAGGATATTATAAATAATTCTCTGATGAATAGATAATTTTTTGGATTGGTTGGTAATCCATGTGTTATTCAAGTGATATCATATGGTGTTGCCATCAATGCCAAAGAGGGAGATTGTTGGAAACTGCAATTGAAACAATTGTTGTATTTTCATTGATGTCAAACCTTAATTGGTAAGACTGTTGCTACTTAGAAAAGTACTATATCTATTTGAGTGTTGCTAAGGGGATAGGCAAGGTTGGTAACAATAGCACCTAGGGAAAAGTTGAGTTATCTTGATACTACAAAGTGTACTTGACTATGTTGTACAATGATGAGACAATGTATTGTTTATCTTAATAAGACTGAAGACTAAACTGGTAGGCTTGACCGAGCAAAGAATGGAGAAATCATGTTTAAGCCGAGTAATGTTAGTGTCGACCGAGTCAGTGTATGTCGAGCAAAATTTTAGTGTCGATCGAACAACAGTTAATTACCGAGGAAGACAGTATAAGCCGAGGAAATATTTCTAGTAATGACCGAGCTTTCTACATGAAGACCGAGTAGTTGATCATAGTATTGACCGAGCATCATCATTTTTATATTTAAAGAGAATTTAGTTTTGGAGCCGACATTGTTGAATTCTTGGATTATGTAAAATGTGTTGACTTTATTTATTGATTGTTTGAAAGCATTAAATGCATTGTAAAACATTTTATTGTAAATATTTAAGAGATTTGAGATTATTCTAGAAATGAAGCCGAAGAACATGAAGCGGGTAGATTCAATGAATCTGACCTAACCCTAAGATCTACGAATGAGATTGAGTGGCATAAGATGAGTTAACCTAATTGAGGAAAGTATAAAAGGGAACTTGAGCATTGGATATGTATGTGCATGGGTGAAAAAGAGAATGTTGAAAGATCAGTAAAATTTTATTGACTGTATAAGCAGAAAAGGCTGAAGGAGAATTATGGTGGTTGCTTGAAGAAAAGTTCCGAGCAAATCAGAGATTGAGATGGAAAAGTTTCAAAGTCAGTAAACCAGCATTAGTGTACGGAATTGGATCTGATATTTGCAAAGTGAGTTGTATGTTTTTCAGATAAATATTGCTACTACTTTCTAACCATTGTAACAGTCAAAATCTTTTTAACAAAGGTTGACCTAACAATCATATGTTAAATCCTTTGAACAAGGTTGCATTCTAATGGAGTGTATGTAAGTCCTATGACAAGGCTCACTTTTAACAGGGTGATTGAAATCCTTTAACTGGGTCATAGCTAACAGTGTGTATTGTAACCTTTGACATGGTTGGCTTTTAACCAAGCTCACTTCAAAAGAGTGAAAATATTAGTAGCATGTTACAAAGTGGTTTTTCCCACATTAGGTTTCCACTATAAATCCTGGTATTAATACTTGTGTGAATGTTTTGGTTTGAACATTTTTGTGTTTTACAAGTTAAGTTATAGTTGGGTAGTGGACTACATTGTTATATGTTTCTATTGTTGAATCAGTGATGACAGATTTTATTTTGGTTATTGAATCTGATTTAAGGAAAAGTTTATAGGTTTGTTTTATACATCAGGACCTGAGAGCAACTGATTCACCCCCCCTCTCTATTGTTCTAAATCATATTAACAATTTGTATCAGATCTTTGTTGCTTATTATTTGTGTTTATAGAAAACAAATTTAAAGGGGCTTGAAGCAAATGATCAGGATGTATAAGAAGGAGGTATCAAAGCTGAATAAGGAAAATTTCCTTGCATGGCAAAGGTTAATGAAGTTGCATCTAGCTGGTATTGGTGAATCTACAAAGTACTACATTGAGAATGGCTATGTCTCACTTGTCGCACCTTTGACTACCGAAGAAATGAGAGCTAAGCAAGAACATAATCAGGCAATGCTGGAAATTGCATCTCCCCTAAGCTATCCAGAATTTGAGGACATTAAGGATTGTGCAACTGCTAAGGAGATGTGGGACACTCTTGCAAGGATCTATGGTGGTGACTTAAATGTACTGAAACCAAAGGTCGAGAGTCTTAGAGGTAAGTTTGATGAAATGAGAATGCAAGAAGGTGAAAACATTGCACAATATTATAGTAGAATAAAAGAAGTTGTGAATGCTAGTAGATGAGCAAATGGGGTTATTGATGATGAAACTATAATTGGGAAAGTACTAAGAACCCTGTGTCCTATATATGCTATTAAGATCTTAGCTATTCAAGAATCTAGATGCAACTCTGCTAATGTGCTTACTTTCGAAAGTTTGGTTGGTAAGTTGATTGCTTTTGAACTCTCTAACTATGATAATTTCACTGTTGGAAGCATTGGTAATGTTGAATCTGCTTTCAAGTCACAACTAGTTCTGAACAAGCCAAAGAAAGAAAAAAGAAAGATGCATCAGTAAAAGTGAAAGTGAAAGTGATAGTGACACTTCTAATGAAGAACTGGAAAATCTAGAAGCTCTTATGGCTAGAAGACTGAGAAGAGGAAAAGGAAAGTATAAAGGTAAACTCCCTATTATATGTTTTCATGTAATAAAGTTGGTCATATAGCTACTAGATATCCTGATAGGAAGGATCAAGATGATGAAAGAAAAAGAAAACATAAAGATAGAAGAGATGATAGAAGCTACCGAAGGAACAAATACTACAAAGGAAAAGGTAAGAAATCTTGTTACATTGTTGAAGAAGAGACTGACACTGATAGTGATGATTTTGAAATTGAGGTAGTCTATGTTGCAATAAAAGATGAACCTAATGAGGATGAGAAAACTACATTGATATCCTATGTGAACAAGAATGATAAATGGATTATTGAGAGTGGTTGTTCACATCACATGACTGGTGACAAAAATAAGTTTGAGACCTTACATCATTACAGAGGTAAAAGTGTAAAATTTGGTAATGATGCACCATGTCCTATTAGAGGAAAAGGTTTCATTAAACTGACTGATAAGATATCTTGTGAAAATGCATATTGGGTTGAAGGTCTTAATTATAATTTGTTAAGTGTTGCTCAGCTTAACAAAACTAGTTACCGAGTGGAATTTCGTCACAAGCAAGCTAAAATATTTGATGCTACCGGAGAACTAATTGGAAAAGGATATCAAACTAGAGGTAATTTGTTCTATCTTGACCTATCTAAAGAAACATGTTTAATTGCAGAACTTCATGATATTTGGTTATGGCATAAAAGGCTATGTCATGTTAACTTTGACAATCTGGTAGAGATAAGTAAGAAGAAAAGGTAAGAGGTCTACCTAGATTGAAAAAACCTAAGAATGTGATGTGCAAGGAATGTCAGTTAGGAAAGATGACAAAGTAAAGTTTTAAGAGCAAATCCTTTACTTCTGAAAACATTTTAGAGTTGGTTCATACTGACCTTTGTGGACCTATGGGTGTACAAAGTTACTCTAGTGCTAGATACTTTATCTTATTTGTTGATGATCATAGTAGGATGATGCATGTAATGTTTCTAAAAGAAATCTCTGAAGCTTTTCAATCCTTTAAGTGGTATTTGGCTAAGGTTGAGAAGGAAATAGGTAGGAACTTGAAATGTCTTAGATCTGACCGAGGTGGAGAATTTACATCAAATGAATTCAATCTATTTTGCAATGATAGAGGAATTAAAAGACAGATGTCTGCACCTAGAACACCTCTACAGAATGGTATAGCAGAAAGAAGAAACAAATCTATCTTAGATTGTGCAAGGACATTGTTGATTGAAAAGAATGTGGCATAGAAATACTAGAAAGAAGTTATAAGCACTGTTGTCTACACTCTTAACTGGGTACAGATCAAGAAAGGTACAAATCTGACACCCTATGAATTATGGCATGGGCATGCACCGAGTGTTAAATACTTTAGAATCTTTGGAAGTAAGTGCTATATATTAAAAGACACTAGGAATGGAAATTTTGATGCTAAGAGTGATGAAGGCATATTCCTACAGTATTCCACAAAAATTAAAGCTTATAAGTGTTTGAACTCTAACACCAACAAAATTGTGGAAAGTGTGAATGTCAAAATTGATGAGTATGCAGAAAGAAATGAAGCTGACAGCAAAAGAGAACTAGAAGATTATAGATCTTTTGTGTACATTGAGGAAGAAGAAGAGGCAAGTAACAAACTTGCACCTGATGTCGAGTCTCGGGTAAGCAATGTCGAGTGACAGATAGATGTTGCCGAGCATAAGGAAAACAGTACCGAAAGATAACAAGAACATGCCGAGCTACAAGAAAATGTTGTCGAGTATCAGGAAGAGGTTGTCGAGCATTTAGAAGCTAAATCTAACAATCTTGTTGGGGAACCTGATGAAATAGAGGAGAGAAGAGCTAAACCTATTTTGGAAAAATATGTAAGAAGACATCACAAGCCTGAATAGATAATTGGAGACAAAAATACTGTAATTCAGAAAAGAAGTAAGACTAAGGATCCAACATGCTTACTGTGTGAGTTTGAACCCAAGTCAACTAGAGAGGCATTAGAGAATGAAGACTGGATACAAACAATGAATAAAGAGATTGAGAAGAATGATACTTGGACTCTAGTGCTGAGACCTGAAAACAAAAATGTTATAGGAACAAAGTGGGTGTTTCGGAATAAGATGAATGAAAATGGTGAAATAACTAAGAACAAAGTTAGGTTGGTATGCAAAGGCTACGCACAAGAAGAAGGAATAGATTATGGGGAGACATTTGCCCCTGTAGCTAGATTGGAAGGAGTAAGAACTCTGCTTGCATATGTTGCTTATAAAGATTTCAAGGTATATCAAATGGATGTCAAGTTTGCATTTTTGAATGGTATACTAGAAGAAGAAGTTTACATAGAACAACTAGAAGGTTTTATTGATCCAAACAAAAGACACATGGTGTGCAAACTGAACAAAGCACTATATGGATTGAAACAAGCTCCTAGAGCATGGTATGAGAGGTTACACAAGTAATTTGTACATGAAGGATGAAGAAGGTAAAGGTATCCTGTTGGAAAAAAAATTTGTGGATGACATTATTTTTGGTGGACAAGATGCATTGTGTAAAAGATTTTCAAATGAAATGCAAACTGAATTTGAAATGAGCATGTTTGGTGAGATTGAATTCTTTGTTGGTTTACAAGTATATCAGAGGAAGAATGGAATTTTCATTACACAATCTAACTATGTTAATGAAATACTGAAAACTTTTGGGATGGAAGATGCTAAACCAGTGAGTACTCCTATGGTTATTGGACAAAAGTTATCTAAGAGTGATGATGTTGCAGAAGTGAATTAGACTTTGTATAGATCGATGATTGGAAAATTGCAGTATGTTGTACATAGTAGACCAGATATTGCACTAGTTGTTGGGATCGTGGCAAGATTCTCTGCCAATCCTAAGGAAACACACATGATGGCTGTGAAAAGAATTATGAGATACTTGAAAGGAACTGCTGACTATGGTCTATATTATAAGAAGGATGAAAATTTGAACTTAGAGTTTATACAGATGTTGATTGGGCAGGAAATGTAGATGACAGAAAGAGTAGTAGTGGTGGAGCTTTCTTTCTTTGACAAAGATTAGTCTCCTAGACTAGCAAGAAACAAAATTGCATTTCCCAATCTACTGTTGAGGCTGAGTATGTTGCTGCTATAGTAAACTTTTCAAATTTGGTATGGATAAAACAATTGTTGATAAGCATGAAAGAAGAAATCACTAAACCTGTTGTTATTTTCTGTGACAACACAAGTGCTATCAATATTTCTAAGAATCGAGTGATGCACACTAAGACCGAGCACATAGCAATCAAGTATCACTACTTGAGAGAATTAGTACAAGATAAAGAAGTCTGAATGGAATATGTGAATACAAAAGAACAATTAGCAGACATATTCACTAAAGCTTTACCCAGGGAAGCTCATGAGTATTTGAGAAGTCAATTAGGGGTCCTTCCCCTAACTGAGGCTACCTAGTCAAGCTAGGAGCACTGTATCAAATATGCTACAGCAGAATATTTGACAAATTGATGCAGAAGATTGTCACACTTTAGGGCTGGCCTAGAGTTGTGAAAAGGAGCAAAGACAAGGAATTAGTCATAAGCAAGATGATAGAGGGAGAAACACTGAGCTGCACAGATATTATCTACATCTAATGGATGGATGTTTTAGTTGTTGCTTTAGCATTTTTTTCAAAGAGGGAGATGAACTGATATGATAGCACATGACACTGAAAAGTAAGGGTGATGAACTGAAATGAAGGATCAGGATAGAGGGAGATCTAAATACTTCTGACGGTCATAGAAGTGAGGCTTATAGGATTCTAAATCATAATGAAGCTAAGGATATTATAAATAATTCTTTGATGAACAGATAAGTTTTGGATTGGTTGGTAATCCATGTGTTATTCAGGTGATATCATATGGTGTTGCCATCAATGCCAAAGAGGGAGATTGTTGGAAACTGCAATTGAAACAATTGTTGTATTTTCATTGATGTCAAACCTTAATTGGTAAGACTGTTGCTACTTAGGAAAGTACTATATCTATTTGAGTGTTGATAAGGGGATAGGCAAGGTTGGTAACAATAGCACCTAAGGAAAGGTTGAGTTATCTTGATACTACAAAGTGTACTTGACTATGTTGTACAATGATGAGACAATGTATTATTTATCTTAGTAAGACTGAAGACTAAACTGGTAGGCTTGACTAAGCAAATAATGGAGAAATCATGTTTAAGCCGAGTAATGTTAGTATCGACCGAGTCAGTGTATGTTGAGCAAAATTCTAGTGTCGACCAAACAACAGTTAATATCCAAAGAAGACAGTATAAGCCGAGGAAATATTTCTAGTAATGACTGAGCTTTCTACATGAAGACCGAGTAGTTGATCACAGTATTGACCAAGCATCAACATTTTTATATTTGAAGAGAATTTAGTTTTGGAGCGGACATTGTTGAATTCTTGGATTATGTAAAATGTGTTGACTTTATTTATCGATTGTTTGAAAGCATTAAATGCATTGTAAAACATTTTATTGTAAATATTTAAGAGATTTGAGATTATTCTAGAAATGAAGCCGAAGAACATGAAGTGGGTAGATTCAATGAATCTGACCTAACCCTAAGATCTACGAATGAGATTGAGTGGCATAAGATGAGTTAACCTAATTGAGGAAAGTATTAAAGGGAACTTGAGCATTGGATATGTATGTGCATGGGTGAAAAAGAGAATGCTAGAAGATCAGTAAAGTTTTATTGACTGTATAAGCAGAAAAGGCTGAAGGAGAATTGTGGTGGTTGCTTGAAGAAAAGTTCTGAGCATATCAAAGATGGAGATGGAAAAGTTTCAAAGTCAGTAAACCAGCATTAGTGTACGGAATCAAATCTGATATTTGCAAAGTGAGTTGTATGTTTTTTAGATAAATATTGTTGCTACTTTCTAACCATTGTAACAGTCAAAATCCTTTTAACAAAGGTTGACCTAACAGTCATATGTTAAATCCTTTGAACAAGGTTGCATTCTAATGGAGTGTATGTAAGTCCTATGACAAGGCTCACTTTTAATAGGGTGATTGAAATCCTTTAACCGGGTCACAACTAACAATGTGTATTGTAACCTTTGACAGGGTTGGCTTTTAATCGAGCTCACTTCAGAAGAGTGAAAATAATAGTAGCATGTTACAAAGTGGTTTTTCCCACATTGGGTTTGCACTATAAATCCTGGTGTTAATACTTGTGTGAATATTTTGGTTTGAACATTTATGTGTTTTACAAGTTAAGTTATAGCTGGGTAGTGGACTGCATTGTTATATGTTTCTATTGTTGAATTAGTGATGACCGAGTTTGTTTTGGTTATTGGATCTGATTTAAGGAAAATTTTATAAGTTTTTTTTATACATCAAGACCTGAGAACAACTGATTCACCCCCCCTCTCTGTTGTTCTAAATCATATTAACAAAAATGTCCTGAAAAAATCTTAAAAATTGGAAAAAGTCCTAAAAAAATGAACATCTTGGTGAAAACCTAGCAATAGGCGCCTTGATGATTCACAAAAAAATTAAAAAAATTGAAAAAGTACAAAAAAATTGAAAAAATGAAAAATACAAAAGTATGAGAAAAGAAAAAGTGCCTTGGTGAAAACCTAGAAATAGACACCTTGGTAGCAAAAATAGAATCTCTGCCAAGATGGTGAAAACCCGACAAATGAGTGTCACTTGTTCAAAATGCTCCATCTATCAACGCAATCTTGGTCTTTCCTAGCTTTCAGTCTTACTTTAGTTTATGCATATCTCCCGGTTTATTCCTGCTTTCCTATTTTCAATACGTCGGTATGTACACCAATCAGCTCAAGCATCTATATCCTATCAATGCTTAACACTTGGGGGCAATCAAAGTTATATCCTATGGCCTCCAATGTATTTTAGATGTATCATATCCAGTCAGAGTCCTTTGAAACTTCATTTGAGTTAGTCAGTCAGTTTCATCTCCAGAAAGGGTTTTGCACCTACAACAACACAATCAAACATCCACACAAAATGAAAATAATATGTGCTTCATGATTTTATCTCCTTGTATGCTTACTAATTCACATTGAGATTTTTGCATATTGTGTCCCTTCGAGGTCTTCGATGATGTCCTTTATAGGATTTAGGGAGTGATGACTGGGGGCATAATATTTTTCCTTGTTTTCTTCTTGTATGTGAAAATCTAACAACTTTGGAAATTCTGGATTGAAATGGTGTCCAACTGTAAGAGCCTCTATCTCGAATTGTATGGCCATGCGTACCTCGACCATTGATACTCAAAAAATTCAAGGAAGTTTGATGTAACTATTATCTTTTTTGAGTGAGTTCTTTCTCCTATTGTGAAATGCAATCTTACCTAAGGATGTGAACAATAAAGGGTCACTACGGGTAATTCACATTGGATTTAGAATGATCTCTTGACTATTTGATGTATTTGTATGCAAGGCGTATTATGGTCATCATGACATCTATGTTTTGATGCTTATACAAATTGCTATATCAAAATGGACATGATATTCAGGTCATCCTGGCACTTATGCCTTGGTGCTTATATCTAATCTGACATTCTGAAAACAAAATCAATATTCATATGTCTATGGTTGTCTAGCCAGTGGGCGTTGTATTGAACCTTGAGCATAAAAATCAATATTCATATGTCTATGGTTTCATAACTAGTGGGCATTGTATTGATTTATCCAGTTACCTAAAAATTCAATGATGAGAATGACCAACACATGATCAGTGACTAGGTCCTAGGTCTTAGGTTTGCATTTCATTTTGCATGTCTCTTTGCATTCTACATGTTTGCATGGTCTCACAGATTGCTTGAACACTTAAACAAATTTATTTTTTTCAATCACATCTTCGAATCTAAAAAGAGTTGAATCCTACAAGAAGGTCCATGCAACAAAATAGCAAGTACAATCCATTTTCGAGATCAAAATCAAAATCTAAGATCGTTTATAATGCCAACTGATTGCATAATCGACCTTCTAATCATCATAGAAATCTAGAATTCAACTTAACCGATTATCTCACATCAAACTATCAAAATTTCAACTTAGTTAACCATGGTCAACTCATGGTCAAACCTAGTCAAAATTGGTCTTCTGGACCTCCAAACGATGCAGAATGCATTCTCAAATGTGTATAACCACTTCTCAAATCAATTAACATGCTTCTAAACTATAACACTGACTTTTCTTGTCAGATTTCAATTTTCATCCCGAAGGGGGCATGGTATTGCACATCATTCAAGTCTGTAAATCAAATCTTTCTTTCAGTGATCAAGACAACAACCACGTCTAGTTGTTGATTCATCTAAAGACCTCATCGCTTGGGGTAAATCTATCATCGCTTGGGGCATATTAGATTCATCGAGATCCATATCAATCTAGTATCTTAATCAATCTTGTAAACTATATCAGCTTTTCATAACCATCAGTTCATTAGTGTTATTTCCTTGGTTCTTCGTAACTGAAGGGTTCAGATGTGATACCAATATGATTCCTTCGACGATTAGGTCTGGAATCGGTCACTCACTTCTTTGTAATCATAAGGTTCAAAATCAGGTGTTTTGATACTTTTTGTAATCATCGGTTCATTGTTGCTACAGTTGACATCATCATGATTCTTGGTCAATCAGGACCTGAATCAGATTTTCCAATCTTTCGATCGATTTCTGTCTCGGAATCGATTCATCTTTCAAATCAATTTCAATCTCAAACATCTTTATCATACATAGACGATTCTTTGAACCACTACGCTTCGCACAGTGATTCAAAGAGGGGCAAAATGTAATACCCCAAAAATGGGCTATAAGTTCATTAACCTCTTAAATCGACAAATCGATACAAAAGTCCTAACCTAAGGCACATCTGCACATCAAGTCATCGAAATCCTAATTGATTTTATCTTAATTCTACATCAAAGAATATTCCTTGAAATATTCCTATTTTATCCTAATTTAATTGTCTTTAATTTAATAATTATTTGGCGATAAATCTCGTTTATCCTAAATTTGATTAATTAAATATGATGAATATTTAATCAATTAGATTAATACTGCCACTTAATTATTTAATTAGATTTAATTCTATTTATTCCTAGTTAATATTATTTTATTTGACAATAAATCAAATTTGCTAAAAATAATCAGTTGAATTCTTATTTAATTGATTAAATTAAATTGTCAAATTTAATAATATAGTTTTGGAATAAAATTTGATTAAAATAATTGATTAACCCATAAATCAGTTATTTTAAATATATTTTAAATATTATTTGGCGATAAATCTTATTTATCCTAAAGTTGATTAATTGAATATGATGAATATTTAATTAATTAATTTAATTCTGCCACTTAATTATTTAATTAGATTTAATTCTATTTATTCCTAATTATATTATTTAATTTTGACAATAAATCAAATCTCCTACGAATAATTGATTAAATATTTATTTAATTGATTAAATCCAAGTTGTCAATATTTAATAATATAGTTTTGAATAAAAGTTTGATTAAAATAATTGATTAACCCACAAATCAGTTATCTTTAAATTTAAAATCAGTTAAGTTGAAGATAAATCACTTTATTTATTTAATTAATTCATGATTATTTGTGCACATTCAAATAGCAATTAAACTTTAAATCAGAAAATCAATTCAAGTTGTTATCTTTTCAAAACTCAACATCTATTTTGAATTCAAAGTTGATCTAAACTTCTTATTTGAGTTAAAAAGTTGTTCTTGCATGATTTTGCATGATTTTATGAGTTATCTATTTCTAATTTCTTGTTAACTCAAAAATCAACTTGAGTTCATCAAGAGTGATTTATGACTTTTTCCATGCACTCTCAAGCCCTGGATTTCTATAAAATTAAGGCTCGGCTCTTTACAAATCATCCACAGAATTCGCATACTTACTCTAGCGAATTGACATCAGAGGAATCATCAAGCTTCTTGCAAATCAACATTTTGTGAGATCAATCTTGTTTTCAATTCATTCTAGTTTCATATTTCATATCATTGTTAGCTTAATTTGCATATCATTTCAATCCATTTAGATTAATTTATTATCAATTTTTCTCATCTTATTGCATCAAATTTTTTTTAAAAAATAGATTAATTTGCATTCATATTTTATTGCTTTCATCATTTAAATTCTTCGTTTAGGTGTTGCATTGTCATTGATCTCGGTCTAATCTGAGAATACCATACTCGCACCTACTAGAAGGTAGTAAATCGCCTGGTTAGCTATATTGTTCTTATTTGCATATTTTGATTTTTACTAACCTCTAATGTTTTACTGAAGTGTTGTGTCTACAGCTAGGTACAAAATTCACACACACAACTGTGAATGGCCATGCATTTTGATCACCCATAGCACCAACCTTCACCAATCTCGGGTACATTGCCCTTGCGGCCAATAAGTACACAACATAAGATGTCATGTAGAAGTGGGGATCATTTTTTACTATGATCAATTGCTAATCCAAGTTGTCATTGAGGATGGTGGCCCAGTCGAACCTTGCTTGCCTGCCCTTTATCTTTTCAATGAGTAGGATCATCCAGGGTTCCAATTGTACTAACTTTGGTAGTCCATACACCTGATTGATCATGGCGATGGTTTCTTGGATGTCTTCTTTCATGTACCCTCTCCTCATGTCTATCTTTTCCAATTTATTTCTGGGAAAAGGTTGTATGAGGTACTCCTTGTTCACAATCTCATGGGATAATGAGACATATTTGTTGTAAAAGTCCATTCCCTTTCCAACGGAGAAGCTGTAAAACTTGTCTATCCCCTTGGGTAGGTGGAAGACATCTTCAATATTATCTGGCCAGAGATCCATAACTACTTCACCCATGCTGTTCTTGACCATTCTCTCGTCTGGTATATAGTGGTTCGCTAGGGTGGTGATCAGGTCTAAGGAAAGGATGGAAACTGGGTGTGCCACTACATTCACCAGAGAATAGTACACTAATGAAGTGCAGTCCTTGGACCTTCCCACTGGTTGTGCACACTTTACTAGGTATTCATTCCAACTGACATTCCTGATGTCAATATATGTGATCTCAGCATGTAATTTCCCCACTTTGGAGGGTGCATGATATCCATTGAACTAATACCTCATAGCGGGTGAGTTGATCTTCTCTGTCATTTCTGCAAAGAGAAAAAAAAAAGACATGGGTCAATAATCATTATATTGAGAGTCTAGGGGGAAACTCTGAAGAAAATGATACAACATCCACCAAACAGTCCTTAAAGAAAAACTAGTTTAAAATGGTTTGGAAGCTAGTTTCGACTTTTCAGACCTTTGCGTGTATCCTACATACGAAAGGCCGAAAGGTCGAAACGCTAAAAAGAGGACCAAAGACAGACTTTCAAACTCAGTGGTTTGGAGGCATGAAGTTTTTAGACTTCGGCAAATCCGAGGTGTGAAGTTTTCGGGTTGTGAAACCTTCGAAACACCGCAAAGACTTAGCTATTTTTCTGAAGGAAGATCCCTCTTCGATCTTTCAGACTATGAAAGTCCAAAAGTTTAGGGCCAAATGGCCAAAAAACAAGGGTCTGAGGTTTCAAGTTTGAAAACGAGCTCAGAAATGAGTTCGACCACAAACCCATGGCTAAGGGGTCCAGGGGGACAACCCTGCGACCTTGAAGCAAGACAAAACCAATCAAAAAGGAAAAACCCTAAAAAAAATGCTAACTGAGAAAACAAAATGAAAACCTAAAACAAGAAGGGACAAAGGGAGGGAGAGAAAGACACCAACCTCAAAGACGCTAAGAAGACTTAGCCGAAAAGTAGACCGAAGCAGACGAGGAACTGAAAACTAAGGGAAAACATGCCTAGGAGTTCCAAAAATTATAACTGCAGGAAGAAGATAAGTGAGGATGAAGGAGGGTTCTCCACCTTATATAGGCAACCGGTGGGGGTGACATCATCCACCTCCGCCGATTGGCCTTTCGGGGGTCCATGACCTCTGAAAGCCCAAAATGCTGAAAGGACGGTTCTCTTTGGAGAATCAGACCTTTCAGTATCCCGGGCCTCAGAAAGTCTGAAACCCTGGAAATGAGCATACTTCAATGTTTTCAATTTTTCGAGCCTTTCGCACATTCGGGACTCCGAAAGTGCGAAAGTGTGAAACACAAACAAGACCAACCAAAACACAACTAGACCTAGAGAAAAGAACAAGACAAACACAGAAAGAAAAAACCCATAGAAAGCCATAAAAAAGGGGGCCCTTGAAGCCAAGTGGCTTCAAAAAAGGGGAGAGTGGTTGTGGGACAACAACAATATCTATTTTAGAAAAAAGATATGCTCTATGAAAATAATGTAACTCTTTGAAAATGGCTTTTGAGCAACATACCAATTTTTTGCGGGAGAAAGAAAAAACCATTCAAATCAATTCAAAAATAAAAATAAAAAATATATTTAAAATCGAGACAAAAAATCTTAAAAGACTCTAATTTACTTCATCTTTAGATTTTAAATAGTTTAACAATAATATGCATTCAAATCTGATTTTTTTTTTCAAAATGTAGAGTTCAATGTCCGTTCAGGAAAAAAAGTGTAACCCACTATTGTGGGTTCACCTAACGTGGGTGTATGCTCTAAACTAAGGTGGTTCATCACTCATCTCCTTTTGAACTGCAATTTTCCTCTAGTTTTTGGATGTCACCATTTTTGGAATGTTTGGTGTAAAATTTTGTTTGATATTGGTAACGAGTATGTATTGTCTATGTCCTTTTTTGGCATGAATTTTACCAAGGTAGTTGCTCTGTATGTAGGGTTGGGTGGCGAGAATGTATATCCAAAATTTTGATGAGTGTTTACCACCCAGGTAGTCTCTTTGTAACTTGCTAGGGTTTGGGTGGCAGAATGTTGATAGTTTTACATTATCAGTTTCCGGATAGGGACTATGTCCACATTTCATGGACCCTATTATGCTTTAGGGCCCGTTTGTTTTTTGGAATTATACTGTAATTGGGATTGTCAAATCCTAGAATTGACATTTTTTATGTTTGTGTTCAAAACATGAAACTAGAATAGGGATTTGTTAATTCCCATTTACCCCCAAAACCAACATTTGAATCTTCTATCTAAATAGGTGGAATTGGAAGATCAATTCCGATTCCACTTAAATGGGAATTGGGGGTAAAGAAAAATTTATAATATTTTGAAATCCATATGCAAACAACATTTTCCATCTTCTCATTATGAATTCCAGGTGAACTCTAGGTGAACCAAACGGTTCCAGCCATATTCCAAAAACTATTTTCTGGAGTTAAAACTTCCAGAATTGTCAAATACTAAAATTTGACAATCCGAACGTTATTTAATTCCAACAACCAAATAGACCTTAAATTACTATAACATTTTATTCTATGTATATATGTATGTATATATATATATATATATATATATATATATATATATAATTGATTTATACTTGTGTAGGTCAAAATTTTTAATGATATTTATATAATTTAAATATCAAATATATTTATATTATAAGATAATACAATTATACATCTAAATCTAATTGTTATTTTATTTTATTTAATAATATATTTTATTATCTTTTTATTATTATTATTGAGAATCGTTTATTGATTGCTTCTCCGTCTTTTGAGATTCCCTAGTGGGCTCAATGAGAACCACTGAGCTTCACTGCTAGGCCGAACCACTGAGCTCAATAATAATATATTTTATTATCTTTAATATTATGTATTTAATTATATCTTAATATTTTAAATATTATTATATATTATAAAATTATGTATTTAAATATATATTAAATTTACATAAAACATAAGGTAATAATAATTTTTTATTGTATTGTAATTATACAATTAATTTTTTTAATAACTCTATTAATTATTATACATAATACAATATAATAAATTATTCAATAAAATCAAATAAATATATTTAATATATAAAATATTATACATATTAATAATATATATTAATGTATATATATAATGTTTTTAATATTTATATGTATCTAATATATGAACTATTAAGAAGCACATAAATCAACAAGTACGATGTAGTGGTCAATACTTGCTTTTAGTTTTATAATTAATTTAAATAATTTTAATTTATATATAAAGTAGTTTTTTAATTATAGATAACTATAAAATTTTGTAATTTATTTTTATAATTATAGTTGTAATTTTTTATATAAATTAATTTTTTAATTATAGATAACTATAAAATTATTGTAATTTATTTTTATAATTATAGTTGTAATTTTTTAAAAAAATTGAAAAAAATTATAAAATATAAATTATAATTAATTTGAATTATAAATTAGTTTTACTTATAATTAATTTTATTGTTAATTATGTAAGCCAAATAATTATTTTTTAAGTAGGAAATATTTTTGATAAGAGTACACAATTGGTAATATTATAATATTATTATATTAAATCTCAAAAAAATCTTTTAAACATTTAATAGTTAAACAAATGCCACGTAGTGGCCAAGTACTTGCCTAATTTAGTAATTAATTGTAATTCTAATATGAAATATAATTTTGATTTTAATTTTAATAAAATTACTATATCTTATTAATATAATTCTATTTAATATATAATTATAATAAGAAATTTGAGATTTCAATATAACTAGTATAAAATTTTAATCTCTAGTTTTAATAAATTTTCCTTATAAGAAGTTATATCTAATTATTGTAATAACCTATAAAAAAATAAGAATACGGAAATTTTAATAACTTTTTATTTAAAAAATTACATTTTCACAATTGATGAAATTAGTTTTTAAAAGCTTAAGCGTGATTTGTAAAGCTTTTAAATTTGAGTGCGTAATATTTTTCCCACTCACATTTCCAATGATTTTTTATCCACTTTTCATCCTACTTTTATTAAAATATTATTTATTTGTACCTATTATAGGCATATGCTTACCCCTACGGACTTAAATTATGGAAATGCTTACAATTTGTTTTTTTAAATGTTGGAAGTAGTATAAAAGTCATTTTATTAATTGCCATAATGATAAGGACACTCATTAATTGTTGGATCTTAAATTGTAGTCTTTGATCATTTATCTTTGAAAATGATTTTCTTTAAAAACTTGTGTTCATTTAATATAACTATTAAATTCAGTTCTATTTTCATTTAATAAAAAGTTATGTTTGCAACTAAATTTTAGAGTCCTTTTTAAAAATCTCTTTTCAAATTACTATTTTCATTTTATTTTACATTAAAATTATGGTTATAAATTGAGCTATTTTCTATATAATTCAAATTCGTGATTATTATATAAATAGTTATCAAATTGACATGATTATCATATCTATTATGTTGTATAATTTATATTCATACTGATTATTACTTTATAATCATAACTATTATGTTATGATTATATATATTTCATCTTTTAGAGAACGTTTAAGATATCTTCAACAACTTAGTTCATTTAAACTTTTATTCATGATATTAGAATGCGTCTCACACACTTCTACCTCAATAATCAATCAATAATTTACATTTATTTGAAATAAATGATAACTTTTAACTTAATTATATTTTACGTTTCTAACCATACATAACATATATTTTATTGGAAAAGTAGACTATAGATTTTTCTTAACAATTATGTTAATTTTATCTAAAACAAATTGTCATCTAATAAACTTAGACTCCCATTTAAAAACCCTCATTTTTTTTATGAAGGATGCCCTCCAGTACAAGAAAACAAGGCCAGAGGCCTTAAAATATAATTTTCAGGCTGCCTAGTACGAATAAGGATGCCCTCTAGTACGAGCAAACAAGGCCAGAGGCCTTAAAATATGCCTAAAATGCATGTAAAAGTCCCATACGAGTATTGGGTGGTCCCAATACAAGAATACATAAGTGATGATACGAGCAAACAACCCCAAGGAGTTTACTCGTATGAGAATTCACCCAAAACAGGACGAGATTGCTGAAAAAGTGAGTTTTTTGCTTGGAAAACCCTAAAAAATGCAGTTTCAAAGGCATGTAGGGTCCCACCCACTAGTACATTTGAGGTCAATCTTCTACCTTTAATTTCGACCAAGGCCTTTTTTTGGCTTGTTATATTCAAATTTTTTTTGTTTATGAGCCCGATTTGGTCGAAATTTGGCTTTTAAGCCCAATTTGGTCGAAATTTTGGTTTTAATGTTTAATATATGTGGGCTCGATTTGGTCAAAATCATTTGCTATAAACAAAAAAAAGAGTTTGAATATAGATCATTTGATCTCTCTTTCGCTATTGTGCGCAGCAGGAGATCTGGAGGTCTGGGCACGCGAGAGTTGGGCAACATTAATCTATTTTTTTTGCCTAAACAGGTATGCGCTCTTGTCTTTCATAGATATACCTCTGCATTTTTGTTTTCATAGCAATATTAATTGGTATTTTACAATGCATTTTTGGGCAACATTCTTGTCCATTCACGTGGCTAGGGTTCCATTTCAATGCCCTCCTTTAGCATGTGAATCCTGTAGAAACCTGCGAAAGTCTTCAATGCCCTCGTTTAGCATGCTCAATCCAACCACAAATGCCAGGGGAGAAATCATACTCATAGGTGAAACTAGAACAACTGTTAAGTCATGGTTTATTGTCATCTTGGTGCATTTATTTGATTGGGGCCGTCAATGTAGATAAATTATTGATTTGCATTCCTATACTAGACTATAGAGTATGTTAAGCAGTTTATTCTATTCACTTACAAAATAAGGATGAACTAGATCAAAGATACATATTACAATAAATATTTCAATACACCACCGGATAAAGAATCTTGATATCTAAAACAAGGATTGGTTTTTAATATAAATGAAGTTTTTCATGTTGAAAGATTAATACCATTCTAATTGTCTGCATTTATTTGTTCAGCAGTTCAAATCACTGTAAGAAATATGTAACGTTTTTTCTTTTCCTTAAGTATTGTGGAAGCATATTTACAGTTTAAGATCATGTGCCTTGTCTATACTTCCATATTTTTGTAGACATGTCTGGAAGGGTAGTTGTAATTAAAACATCTGACAAAAGTCCTCTGTCTATTCTACTTTGATGGATGCTCGTACCCTATTCCATATCTCCTATTTTGGCATGTGCAGGGAGGATGCTGGAAGAGGTTGTGAATTTTGTCTTTACACTTGACAATTGCCTAATCCATTTTATGCATATCATGCATCGATTGCAATCCATGAGAACACATTTCTTTGAAGCATCATGTCAAACAATTCACTTGGCTTGTCTATGCTTCCACAATTTGCATACATGTCTAACAGAGCAGTCACAACTATAACATCTGACAACATTCCTCTCTCCTCTATGCTTTGATGAATACTCATACCACGCCTTCTAATTGCATTTTCTTGAAATTATCTAAAGCCATTTGTACATATTCTGGAATCATTGCATTCCATGAGATGACATCCTTTTGAGGCATTTTGTCGAATAATTCGCATACCTTGTCAGTTTGCATACATGTTTACCAAAGCAGTTGCAACAACATCTCTGGCAAAACTCCTCCATCCTTTATGCTTTGATGGATTTCCATTCTCTATTCCAAAGCTCCCATTTTGCACAGTCAGGGAGGATGCTGACAAAGGTTGTGGTGTTTGACTTTACATTTTTCGATTGCATTTGCTTGAATGTTTCTATAACTTTCTCATCAATTCTATTATGTATATCTTGTAGTCATTGCAGTCCATGACACCACACTTCTTTTGGGCATTCTATTAAATAATTCATGTGCCTTGTCTATGCTTTCACATTATGAATTCAAGTGTATCAAGGCATTTGCAACTATATCATTTGACAAAAATCCTCTATACTCTATGCTCTAGTAGATGTCTATGTGCTAGTCTAGGTTATGGAATCTGGCTTTACACCTAAAAATTGCATTTGTTGGAAAGTTTGTAAAACACTTTCAATAAATCCATTTTGTGGATATCCTGCAATCATTGCATTCATTGTGAACATATTTATTTGAGGCATTCTGTAAAACAATTCACTTGCCTTGTCTATACTTCCACATTTTTCATACATGTCTACCAGGGAAGTTGCAACTACAACATCTAATAAAAATCTTCTATCCTTGATGCTTTGACGGATGTCTAAAGCTCCCATTTTGATGGATGTCAACGATGGACAATATTATTCAATTTGCATCTATCAGAATGGCATTGCAATGGCAAGTTTGGAATATTTTTCAGCAAGGAAAATGCATTTATCAGTGAGTTTGACCTTTTTTCTTGAGACATGATGTTTTTCCAGTCCCACCTACAATAGCCTATGATTTAATTAGTTTCTATTGTTGATAATAAGTATATAGGAAATAATGAAAGTAGAATTAGAACAAGAGATGTGTTGCTGCAATTGGAGTCCTTGCCTAATGCAAAGACAACAAAGATTGATTTGGATGTTTAAATAAAGCCTCATCTTGAAGTTTGGAAGAAAAATAATTGGTTGATGTGATTTACATGCATGTAACCATCTAGCACAACAACGATATAATGACATTTAATCAACATGAGATCATTAAGATGGTTAACTACACTGGTCATATGGAAAGAGGCGAAAGCTTAAGCATGTGATGAATCTTAATGAACCAAAAAGAAAAAAAATACACAGAAATGGAAGACCAGTGTCTATTTGCAGCTCCCTATACTCTATATAAAGTTCTCTCTAAATTCCAGTGTAATTGGAGTGTAAGTTGTCAACCGCTCTTCAATGACTGGTTCAAAAGGATAAGCATAAAATCAGTTGATCCTTGCCAATGTGATAAAGCTCTCTCTAGTAACATAGACAACCCATAATCCTAATTGTCCTAAACTTTGTGCATTCATTTTTCCAATGTACATTTAGTATCATAGCAAGGAATCATATCATAGTAAAAAGTTCGTATAAATTACTATGAAATCTAACGTGCCTCAAATAATTGTCCAAAAGGGTCTAATAATTATAGTTGTGAAAGGTGAAGTCCTGTGAAGTTCAAAGGATGTGCCAATTTGTTGATTGTTACCAGGGACTGCAACCCGATCTACAGAAAAAAATTAATAAAACAAATAAAAATATAGCAATTTTCAAATAAAAATGGAACTTTGGTAAAGTGTTTGTGAAAACATTTATTTTAAAACATATGATTCTTTAGAACAAACATTTTAGAAGAAGAGATTTTATGTAAATATTATAAGAAGTGTCCATATTATAATGAATGAGACAACACATGTTGAATAAAACTCAATCTAAATTGCACTCCTATGTTCAAAGAATAAATGAATAAAGAACCTTTATATAACTAATTAGATAATTTGTCCTAATTACCCCCAACATATTTTATTCTGTTGGCTAGCCTCATACTTTACCTACATTATTTTATGATATGCTACGATATGCCATAAACTATTGACCATGCATTTACCATTATCTAGATACAAGGATGAATTAGGGAGTCTTTTGGGTTTCATTGCTCACAACAAAGTTATGTGGAATGATTATATGGATATTTTGACTAGAAAACATACATGAATATCAAAACTTAATATATTGGACTAATTTTTGTGGTAGTAAAGATTATTGATTGAAGTTTATTACGAAACTTGGTCAAGTAAATCTATATTATTTTTTATTCAATGGAAAGATATGTTGTGGTGGAAACAAATTTGGAAGGTTGACATTCCTTTTAAAATGACATTTTTTTGTGTCTCTCTCTTAATTGAAAGTCTTCACTTTGGATTCACTTCAAAGAAGTGGATGGTAGAGCTCTCATAAGTATATTCTAGAATGTAGAGGTTATATAGAAACTATTGGACATCTACTTCAAGATTTCTCATATTTTCAAATTGTTTTTGTTGAGCTTGCTATTATATTTGGATTCTCTAACTCTTGCTAGGAAAATACACTTGCTAATTTCTCAATACATTTGTTTGAGGCAAAAAATAATAATAATAATAATAATTTAAGGCATGAATTTTGTGGTGGCCCAAAGCACATTATTTTAACAACTATTGTATTCTATTTTATCCTCCTACAATCCATATTAGATTTGACTTTGAACTAACAACATCATAAAGAAAACTTCAAACTACAAAACTGACTTTACCCTACCAATCGTTGTCCTAGGAATACCAATCCAATATTCCTAATTCAAAATGCAATGAAATAGTAAAAAGAAGGAGTGGAAAGGTAAGCAATAACTAATACAATGTTTTTACATTGAGAACCAATCCCAAACATGTTTCAATCCATCCTAGGAACTCACTGTTCCTGGACTGTACCATGAGACAGAGAGTAAATTGTAGAGAATAAATATAGTTTTATTGATAAAAAAAACTTCACTACAATACTTTGTCTCCCAACACCAACTCTACATACATCCTACCCACACCTACACCTACCAAATAGGCTTCCAAAGCCAGTTACCTTCCATGAGTATTGAGTTAATTGAAATCAGTACACTCCAAGTTGTTTGAAAATGTTGTCTTACTCGATAAATCAATTCCACCTTGATTTTTGACTTTCCCACTCAAAATTCACTTGGTCAACCGCAACTTGATTGCCATGTGGAAATCTATAATTGTCTTTCTAGCCCTCCTATCCTCCCTAGCTTTCCCTATGTGGATCCTTTTTTGTGATCCCAAACACTTTCTCTTTCCTTGTCATCGTAGACCATAGGATCACGAACGTTCAAAACCTATCATCATCGGTCCCCATTAGCTGATCTTACATAGCTTGAACAAAAAAGGGAAACATGATCTTGCAAAACCCCTATACAAGACAGTCAAGAGCCAAAAGACATCTTCATAAAATCTATGCTACTTAACTATATTCTCATTGATTCATGACTTTCATTGATTCATGGATTTTATTTTCTAGTAAGGAGAATTGATACTTCATCATGGCTTCAATTTTCCTTTAGAGATGACTCTTTTTGACATTAACACCAATATAGGTGTCTTCACCAAGTCCTTTAGCTTGACTTCATATAAAAATCCAATTATAATATAGTTGGATTTGGAACTAGTTTTCATCTTATTTTCATGAACGTCTTTATGAATCTAGCAGCACATTTTTATGTTGTTCCAAGACACATTTTTGTTGGAGTTTTATTTGAATGAATCTAGAAGTATATTGGAAGATTTTGAAGGGAGAGTTAAATTTGTTTTGGAATTGGTTTGGTGCCTTTTTATTGAGTATATGGAAAGTTATGACAAATTTACTAAAACTTGCCAGAATCTGTTCCTAGGGTTGTCTGTCGTAAGAAAAATGTCATAAATTTGTTTAAATCTTCAATCTTTATTTGAGAGGTCACAATACTTAGTCATTGTCCATGTTTAAATGATTGCACATGTGTGTATGTGTGTGTATACACACACATGTACACACATGTGTGTATGTGTGTATATATACACATGTGTGCATATGTGTATATATGTGTGCATATACACACATGTATACACATATACACACATGTGTATGTGTATATATATACATGTGTGCATATATGTATATATACATACATGTATGTATGTATATATATAGACATATACATATGAATTTAAAGAAATTAAATTACAGAATTAAAATTCCTTATGCATCTTCTTAGTCATCTTCTGGGTGAACCAAATAGGTCATCTCATATTCTGAAAATTATTTTCAGAATTTGTATCTTCCAGAACTGCAGCATCTTCCAGAATTGACTATATCTGACATTTAGTATTCCATGCACCAAACGGGCCCTTATTGCATAAAGAAAATGGAATCCAAAACAAGGCTCTTAAGACCTTTCCAAAATCACAAATTGCACACAAACTGGTTTTTATCTTTTATTTCCTGTTCTCGTCCGTACATACCAGGGATCATGCCCGTACATTCCTTGTTTGGTGTATATATAATCGTATTACAACTGCCACAGCCATATTTGGTTGGTCATGATTTTAGCTAATGGAGCTTGTAGACACTGAAATAATTATTCTTTCATCTATCAATATGTTATTATTTGATCCATTAATAATATTCATCAACATCTATCATTATTATATTATTTATCTTCTATTATCATTCATAATTATTTATCTTCCATGATCAATCTTCTTTCTTTATCTAGGTCGATTTGGCCATGAATATCTTGAAAGAGTGGTTCTATTGTAATGATGGTTCTATTTGCAACAAACTTGTTAGAAACATGAAAAGAAAACATGTTAGCAATTCCATCATTTGTCTATTGTTTGGGGCAGTCACCATAGAATTATTTGGACTGTCTCTCCTCTTGCCTTGTAAGGTTAAAATGACCTTTTTTTCTTCCCTTCTTGAATAGACCCTTACCATCTTGCACTTGTGCAATGATAGGACACCAATGTTGCTAATTAAGGTTGGCAGGATGATTATGCCTATCCTGAAAAAAGATTGTCAAATCATTATGCTTTCAAATCAATTACCTATCAATGTATCCCTTGTGAGGGAGAGAAGCCAAACACATAAAGAACATGCACATAAACATGACAACTGAAAAACTTAAATGGAATACACCAAGAAGTACCAAATGAAGAATGCTCAATTGTTGTAATGGCAAAGCAATATCAGAACCGTCCATTTCTAGAACTTGATTTTTCTATAGTCCTAATGATTTTTCTTATTTCTTGTCTATGCTTGGTGACATGATTTTGAACATTGTTGGCATACTTAAATGGAATACACAATACCAAATGATGAATGCTCAATTGTTGTAATGGCAAAGCATCAGAACCATCCATTTCTAAAATTTGATTTTGTATAGTCTTAGTTAGTTTTCTATAGTCCTAATGATTTTGAAAATTGTTGACAAAGAGTGTTTCTTTTTCTTATTATAGTATAAATGATTTTTCTATAGTCGTAATGATTTTTCTTATTTCTTGTCTTTTGTCCCTTTTTTATTTCCTATGTCTATGCTTCGTGACAGGATTTTGTCACCTTCTTTTGATGGTATATTTCATTCACTCTATGTGGAATACTATTTTGTTCACTATTTTATTTCAGCTTCATATTTCTTTCATTTTTCATATACACAGAGACTACACATGCTGATAAAAAAATGAGCTATTTGATTTAGGTTTACTTTTCATTATTGTAAATGGTTAATATTTCTGATGGTACTCCTTGGTGTATTTCATATAAAAATAATAAATGTAGTAATGATGGTGTGGTGCATTATTGATATAGGCTCGATGACTCTTGTTAATGTGCCAAATTGTCAATGTGGTGGTGGGCAGTGTGTGTTGAAGACTTCATGGACACTGAACAACCCTAGACGACAATTTTGGTGCTGCCCAAATAGAAAAAAGGTTGCTAAGGTGTATATATTTCAAGTTTCTAATGTAAATACGATTCATTATAATATAAGAACTAATGTAGACTAGGTATCACAGGGAAATAATGGTTGCAAATACTTTATTTAGGTCGATGACAACTCATCTGCATCTATCCACCCATCTCCACTTATCCGCGATGAAGGATTTGAGTGCAAAACATGTCAGGCTAGGGAAAATTCTGAAATTATATTTTTACGATACCTTCTCTATATTGTAATCGTATATCTTTGTTGCGACCATATGTAGAGATGAACTCAGGAATTAGTTAGTTTAGTATTTTCATATTGTAACTAATATTTTAATATTGATATGACATAACTTCTCTTTGCCTCAAGTGCACATATATATGGTTTACATCTTTTTTTAGAATAATTCTTCATGTTTATGGCTCAGGTGAGCCCCAATCTGCTATCAATCACATGATTTAACGTATAGTGTTTTCTTGGTTATTCCATTTGTTCCTTGACCTTGACTATGGATTGACTATCATTTTCAAGCTTGAGCGAAGCTTCGTACCATGTAGCATCCACAGATTTGTACGCAATGTTGATTTATGTTGGAGGTAAACTACATGTGTCATGTAAATAACATGGTTGAATGCAATCTCTTTTGCATGTTTTCAAGAGTTTTCCCACCAATACAAGCATAAATAACACATTGAATGTAATCTACGGATGCTGCATGGTATGAAGTCTCGCTGAAGTTTGAGCGCATCGTAGTATGAAGTCTCCCTTTATAAACACGATAGCTGAGAAACATAATTGTAGGCATCATGGTCATAATTTTTTGGAGACAACATAATTGAGTTGTATACCCAAGCGATGGAGTGCAACTTCTGCACCTCCGATTCCAAGTTGACACTACAGGATACAAAGACCATAGATAAAGAATAAATTTAGAGAGTAGAGGAGGTCCATAATGACCAAAATAATACAGGATGAACCTCAAGTTAAATGAGGCAACTGCAAACATTTTAATAGATTTTTATTATTAAATAATGAAATTTACATAGACTAGTGTTCTAAGCCCCCTCATTACATGATTTATTATTGTAAGCCCCCTCTAACTTACGCATCTAGAAAATGAAACTACAACCTATTGGGATTGAGACAAATCTTAGAGAACAACAATAGCTAGGAATGATCGCTTTCCAACATCTATTGAATACATCTTTTGAATACATATGTAGCTCATGAATACAAGGTCCTCCAATAGATGTATTCAACAAATGTTGGAAAGCGATCCTTCCTAGTTGTTGTTGTTCTATAAGGTTTGTTTCAATCCCAATAGGTTGTAGTTTCATTTTCTAGATGCTTAAGTTAGAGGGGGCTTAAGCTGTAGTTTCATTTTCATTTTCTAGATGTTTAAATCATGTAATGAGGGGGCTTAGAACACTAGTATATGCAAATTTTATTATTTAATAATAATAATCTATTAAAATATTTGCAATTGCCTCATTTAACTTGAGGTTTGTCCTGTATTATTTTTGTCATTATGGCCCTCCTCCGCTCTCTAAATTTATTCATCTAGGTCTATATCCTCTACTATATTCTTACCCAAAAATTTTATACTCGGTAGAGCCTTAGGCTTATCTGTACTTAATGCCTTAGTAGTAGTGACAATAGACATAGTAGGACTGGCTATAGAGACTGGCACACTGTCTACTGGAGAACTTAAAATATTTACACTTGTAGAATCAAAAACTGGAATACTTACTGCTGGAAAACTTGATGAAGTGGGAGACTGCAACTTGGTAGAAGAAATGGTGGTTGCTTCTGTTGTTGCTATAGGTGATTGGACAAAAGTTGAAGTTGTCACAACCATGCTTGAAGGTGTCTCCGAGCTAGATGTAGAAACTTTTACTGGAGAGGTAGGAAGTGATGCAATGACTTCTGCTGCTATCCTCACAGTATCATCTACCTCAATGGCTTCTTCTTGTTCATCACTGTCATCTTCAATATCTTTTATTATTACTGTTTCAATACTCGGTTGGTGAAGATGGTATATGTTCTTCCATGTGGCATTTGCAGCCTTCACAACCGATTCAATATTGTTGATCAGAATCAAACAAGTATTGAACTTTAGTGTCATCTTACTTTCATTTTCCTTTAATGCCTTCTTTATTCATCATTTTTCAAGCTCGGCATTAACTATCTCAGGGTTTGATCAAATATGTCTATTACAGTTTGCTTTGCATTGCTCCATCTCATTTTTATTGGATTTAATAAGACTGCTGGAACCTGTGGAGCTAATTCATCAGGAGAGTATTTCCACTATCCCATCTTTTCAATAACAGCATCTTCTATTTCCTTCTGTTCTATTTCTGATCTGGTTTCATATTTAAAAGATTTTATGTTACTTACTCCAGATCCTGATCCGTCTCTAAAAAGTTTGATCCTCTCTTGAAAGTTTAGAGGAGGCCTTTTGAATACTATATCTTTGTCTGCCTTGTCTGCCTTACCTCTTGCACTTCTCCTTGTAAATACAATAGTGGGAGGCTTAGGTGCCTTAGTGATGAAAACCTTTCCTTTCTTCTTTGCAGGTTCTGGTTCCTCTGTTTTCTCATCCTTTTTCTCTTCTTCTTCATCATTTTCTCCTTTGTCCTCGGTTAGCATTTGCATTTTGGCTATCCTCTTCTTTCCTTTGTTTACCGCCTGTGGAAGTTTTATGCTTAATTCAATTCTCACCTTTGCTTCATCATATGTTCCAAAATATGGAGCTTTGGGATTAACAGGCTGATTAAGAAGGGCTTCAATGATATTCTTGGTTTCATCACTATTTACCTCATAAGGAAGAGGTTTTACATATACAATCCTCAGTTTGGCTACTTGAATATATACATTGTCACAGTCCACCATGAAACAAATGTCATCCTTGTAATCTTCCACCAACTTCTGTGGAATCCGGAATCTGTCATTCATTTTCTCTTTGAAAGACTCAAAATAACTATCCATGATGCTTTCAAAATTTTCACCCATTTCTGAGATGTATTCATTTATCTCATAAAGGACTGGCACATCTTTTCTCCATACAACTTTTCCTTTGGAAGGGAAGAATTTTTGAACATAGAAGAATAAACAGACCAGTAGGGATCCAAACTTACATGGATTGTTTTTGGAAGTTTGAATGCTTTCCATGTTCTTGTTAAACTGTTTTAACAATAAATCTGCAAGGTCAAATGATAAGTTGTTCTTGACCACTTTGTATGCTAGGTCAATAGCTTCACAGGAGACACTATTCTATCGACTTGAACTGTATATTTTATGGGCAATTATGTGTGTACCAAACTTTAGTTCAGCATCAGTAATGCTGCTAACTTTCATGCCTCTACCGTCCCACTCGGCTAGGGTTTTCTTCTCCAGTTCCGACCGACCTAGGGTTTTGGTAGTTTTTGCTTTGTTCAACATGGGAAGACCGGTGATTTGATGAATCATCTTCTTGGTGATCTCTATGGGTTGCTCAAGCCAAATCTTGCCATCATGTATACGGCTGAGAATGTATCTAACCCATTTCTCCCGAAAGTTTTGAGGTAAATGTGCAATGTGAATTAATCCCTTATCTTCCAGATGTTTGTGCTCGGGTTTTAGAATACCATCCACACACAGTTCTTCACGCATAATATCTAGTTCTAGGTTTCCCATTTCATGAATTGCATAGTTGAAATGATTGTGAATATCGTTAATAAGTAGTACCTTAGGAGGAATCTGAGATTGAGCTCCGTTCAGGTCTAGGGCTGCTGCAATTGCGGGCATGATCTTGAAATCTGGTGCTCTCCATTCCCCTTGGACTAACATTTCTGATCCTTTCTTCGCTGAAGTGCTGGATGATGCCATGGTAGCTCACAAAAAATTCTTTTTGCAAAAAGTATTTGAATCGCTGGATTGCTCTTGAAATTTTCTGCTCTCAAAGTGCTAAAATTCGCGGTGAGGAATGAGTTCGATTTCTTGCCTTTTGTTTACAACTCTGTCATTAATGCTCAGTACAAATTAGGGTATGAATTCTGACAAACTGTCACCCACTAAGAATTAATTGCTCGGTAAAGACTTCGCAACTCGGTGAACTCAAGAATTCATATTGCTCCGACCTCGCTCGGTAAAGACTAATACCGACCTCGCTCGGTGAAAACTAATACCGACCTTGCTCGGTAAAGACTGATACCGACCTTCCTGTGATCTTACTAGATCTTGTATGTTGATTTAGATCTTTCTTTTAATTCGGTTCTGGAACTGCTTGAAGTTTGTCTATGAGAATACAGTTCCAGTGCTTTCTTGGAATTTTAGTTTGAGTCGGTAGAGCCACCCATTCCATTACTTGGACTGGTTTGCTCGGTAGATTTAGGAATCCACTTTTGTCTCACCTGTTTCCTGACCTTAGTTGCTTCATTCTTCTTTCCATCTTCAACTTCACTAGCATTCATGCAGTTTCTGGCTATGTGACCGAGTTTAGTGCATTTGAAGCATCTTACGGTAGTATCTCTTTTCCTTAGATGATGTTTTATGCAGTTCATGCCAATGTGTCCATATTCTCCATAGTAATGACATCTACACCAGGTGTTGTAGTCCCATCCAAACATTGCTTTCATAATTTGTTCTGCTGGATTGAATGTCTTGGATCTGCACTCGGATGCTTTGTGACCTTGTTTGTTGCATTTGTGACAATTACCTCTGAATCTTGGTTTTTTCCTGCATTCATTTGCTTTGTGACCATGTTGATTGCAGTTGTAGCATTTTCCATTGAATTCTGCTTTTTCATTGCTCCAACATTTATTTGAAGTATGTCCTATTTTACCACAATGATTACAAGTAGGTTTCTGATTTCTTTGAGTACCTTGCTTAGAAGATTCACCTTCTCCTTTGTATCCAAGTCCTGCTTTTCCTTTCTGCCTATGAAGATTTCGCTCATACAGCTGATTCAAGTCTTATTGGCTTTTCAGCATTCCCTCATTGATTTGTTTTTCAGCGTTTAGGTCATCCACCAATCTTAGATTGATTTCCTTTTCAGATCTTAGTTCTTCTCTTGTGTTTTCTATTTCTGATCTTAGATTCAGAATTTCCTCATTTGTATGGGAGATCTGATCAATTAGGTTTTCTAGCTGAAGGGTTTTATTTTGGACTTCATTGTTCCTTCCATCTAATTCATCTTTCAACTTGTTTCTTTGTTCTAAGATCTCACAAAATCTTGTTGAGTGTAGCTCTTGTTCTCTTTTTAATTTTCTCACTTCTTCCTGCAGAGACCCATTCTTTTCTAGGAGTTCTTTGACAGCATTGTTTGCTTCATCTGAGCTATTTGAGGGAAAAAGATCTTCAATCTTTTCTTCAATGTAATTCTGATCATTCATCTAATTTGCAAGTTCCTTCCTTCTTCTTAGGGATTGGGAAAGATGTTCTTTTGCTTCCTTAAGTTTAGCTATGGCCATTTCCAGATCTAGCTTTTCATTTTCAATCACCTTGTTCAGTTTGAATACCTCCATTGTCCTGGATCTTTGCTTAAGCTAGTTAAGCTTTATCTTGAGAACCAACTCTGCTCTGATACCAATTGTTGGAAATATTCAGGAATTAACCGAGTTACTGAGAGGGGAGGGGTGAATCAGTAACTCCAAATTTTCTTACAATTACAGATGTATTAACATATAGTTCACTTTTTCTTTATGCATATGGAAAGCATGAAACTTAAAAGCATTCACAATAATGACACATAGATTTGGTTACCCAGAAACCTTCCAAAAAGAAAGTAAAACTGGGGTGGGGATGAAACCCACAAAGCTTTAGTACTGCAGAATAAAGTTGGCCGGTTAAGGCTTACAATTTGATCACTTATGATGATATGCCCTGTTAGGAGCAATAAGGATTGCTAAATCCACCCTGTTAAAGGATTTACAAACATACAATGAAGTATGCACTCGGTAAAGAGATTTTACAAAAGACTGTTAAGTCTACCTGGTTAAAGGATTTTAGTACTGATTCACCTGTTAGGATGAAACAGTAGATCTCTTGCTTTGCAACAGGATTGCTGATAGAGATTCGCTGATGTACTGATCACCTTCTGTGATGAATTTGTCTTTGTTGTTCCCTATACTGCTGTAGCCCTTTGTAATTCGCTTATCTCTGCCTTTCTTTCTTTTTCACATTCATACTCATAATTACATCTTGACATTTTTACAACATTGTTTATATACAAGTCTAAACAATTAATTACAATTACAAAGTCGGCTTGACAAATAAACATAAGTGCCACTAAGTCGGCCCAAGTATGGTTACATGGTTCCTACAAACTAACTCGGTGACTTTCTAATACTCGACGTCCACTGCATTACTCGGCATTGTCATGCACTCGGTAGAAGTGAAGGCACGGTTCATACTAACCACTCGGTAGGTTTTGAACTCAGTAAATACTGGTGACTCGGTAGACATAATGTTACTCGGTTTACACTGTCCTGCTCGGTTTGCATTATCTTGTTCGGTTTGCACTGTCTTGCTCGGTTTGCACTGTCTTGCTCGGTTTGCACTGTCCTGCTCGGTTTGCACTGTTCTACTCGGTTTGCACTGTTATGCTCGATTTGCACTGTTATGCTCGGTTTGCACTGTTATGCTCGGTTTGCACTATTCTGCTCGGTTTGCACTGTTCTGCTCGGTTTGCACTCAGAATGCAAATAAGTGTTGTCACTAGTGGCAATTCTGCTTAATGCCAACAAATTCTAGTGCTTGTACTACATGACTGCTGCCAAAACAAGGCTATCCCAATCACTGATTGTGACCCATTGGCAACAACCAACAGAATGAGTGTGGACACCTGAAGATAAATATCAAATAGGGGAAAAGCACCTACAACAATAGAGGCAATAGTTGTAGATACAGATGAGGATATCCTAGAAATCCCTAATTTAGTTTTTCAGAGATCCACGTACCTGATCTATGACTCAATTTCAAAACCTTCCAAAACCTTATCTTTGGTTTTTGGATCCTGCAATGTCAACTTAGAACTACAGGAGTAGTGGTTATGTTGCATTGTCTAGGTATAGCATTCAATTATGTTGTGCCTCCAAACAATTGTGACCATGATGCGTACATTTATGTTTCTCAGCTATTGTGTCCCAGGACCCCTTATGACCCTTTATGACCCTTTACGATCCCTAAGAATACATCTTAGAGGTCTTAAAGTGTCATAAAGGGTCATAAGAGGATCCTAGGAGGGGCCACATGAACTTCCACCTTCACGTGGTTGGCCCTGTTAAGTAGAGAATGTTAAACTATTATCAAAACAAAGAAAAGCTCAATAATTTAAGATCTCAATCAACGTACGAAAAATATATACAACAATAAGATATCTGGTCGATACTTAATATCGACATAAGTTATGATTATTATATCTGGTCAATACTTAATATCGACATAAGTTATGTCTTGCATTCATTTTTATTGCAACATTACTTATTATTTACTACTTATTACATTAGAGAGTGTATGATTGTCTGCTTTTCTTTCATCATTATATTTGTATATATTCAATAGTCAAACTAAAATGGTGCTTTTGTTTTCAAGGATGGACCCTATATGAGATTGTCAGATATGCTCCTGTGCATAACTAGACTGCTTATGAAGAGGCCTTAAAGACCAATCTTGTTTTGGAAAAGATGGTGATAAGTGGTGTTGTCTATTCCTTGGGAGATTGGATTGCACAGGTCTGTATCTCAAAATCATTTGCATGTGGCAGAAATGCATACTTACAACCATTTCATTCTACATTTAAAAACATTGATGACACTCTAGACACAAAATAATGCTTATGCTGTTGACTTGACAGTGCTATGAAGGCAAACCAATTTTTGAATTTGATCGAACTTAGATGTTTAGATCTGGTCTCGTTGGATTTAGTCTTCATGGTTCTTCATCTCATTATTACTATCATCTTAGTGAGGTAACACCTTACCCTCTTTCTTAGTCTCTTACAATTCATACTTGTTTAATTTGAATAATTTTTTAGTTCCTTGCAAAAAGGGTATGACAAACAAATATGGATATACAGGCTCTATTTCCTTTCCAGGATTGGTGGGTGGTGCCTACAATAGTTTCGAATGACTATTTTGACACTTGTGATAAGAAAATAATTGTTAACTATTAGAAATGTTGTATTGTTACTATAGATAGATGTCAAGCTGAATGATCTGATGAACATTGGTCTTACTGTTCTATTTAATTTTATGGATATGCAGCTAGAAATGTCGTATGCTCTTGGGGCCATGGAGAATATGGACAATTAGGCCATGTTGATGCAGATGATTGCCATAAGCCAATAATCATAAGTGATCTTGATGGTTGTAAAATTACATCTGTAATTTGTGGTGCTGATCATACAACGTCATTTTCAGATACCAGGCTGGTGGTTTATAGTTGGGGTTGGTAAGGCTTTTTACTAGAAATATAGTTGCTAGAATAATGAAATTATATATATATATATATATATATATATATATATATATATATATATATATATATATATATATATATATATATATATATATATATATATATATATATATATATATATATATATATATATAAACAAAAAATTAATATTGGTCGATATTTTGACGTTTTAATAATAGTCGTTTCAACGAGAATGCTATGTGTTCAATGTCACTTTCGACTAATGTTGGTCGCACGTTCAACGAATGTTGGTCACATAGTAAAAAGGCTTGATCTATAATTCTTCTAGGTTGAAGCGCTTATTTCGACTAAGATTCAGTCGATAATTCCACCACTAGGGAGGTCAGAATTTTGACAATGGTTTTTACTGTCAAAATTTCAATGAAATTTTTTTGACAATAGTTTTGGTCATCTGTTCCACCAATGGGTATCAAAAATTTGACTAATCCTCATCGAAAAATAGGTCAAATGAATAAGAATAAAAAGAAAAAGAAAAGGAGTTATGAGGGTGAAAACCACTTTTTGGCAATCTCAGAACCTACAAAAGTAAAAATAAAAGATGTATCCGAAGGTGAAAACCTCTCTAAGGTGCCTAAGGATGAGATATTTGATGTCATTCTGAGTCATTTACAAGACAGATGTCCAGTTCTAATTGAGCCCACTCAATCTATTAACTTGGGAACAACAGAGGAACCACAGTTGGTCCATGTAGCACAATCCTTATCAGAAGAAGAAAAGCAAAAATTTACTACATTCCTAACATAAAAGAAGATCAACTTTGCATAGAAATATTCAGATATGCTAGGGTTGGATCCTGGTCTTATAATGCACCATTTATCTATTGCTCCTGGAGTAAAACCTATTAAACAAAAATTAAGAAAGATGCATCCACATGTTGCACTCTTAGTCAAAGCTGAATTAGAGAAACTACTAAAAGCTAGATTCATCTGTGTTATTGACTATACTGAATAGATCTCAAATATTGTACCTATTTCTAAACCAGATAAATCAATCAGAGTGTGCACATACTTTAGAGATGTGAACAAAGCATGCCCTAAGGATGATTTTCCACTACCTAACATTGATATGATAATGGACATGACTGCGGGTTTCAAGATGTATTCTTTAATGGACGATTTCTCCAGATATAATCAAATAAAAATTGCTCTAGAGGATCAAGAGAAAACTACTTTCACATGTGCATGGGGTACCTTCTGTTGGAATGTCATGCCATTTGGGCTTAAAAATGTTGGTGCTACATATTAGAGAGCTATGACATTTATTTTTCATGACATGATGCATCGAACTATGGAGGATTATGTTGATGATACCTTAGAAAAATCTATGATAAGATCTGAACATCTCAATGATTTGAGCAAAATACTAGACTGCATGGAGAAATTTAGACTTAGATTAAACCCTAAGAAGTGTGCTTTTGGTGTCACTTCTGGAAAGTTCTTAGGATACATAGTTTCAAAGAAGGGCATTGAAGTTGATCCAACTAAATTAAAGGCTATAATGGAGATGCAACCTCCCAAGAATATCAATCAGATGAGAACATTACAATGGAAAGTACAATCTATCAGGTGTTTCATATCACAACTTGCAGATATCTCACAGCCTTTTACAAAAACTTTACATAAAGGTGTGACTTTTGCGTGGAGTGAAGAATGTGAGAAGAACTTTAACCATATTAAGAAATATCTATCAAATCCTCCTATCTTGATGCCTCCTATTCAGGGGAAGCCACTGATCTTGTATGTCTCCACCATAGATACATCACTGGGGGCATTGCTAGCACAACATGATGAGAATAAAAAGGAAAGGGTTATATATTATATCAATAGAACATTGGTTGCATATGAGAAGAACTATTCAATGATTGAGAAAGCTTGTCTAGCTATGATCTTTGCATCATAGAAACTGAGACATTACATGTTAGCTCATACCACACATTTGGTAGCTAAGATTGATCCACTAAAGTACCTACTAAGCAAAGCTTCCCTCACAAGTAAATTAGCCAAATGGGTCATGCTCTTAAGTGAATTTGACATTGAATATATTGAAAGAAAAGCTGTCAAAGGATAAGTTATTATTGATCAATTGGTAGATGCACCTGTGTTTGATGATACACCAATGCAAATAGAGTTCCCAGATTCCTCTATCATGAATCTTTCTTCTAGAGAATGGCAATTTTTCTTTGATGACTCTTATACACAAAATGGATCCAGAGTAGGCATATTATTCATCACTCCTCAAGGGTACTCAATACCCAAAGCATTTAGATTAAAGTTCCCTTGCACAAATAATATTGTTGAATATGAAGCCCTTCTTAATGGTATGAAACTAGCAATTGAGTGGAGAGTGACTAGGTTACACATTCATGGGGACTCCCAACTTGTTATCCATCAAGTCAATGATGTGTACCAAATGAAAGATGAAAAGCTCATTCCATACAAAAGAATGGTAGATGATCTAAAGAAATATTTCATATCTATCACATTTGAGCAAATTCCTAGAATAGATAATAAGGTTGTCGATGCAATGGCAACGCTATCTACTCTATTACAGTAGCCTGAACATGAGCTATGCTACAGGTTCCTAGTAGAAGCACTATCTTATCCTGCATATGATTCCCCCAAAACCCGCATGATCTGCACTGTTGTTGGTCATGATTCATCTCGATACAAAAACCTTTTCTCCTATCTCCAAGACCAAATCATTCATGATACCTTTAGTTGCCATGAGAAATGATACCTTATTCGCAATGCGTCCCAGTATGTCATCATTGGTAACAATCTGTACAAATGAGGTCTAGATGGTACACTACTTAGATGTTTAGAATGGGAAGAGTCTCAATGTGCACTCGAGGAAGTCCACGAAAGTATATGCGGGTCACACTCGAATGGTTTAACGCTAGCTCGAAAGCTTATTAGGGCTGGGTACTATTGGCCTGAAATGGAGAAAGATGCAATCAAGTTTGCTAAGAACTATCAAAAGTGCCAAATACATGGTAACTTAATTCATGCTCTAGGGAAAGATCTAATTCCCTTTACTACACAATGGCATTTTCACCAATGGGCATTTGATCTTATATGATCCATACATCCTCATTCTTCTAATGGACATACTCATATTATAACAACTACAGAGTATTTTACAAAATGGGTAGAAGCAGTCCCCTTGACTCAAGTAATCTGCAAGCAAATTTATATGTTCATTCTAAACTACATCATATGTCGGTATGGTATTCCACACTCTATAGTCACAGATAATGGTGGAAAATTCAAGAATAGAGACTTAGATGATCTATGTGCCAAATTCAAGATTACACAACGTTGGTCATCTATCTACTATCCTCAAGGGAATGGACAAGTAGAGGCTTCTAACAAGAATCTATTAAAAATCTTGCACAGTATAGTTAATAAGATAGGAAGAGATTGACATCTCATGATCAATCCAGCTCTCTGGGCCTACAAAACAAGTATCAGAACGCCCATTGGGGCTACACCTTTTGCTTTAGTTTATGGGTTTGAAGCGGTATTGCCTATTGAGGTTGAAATCCCATCACTAAGAATCAGAATGCATGGTCTAGTAACTGATGATGACTACAGAGTGTCTAGGTTACAAGAACTTGAACTACTAGATGAATGTAGACAAGCAGTGAATGATCATCTCAGAGTGTATTAGAAAAGAATGTCTAGAGGCTACAATAAGAAAGTCAAACATAGAGAATTTCAGGTTGGTGATCTAGTTTTGAGAGAGAATCCTAAAAATCAATCACATCAAGAACGCAAGGGGAAGTTTGAACCCAACTAGCTAGGTCCCTTTGTTATCGCTGCTACTTTTGGCTCTAGAGCCTATAAAATCTCAATGACTGAAGGAGAATAGCTCTGAGAACCAATCAACGTTCTCCATCTGAAGAAATTCTATGCCTAAGGCATTTAGTGTATGGTAAAATGTCCTGAAAAAATCTTAAAAATCTGAAAAAGTCCTAAAAAAATGAACATCTTGGTGAAAACCTAGCAAATAGGTGCCTTGATGATTCACAAAAAAAATTGAAAAATATAAAAAGTACAAAAAAACTTGAAAAATGTAAAATATAAAAAAATGAGAAAAAAGAAAAAGTGCCTTGGTGAAAACCTGGAAACATGCATCTTGGTAGCAAAAATAGAATCTCTGCCAAGATGGTGAAAACCCGGCAAACGGGCACCACTTGTTTCAAAATACTCCATCTATTAGCGCAATCTTGCTCTTTCCTAGCTTTCAGTCTACTTTAGTTTGTATATATCCTTGTTTCAATAAAGTCAGTCTATACACCAATAAGCTCAAGCGTATGTATCCTATCAATGCTTAACACTTGGGGGCAATCAATGTCATATCCTATGGCCTCTAGTACATCTTAGACGAGTCATATCTAGTTAGAGTCCTTTGAAGATTCATCTGAGTCAATTAGTCAGTCTCCTCTCCAGAAAGGATTTTGCATCTACAACAACGCAATCAAACATCAATAACAAACTGAAAACAATCTATGCTTTTTACATGCTTTTATCGCCTTGTATGCTTACTGATTCACATTGAGATTTTTGCATATTGTGTCCTTTGAGCTCTTCGATGATGTCCTTTACAAGATTTAGAGAGTGATGACTGGGGGCATAATCTTTTCTTTGTCTTCTGCTTGTATGTGAAAATCTAACAACTTTAAAAATTTTGGATTGAAATGGTGTCCATCTGTAAGAGCCTCTATCTCGAATTGGATGGCCATGCGTACCTTGACCATTGATACCCAGAAAATTCAAAGAAGTTTGATCTAACTATTTTCTTTTTTAGTGAGTTCTTTCTCCTACTGTGAAACACGATCTTGCCTAAGGATGTGAATGATAAAGGGTCACTATAGGTAATTCACACTGGATTTAGAATGATCTCTTAACTGTTTGATGTATTTGAACACAAGGCGTATTCAGGTCATCATGACATTTATGTTTTGATACTTATACAAATTGCTATATCAAAATTGATATGATATTCAGGTCATCCTAACATTTGTGCCTTGGTGATTATATCTAATTCGACATTCTAAAAATAAAATCAATATTCATATGTCCATGGTTGCCTAACCAGTGGGTGTTGCATTGATTCCTGCGCATACAAATCGATATTCATATGTTCATGGTTTCATAACTAGTGGGCATTGTATTTATTTATCTGGTTACCTAAAAGTTCAATGATGACAACAAATCGACACATGATCAATGACTAGGTCCTAGGTCCTAGGTTTGCATTTCATTCTATACTTTGCATGATCTCACAAATTGCTTCAACACTTAAACGATTCTTCAAAACCAAAAATGTTAAACATGACACAAGGACTGAGCATTGTATGAAGGTTCCTCCAACGAAACAACAAGTAGAATCTTTTTTCGAGATCAAAATCGAAATCTGAGATCATTCATATTATTAACTACTTGCATAATCGACCTTCAATCATCACAAAAATCTAGAATTCAACTTAACTGATTATCTTATATCAAACTATCAAAATTTCAACTTGGTCAACTATGGTCAACTCATGGTTTAACCTAGTCAAACTTGGTCTCCAGGACCTCTAAATGATGTAGAACATGTTCTTGAACGTGTATAACCACTTCTCAAATTAATTAACATGCTTCTAAACTATAATGCTGACTTTTCTTGTCAGATTTCAATTTTAATCCCGAAAAGGGCATGGTATTGCACATCATTCAAGTTTGTAAATCTAAATCTATAATCAATCTTTCCTCAGTAATCAAGACAACAACCATGTCTAGTTGCTAACTCATCAAAAGTCCTCATTGCTTGGGGCAAATCTACCATCACTTGGGGCATATCGGATTCATTGAGATCCATATCAATTTGGTATCCTAATCTATCTTGTAAACTGTATCAACTTTTCGTAACCATCGGTTCATTAGTGTTATTTCCTTGGTTCTTCATAACTGATGGGTTTAGGATGTGATACCAATATGATTCTCTTTGGACAATTAGGTCTGGAATTGGTCACTCACTTCTTCATAATCATAAGATTCAAAATCAGGCATTTTGGCACTTTTTCGTAATCACCGGCTCATTGATGTTATAGTTAACATTATCTTTGGTCAACTAGGACCTAAATCTTGCATCTTTAAATCTTTAAATTGATTTCTGTCTCAGAATCTGTTCATCTTTCAAATCAGTTTCATACATCTTTATCATACACAGATTATTTTTTGAACCATTGCGCTTCGCACAGTAATTCAAAGAGAGGCAAAATGTAATACTCCAAAAATGGGCTATAGGTTCATTAACCTCCTACATCTTCAAATCGAATGAAATCGATACAAAAGTCCTAAACTAAGGCACATCTGCACATTATTGAATTTAATTGATTATCCTAAATTTTGCATCAGAGAATATTCTTAGAAATATTCTTAATTTATCATAATTATTTGGCGATAAATCTTATTTATACTAAAGTTTGATTAATTGAATATTCTGAATATTTAATTAATCAGATTTAATACTGTCACTTAATTATTTAATTACATTTAATTATATTTATTCCTAAATTGTATTATTTAATTTTGACAATAAATAAATTTTTTTATGACTAATTAATTAAATTTCTATTTAATTAATTAAAGTCAGTTGTCAATATTTAATAATATAGTTTTTGAATAAAAGTTTGATTTAATAATTGATTAACCCATAAATCAATTATTTTAATTCAAAATCAGTTAAGTTGAGAATAAATCACTTTATTTTTAATTAATTTATAATTAAATCATGCACAATCAGAAAAGCAGGCAATTAGAAATTAACAATCAATTTTAAAATTGAAACTCAACATCTGATTATGAGTTGAAAAAGAGAACTAAAGCTCTATTTTGAGATAAAAACTGCTTTTGCATGATTTTATAAGTTTATTTATTTTTAATTTCTTGTTAACTCAAAAATCGACCTGAGTTTATCAAGAGTGATTTATAGTTTTTCTCAATGCATCCTCAAGCCTTGGATTTCTATAAAAACAAGGCTTAACTCTTCACAAATCCCTCTCTAAATCTCTCAAGCTTTCAATCTCACATGTCTCGAATTTGCACAATTACTATGATGAATTTACAACTGAAGAATAAAGATTTTGCGACAGACAATTTTGTGAGATCAATTCATAGTTTTTCATAGCTTTGCATATCAATTCATATAATTATTAGATTAATTTGCATATCATTTCAATTTCATTCTAGATTAATTTCATACAGTTTTTCATCCTATTGCATCAAAAATCCAAAAAAATAGATTAATTTACATTCATATTTCATTACTTTCATCATTTTAAATCCTTCGTTTAGGTGTTGCATTGTCACTAATCTCAATTTCAATCTGAGAACATCATACTTGCACTTACTAGAAGGTAGTAAATCGCCTGGTTAGCATAGTTTCAATTACTTGTAGATTTCAGTTTTTGCTAACCTTTAATATTTTACTGAAGTGTTGTGTCTACAATTAGGTACAAAATTTACACACATAGAAGTAATTGCCGATCTGAAGATCCTCCATTGAAATAGAGCATGACCAGGTAGAGAACACTGTAATCTGTATGAGTGCCCTCAAATGACACTACTCGAATCAGGAGGCAAACAAAGGTAAATAACTGAACTCGAAGATACAGATGGTATAAAACACCAAAGCATGAAGAGCTGATCAATCAAAGATGGAAGAGAGCCTTTAAAAATAGGAAAGAAAGAGTGTCTATATGGTAAATGATCCATCTCACTGAAATGCATAGGTAGCCAGCCACTGCATCTGCCTAGTACATAGGAACAAATACTGAATACATAGCTCACACTATCGAATCAATGAAGTAGAAGAACGATCAATAGAAACCCCCCATAATGCTGACAAGAGAGAGGTGATAGGTACACTGAAAAAAGTGCCAATAAAAACTGCATCGTGAAGAACTGGGAACATCGAAGGTGCATAGAGAGTACAAGCACAAATAAAGATACCCTAAGGGTAATGTCGTAGAAGGAACACTCATTTGACAAAGGTAGATGGAAAATAAAGACAAACATCAAACCCCCCATGACACTTTATAATGGAGTGCAAGTACAAAGAGCACAAACATGTTCAAGATTCCAAGCATGCAATAGAATGACACTTTATCTCAATGCATGTGCATAAAATAATGCTACAAAAGTGAAGTATACACTATTCAAAGAAGAGAGAAGGCTGCTGAAACAAAAGAACAACCTAAAAAAGAGCATCCCCTAAAGGGAAGAGATCCCAGGACCTATACCATCCAAGATATCCACCAGAGTGTAGAAATGCAAAAAATTGAATAAAATGTACCTAGAGCAGAATCTGGAAAAATGACTCATAGCACTAGAAATCTCTCATAACAAGCTTTCCAACGATATCTTGATTTCCCAAAAAGGAGTCTAGATGTGCAAGATAGAGCTTCCAGAGTGTAAAATTAAACATCTAGTTTTGACAGTAAAAAACACCATAAAAAAAGTAAAATAAAAAATTCAAACTTCCATATCTGGATAGAGCTTAGAACTAGCTTTTCGACGATATCTCGTTTGCCTGATTTCAACATTGTATGCTCAAGTTATGAGCAAAAAATCACCAAGTGCTCTGGAGGGCCCAAAATGGTGTCTAAAAGTGTTGACGTCAGCACTTCATGGGCTTAAAATTGACGGCCAAATGGTCGTCACAGCATACAAGCCCATTGGGGCTAAAATTTTGGGCCCCTGGTTGCCATATGACTAGGGGCTAAAATTGCATTCACTTGACTTAAATTTGATGGCCAAATGGTTGTCGTTAGTTTTTTTGCAAAATTACATGCGCGCCTCAGGATCCATGCCAAGTCTTTCAGTTTTTTTGCCTTGATTTGCATGCCAATTTTTTTGGTCTTAATTTGTATGCCAGACAGCAAAAATTTTGTCTCAATTTGCATGCTAAAATTAGAGAATTTTACTTCAGGAAGCGTGCCAGTCTGTAAAAATTCTCCCTTGGGAAGCGTGCTAAGTTATCTAGTACAAAAAAGTCCCAAAATGCAAAGTTGTCCAAATTTGACGTGTTTTATATCGAAATAAAGATTTTTAGGCGCTGCGAGCTCAACGGTGAGGTCTATTTGAGCTCAAAGTGAACCAAAATTTAGGGACCCCTAATTTTAATAAAAAAAAATTTAAAAGCCCTAATCTGAAATATATGAATTTCTAATCTTTGAATTCTTCAAACGCAAACAAGCTGTAGCAGATTAGACTTTGATACCATGTAAGATTTGAGCAATACAAATTCACAAAACCCGAAGATCACTTGCATACAAAAACCTGCTACAAGGAAGTAGAGACTGTATGCACCCAAAAATGGTCGCCTAAACTTTGGGTCCCATTTATTTGATTTATCAACCCTGAATCATTTTTATCAATAATCAATATTTTCAACATTATCAATTCCTTGATCAAATCTTAGTTTCGATCATATATTAGATTTTTATCCTTGGATTAACCATTTTATCCTAAGCTTTTATTTACTTAAAAAGAATATTTCCTCCCCTTTTATTTGAATAAAAAGCCCCACCTTTCCTCTTATCTTAAGTTGCACAAATAAAACATTATTCCTATTTTATAAAAAGGAGAAAAACACTTTTTGTCTCATATGGACATAAAGTCAACTTCTATTTTCTCATTGGAGGATACTTGTGCACATGGATTGCTCCTCTTTCAAGCTCTACTGTTGATTGAGACTTTTGCCTCTTAATCTCCATGGTCCATTCCTTTGCATTTCTTATAAAAGGAGAGCTCTCTCCTTCATTTGCATATCCATCTCTTTCATGCTATTGTTATGCTGCAGGTTTTCTAGGTGCATTTGAAGCTTTTTGGAGATCATTGCTACATCAAGCTCTTCTTGGATTTCCTCATTGCTTCATAGTTTAGACTTCATTTCTTGCATTATCATAGCATCCATAGCTTCATTTCATAGCTTAGTTTCCTTTTATGCAATAGATTAGCTTCACATAGCTTAATTAGGGGAATTGTAATCCATTGCTATTTCTTTTCATAGTTGCATTGTACTTTTATTTTGATAGATTAACCTTGTATATTCATATTAGTTTGCATTGCATTTTCATAATGATTCTTGGGGATATTGGCATTCTTTCCCTTGTCTTCATTGTGAATCTCTCATTGTGTGGTTGACTAGCAAGGTCATATGCTTCATAGCTCTAGCTGAGAGCAAATTCATAATCTTGCAACTCCATGCATAGAGAGCTATGGATCGATTTGTGAGGGCTTATTGTTGAGTTTTCTTGCATATAAGGATCCATAGAAGTGCACTATTTTTGTGTGTACATTGTTGGCGCCCACTGTGGGGTAGAGTAGCTTAACTTTGTCCTTTATTTTCTGCATTTCCACAAAAAATTTCATCAATTTTCAGCTTTATTTTCAGTCTCTGGTTTTTCTGTCTCAGAGTGTCATGCAACATTTTACTAGTGTCGCACGATAGTTCTTTGTATAGCAGCATGACACTTTACCAGTTAAAAGTGTCATCTCGTTTGACAGAAAGTGTCGCCTACATATAGTGCGAGCTGTCGCCCACATATAGCGTGAATTGTCACCCAGAGATAAAGTGTCGCACCCGTATACGGAAAAGTGTCGCACGACATTTTTGGTGACTATATTGTCACCTGTACTTGGCAATGAGTTGTTTTTGAGTTATTTCATCTATCTTGCAAGTTTCGGGTTTTTAGCTATCTTTTTTAAAAAAATTGAAAATTTTAGCGTTTTCAAATCTGTGCCTCTAGAAAATGGGCACCCATTTTTGAGAAATTTTTGCAAATGGTATCGAAAATTGAAGTGTGATATATCGTTGGAAAGGTTTTTCCGAGCCTAATCCAACCATGATGGTTTCATTTTTAGATTTTGTCATTTGATTAGTTATTTTTGCAGATTGTCTAATGTTTCATGTGCTAACCATTGTTAGATTTTGGATTTTGCTAACCTTGTTGGTCTAACAAGTTGTGGTTGTAGGTGCTTCTTCCTTGAATATTTTGTCAAAATCGCATGTCAAAGAGGGCTACTAATGGTTTTTGTAGGGCTGTCCTAAGCATAAAAACTAAATCAAGTGCTTGTTTAATTGCTTTCTTTATTGAGTGTGGCATATACTAGTTGTTTCATTTCATAAGCACTTAATACTTTGTTGTAGAAATTTTGAGGTGGTAGGAGAGTATGCTCTTCACCCTTGTGGTGAAATAGAAATCTTGACCCATCTTGGGATTTTGAAAGCAAGGGGGTAATTAAATCTTTTCTTGGTGTGTTTAGGAGAAATTTTTGAGGTAGCAGATTATGCTCTTCACCCTTGAGGTGAACCAGAAATCCTGACCCTCAAAGGTTGATCCACTTTTTGTGTAGTCTAGGATCCTTTAGCGGGCCAACTCTTGAGCAATCAAGAGGAACGACCCAAGTGGGGATAAGCTAATACCGAGCTATTCCAACCTACTATAATCTCAAGGATATTAAGGACACAAAACCTTAGTAGACATAGCACTTGTCTTCGCTTGATGTGAGTAGCTTGTGGGATTGCGACCATGAGGAAAATGTCAAGCAAAAATGCTTAAGGTACTCTTGAGGCCGCGAGGTCCTAGTCCTTTATGAGGAGCAAGAGGGGTGCTATGAACAGAAGCCCTTACTAAGAACCATTAGATAGAAGCCACCCTATTTTGCCGCTTAGCTTCTTGGTGCAAAGATTGATCCAAGTGGACTTACCCAGATCACCCCAAGACACTCACCATATGTGTTCCTTTGGTTGTATTTTTGACACTTCCATGACAATGCCAATATCTCTTGTGGGCAACCACTTGGTGTGAGGCAAGGGAGCATCAAGTTATGGGCCACGTTGCTAAGTAATGAGCCTTGTCTTTCTAGGTAGTAAGTGCTTGAAGTGTTTTCGTTGTGCTATACCAATGTAAACATTCTCAAAAATCAAACATCACGGTAATGCTCATAGATTTTTAGTTTTGATATCACAAGTGCTTGTCTTGGCAAGGTTGCTTTTGCCCTTGTTTCAAGTGTTCTATGACATGTTTGATCCCATACTATTTGCAAACCTATCAATTTACTACTGTCATTGTGATTAAAATTAAAAAAACCAACCTTCAAACTGAAATTCTGATCAAACTATCCTTAAAATTGAGATTTTTAGCACTCACGGGTCAAGAGTCGTATAATACTAAAAAGTCATCGCACATCCCCCTGAGAATTGTCATCATTGAGCTGATTTGTGTCATCTTCCAGTCTTCCTTGGTCGTTCTAGGTCAAATCTTAGGTGCTATGACATGTTGCTCAATACCCATATGAATTTCAATGGTATCAAATTGTAAACAATGACTCTTGGTCTTCTTTCTTCCACATCTATCATGTCTTCCTAGTCTCCCATTTTCATCCTTTATCTTCTTTCTTCATACTTCTTCCTAAATTCTTCATGTCTTCTTGATTCCTTTCCTCTTATTATCTGGTCTACCTTCTTCTATTCATTTCTTCCATACTTGATTCTTTCTCTTCTACAACCATGAATTTCAACTACCTTGCCATGGAACCTCTCTTGAGAATGGATGATCTTGAACTCATTTCTCAATTTGAATAATTTTATTCCTCCAATGGTTCTTCTAAATATGGCATGGGTGATAAACTTATAGCAAAAATAAAAGAAAAGTTGAATGAATCAAACGCCTTTGCTAGAATCATCCACATGATCCTGTCATGATCTCCTTCTTCCAAATATTATTCATCTTCTAAATTTTCTCATCATTCCTCACATTCTAAGTCTTATCATGACTCTTATAAACATTACTCACATTCTTCATCTTCCAAATCTTATCATGACTCTTCTAAACGTTATTCGAATTCCTCATTATCCAAGTTTTCTTCTTCCACTAGGTCTTCACCTTCCTCTTCTTCACAATCTCGTTCCTCTTCTACTTCTCCCAAGAGTCTTACTTCTCTTCAGAAGACATACCATAAAGAGCAACGTGATAGTCTTTGTGATGTCTCTTCCACAAAGAGTGATACACCCACCTATGATGACTATGATGACTATGATGATGGACAATGTAGTGATGCCCATGAAACTTCTATTCCTAAGCATCATCCTCGTGGTACACTTGTGATTTCTAAGGGGGAGTCATATTGGGTAGACCGTGATGGTGATCCATATGACTCTAAATTTGAAGAATTCTTTGATGATTTTTGTGAACAATACAATATTCCTACTAAGGAGGAGAAAATCTACCACGTTGATTTCAAACGTCAAAAGGATCTCTCCTCTAAAAGTTCTCATGCTGAAAATAAAGGTTGCAATCTCAAGCAAGATCATGTTAATGTTGAACCTTTGTCTTGTGATGGTTCCTTTCCATCTCCTATTTCTTCCAATACCCATACATTTCCTAAAGCTTCTGAGTCTTCCAAATCTTTCACAAATCCTTCATCCACCAAAAATCCTAATGCTTTTCATGCGGTTCCCTATAGTTATCCTCAAGAGCCACCTCTTAAAAAAGCTCAAGCTAACCTTCACTTGGTTGCAAATACTTTCAATAATGCTAAACCTAAAGATCCTAAGCCTTTATGCGCTATAATGCCAACTTCAGCTAGTCCTTCACCATCTTTTCCAAAGTCTTCCATATAATTACAACATGCTTCCTTGTCCTTAGAAGTGGCTCCATGTCAAGAGGACTCTAAAAATGATAAAGAAAAAAACATTAAAAAAAATCAAGATCAGGAACCCTCCATGTCATCCAATCCTTTTCATGACATCTCTGATCCGCTCCATGGTTCTTTTGATCCTCTACGCTCTTCCACATTCATTCCACCATCTCCTAAGCAAGATCAAGCTACTACTTACACCATTGAGCTTATTGACAATCAAAATAACCTTACTACACTTGCACTTTCCTAAGATGATACTTCCATTAAGGTTATTAAAAATGGTGTTGTTACTTCCAATGTTAAGCCTATTGAAAATCAAGAGAAAAATGATATGCTTATGCTATCCAAAGCAACTTGTCAAGATCAAAGCCTTCCATCTTCTTGTTCTACCACTCCATGTTCACTTCCTCTTTTTACTCTTCCTAAGTCTTTGCAAGCTCCGAACAATCCTATCAAAGAAGTTTCTCCTATTCAAGATGTTCACGATTCTATTGAAAATCCTAATGCTCACTCTAAAGATGCTGACATCCTTGGTTGTCATATAGATGCTAATGAACTTATTGATTATCCTTTTGCATCTTCCATGTCCATCCTTGGACCTCCTCCACCAATACTAAGGGCTTCATGTCTTCCTTCCATCTTGGGTCCTTATGTCCCTTCACTTTCCCCTACTAATTCTCCTAATTCGTCATCCATTTTGGGTCCTTATGTCCCTTCATTTTCCCCTCCTAATTCTCCTAATTCATCATCCATTTTGGGTCCTTATGTCCCTTCACTTTCCCCTCCTAATTCTCCTAATTTGTCATCCATTTTGGGTCCTCACGTCCCTCCATCTCCTATCTTTCCTCGAGATCAACATAGATGCATACCCTTGAATCCTTTTCATCCACTCACCCATCTAAACCAGTCATATCCTCATTCTTCTTCCACAAGTCCCAAGTCTTTTGGAAGTAACTTGAATGGTCAATATAAGAAAAAGAAGCAATACAAGAATCCATAAAAAAAAGATGATCACCATGTCTCCTCTAATCGACATGGGGGCATAAATTCAAAAGAGATATTTAAGAAGAAAACTACAAGACAAGTATGGGTTCCAAAATCCATCATTGAAGATATTCTCTCTAACACATCAAAAGAAAATAAAAATCTTAAAACTATATGGATTCCAAAGTCTCTTTTGAAAAAGTCTCATGTTGAGCAAAAAGTGAAGTTGACATTCAAGCTTCCAAAGGCTTCCACTTCATCTTTTTCCAAAAATATTCTTCCATTCCATGCTCCTGAACCACAACCTCTGCTAAACATTTTCCATATTCCTTCTTGTATTCCTCCATTCACATTTGAGAATTATAACAAGCACACCAATCCTCTCTTCGAGGAGTCACATAGCAATAATGAACCAGAATATGATTCGCATTTGGACTAGAATATGGTTTACGTTTCTTCCATTTTTCCCGTCACCCTTCAAGGTGTGTATTGACGTTGATCTTACCTTTCTTTCCATCTACCTTTTCACATTCCTTCCATTCATTATCCTTCTACCTTCTATCATTTTTCCTTATTTGCCTATTCCTCCTACATCTTCCTTTCCCCTTCAGCATCTTTGAGCATATCATTTTGAATCCTTAGCATATCATGGTTTATCCTTTCAAGGAGCATTATCTAAAAAACTTGCCTTCTTTCAAAAAAATAAAAAAAATAGAAACATTTAAAAAAAATAAAAAAGAAAAAAATTGAAAAAATTAAAAATGTGCCTTGGTGAAAACCTGGAAACAGGCGCCTTGGTAGAAAAAGTAAAGAGAAATAAATTCGTCCTATGGTGAAAACCACTCCCTTGTGGCACCTTGGATAAGTACCATGATGAAAACTTGACAATCAGGCATCATGCGTAGTTCTTCTACATATTTCATCCATTCTGTCTTCTCTCTTTGATCTTGACAATGTTGACTTATACACGAATATTTGGCTATCTTGTGAGCTATCTTACGATGATCTTGCTTTCATTCCATTCATGTTTAGCCTTCATATTTATTTTCCTCCATTCATTTTAGCCTTTCGCTATCCTTTTTCCATTTGGTCTTGATCTAATAAAAAGAGTAAAACATGATGCTATGAAGCCTCTTGACATGTCTACTTCTTTGGACTGCATCTTTTCGTGCTCTTACAGTGCGCTTTTGTGACTTATCCTATGCTGGCCTTTCATTGCTTGTCCAAATGTGCTTTACATGACAATTTTTCCCTAGCTTGGGTACTCTTAAAGAGTTTTCCTTTGAAGATTTCTTCCCTTCATTCTCCTTCATTCTCTTCCACTAGCTTGTTAATCCCTCTTGTCCCCCACCTCGCTAGACACTGAGACTACACGATGTGATCTTGCTTGGGAGTTTGATGCCCATTCTGTCTGGGGGCATCCTTTGTACATATTTTATGATTTTGAAAAAATACCAAAAAAATTTATATATGATGCTAAAAAATTCTAAAAAGCATAAAAAGTCTTTAAAAAAATACAAAAAAATCAAAAAATTAAAAAAATTAAAAAAAAATAGAAAAAGTGCCTCGGTGAAAACCTAAAAACAAGCGCCTTGGTAGCAAAAATATAAAAAAATTAAAAAATGAAAAAAGATTCCAAGTGGTGAAAACTTGGAAACAGGTGCTACTTGTGGCCTTTGCACTCCTATTTATTAGCATGCGTCCTCGACACTGAACCTTTCTCCATCATACCCTGACCTTATTTGGCTTCGTTTGGAATTGGTTTTTGTCTTCGTCTAAGGGGCATAACTGTTAGCATAGGTCCTTTAGGTGCGTTTGTCTCTTGGAGCATTTCACAGCAGGTGTTTTTCAACACCACCCCAACAGTGTTTTTCAACACTACCCTTGCGTCGAGTGTTTCTTAACACTTATCAGATGTCTTTCCCAATAGTCTAAGTATGATGCGATATTTCTCATTAGCAGATGTGATAACCAGAGTCTGATTCTATGACCAACACACATGCACGTAAACAATCAACTTGTTGAGATATGTTGACTTTATTTTTATTTGTGTGTTGTCTATGTGGATTTCTTTGATGAGTGGTCTCTCCCTGAGAATTTTTTGATGATGCATAGCTAGAAGACTGAGGGCATGAGAACATGTTTTATTTTTTTATCTGTTTGTGGGTATATTTTGTTGATCCTAACTGTCATGAGCATTTATGCTAGTCTTACTTGACACTATGGATTGACAAGGTATTATCCTTGACTGTTTTGCGAGTGCATGCTTCTAGCTATTATGACTTTCATATGTCTTGATACAAGCATAATCTCGCCATATCAAACTTAGGTGATCTCACTGCATTAGTCATCTTGACCTACATGTCTTTGATGCCTAGGTGAGATTCTCACATAGCTATCTGATAAAGATCATATTCATATTCACATAGTCATACTAGTGTGCATTGTATGATCTTATGACGTTACCAATAATGCTCGATGATGATAATTAGATGTCTATAAGCGTTGTGACCTTGCAAGTCAGCCACTTTCATAGTAGCTTGCATTCTTAGGTTCATCATAGTTTAATTTTTGCATCTTGCATATGGAGAGAGCTCTCCTTTTTATCATCTACGGACTAGTTGGTCAACTACACTCACCTTTCGCTTCTTCTCGATCATATCTTTCACTTCTTGTCTTTCATATCACAACCTTTTCTATTCCTATAGCCTTTTTGACTTTTTGACCAAATTCTAGAACACCTCGGAATTGCGCAAAAATTGCACCCCTGGCTAATTTCGACATCCTGGACCCATTTTTGGACTCGAAATCAAAATTCGAGGTCATCTTCATTGTCAAAATCATGTTTCAAAATTTTTTTTTTTCTACGCAGTTGATTGACCTTTTGAGGCATAATTCTTCGATCTTTGGTGGAATTTCTTCCTTCCATGTCTCTCATATTTTCTAGTCTTTCATTCACTCTATTTCCAGTCTTCTATTTCTATTCTTCTACTTCCTCACTAGGGCATGTTTCATTGCCTAATGGTTAATCTATTGACCTTTACCTTCGATTATGATTTCCTTATGATTTGATCAAATCTTTTATCAATCCACTGTTCTCCTCTATCTGATTTCGATTTCGATTCCGAGGGGGCAATATTTATGGGATTTTCATCCCTGATTCCTTGATTTTCCTGATTCAGACATCTTTTGTGAGCTTTCGCTCAAATTTGAGATTCTCATCTCTTACTTTGAATGTGATCCCGAATCGACCTCATATTCAAAGGCCTTTGTTTATGTTTGTCCGGGTGTGATCCCAAATCGACCTCACATCTGAGTTGTTTTGTGATCCCAAATCGATCTCACATTTCAACTTCATTCTTTGACTACATGTGTTCCCAAATCGATCACACATTAGTCAAAGAGGGGCAAATGTATGCACCAAAAAATGGTCGCCTAGACTTTGGGCCCTATTTATTTGATTTATCAACCTTGAATCATTTTTATCAATAATCAATATTTTCAACATTATCAATTCCTTGATCAAATCTTAGTTTCGATCATATATTGGATTTTTATCCTTGGATTAACCATTTTATCCTAAGCTTTTATTTACTTAAAAAGAATATTTCCTCCCCTTTTATTTGAATAAAAAGCCCCACCTTTCCTTTTATCCTAAGTTGCACAAATAAAACATTATTCCTATTTTATAAAAAGGAGAAAAATACTTTTTGTCTCATATGGACATAAAGTCAACTTCTATTTTCTCATTGGAGGATACTTGTGCACATGGATTGCTCCTCTTTCAAGCTCTACCGTTGATTGAGACTTTTGTCTCTTAATCTCCATGGTCCATTCCTTTGCATTTCTTATAAAAGGAGAGCTCTCTCCTTCATTTGCATATCCATCTCTTTCATGCTATTGTTATGCTGCAGGTTTTCTAGGTGCATTTGAAGCTTTTTGAAGATTATTTCTACATCAAGCTCTTCTTGGATTTCCTCATTGCTTCATAGTTTAGACTTCATTTCTTACATTATCATAGCATCCATAGCTTCATTTCATAGCTTAGTTTCCTTTTATGCAATAGATTAGCTTCACATAGCTTAATTAGGAGAATTGTAATCCATTGCTATTTCCTTTCATAGTTGCATTGTACTTTCATTTTGATAGATTAACCTTGCATATTCATATTAGTTTGCATTGCATTTTCATAGTGATTCTTGGGGATATTGGCATTCTTGCCCTTGTCTTCATTGTGAATCTCTCATTGTGTGGTTGACTAGCAAGGTCATATGCTTCATAGCTCTAGCTGAGAGCAAATTCATAATCTTGCAACTCCATGCATAGAGAGCTATGGATCGATTTGTGAGGGCTTATTGTTGAGTTTTCTTGCATATAAGGATCCATAGAAGTGCACTACTTTTGTGTGTACAAAGACAAGAAGAGGGCAAGGGTTTGATTCAAAAATATAAAGAAGACAATATCCTCAATTAATGAATGAATAAAATATACAATGGATCATCCTTATAAAAGAGATCAAAAGCTTTGAAAGACAAACTCTAGTGCATATAATAATTAGTTTAATTATTACAAGACTAATGGTCGCAAGTTTATATTTAAAATAACTAGTGCATGATTGTTTAAAACAACTAGCGCATGAGTGTTTAAATATAAACAACTAAAACAAAAAAGTTGACATCTTAAGAAAGGAGTAAAGATTAATTAACATAATTAATACTTTAATTTATCATAAGATTAATATATATAATTAATTTATCATAAATATTTTACATAGTAAATTATTTATCATAAATAATATAAGATTATAATAATAATTTTTTTAATTTTATTGTAATTATATTTCATATTATACAGTTAATTTTTTTAATAACTATATTAGTTATTATACATAATATAATATAATAAATTATTCAATAAAATCAAATAAATATATTTAATATATAAAATATTATACATGTTATTAATAATATATATTAATGTGTATATATAGTATTTTTAATATATATATATATATATATATATATATATATAATTTTTAATATTTATATGTATTTAATATATGAATTATTAAGGAAGCATATAAATCAATAAATCAAACACTATTATTTTTAGAATTAGGGTTTTAAGAGTTTATATGGCAATTTCTAAGTTTCATTAATAAAAAAACTAGAGACTTCCCTAACATACTCTTTCTCTCTCTCACAAACATAACACAAACTTATTGATAATTAAATTTTACTATGTTACACATACCAAAGTGCTAGTACTATCAATAATACAAAAAATAAGAACTAAATTCTTCCCTTCATATCATATAACTCCACAACAATAATATTAATATTATATTATTTATGATAAACTAACCTCCAAACATTTATCTATTATTAATTTACTAAATAAAACATTGATATATAATATAATGACAAATTGCCAAACTTAAACTAAATTAATTAATTAAACTATAAAAAATAAGAATACAAGTATTTTAATGACTTTTTATTTAAAAAATTACATTTTCACAATTGATAAAATTAGTTTTTTAAAGCTTGAGCGTGATTTCTAAAGCTTTTAAATTTGAGTGCCTAATATTTTTCCCACTCACATTTCCAATGATTTTTTATCCACTTTTCATCCTACTTTTATTAAAATATTATTTATTTGGACCCATTATAGGCATATGCTTACCCCTACGGACTTAAAAAAAAGCCTCACCTAAAAACATACTTGCACGTTAACCTAACAAGGACGTTAGGTAAGAATGTAGACTGGAAGGTTAACGATGAATGATTGTTTTTCTCTCTAAATTATGGAAATGCTACAATTTGTTTTTTTTAATGTTGGAAGTAGTATAAAAGTCATTTTATTAATTGCCACAATGATAAGGACACTCATTAATTGTGGGTTCTTAAATTGTAGTCTTTGATAATTTATCTTTGAAAATGATTTTCTTTAAAAACTTGTGTTCATTTAATATAACTATTAAATTTAGTTCTATTTTCATTTAATAAAAAGTTATGTTTGCAACTAAATTTTAGAGCGCTCTTTAAAAATCTCTTTTTAAATTATCATTTTCGTTTCATTTTACATTAAAATTATGATTATAAATTGAGAAATAACTATTTTCTATATAATTCAAATTCATGATTATTATATAAATAGTTATCAAATTGACATGATTGTCATATCTATTATGTTGTATAATTTATATTCATAATGATTATTACTTTATAATCATAACTATTATGTTATGATTATATATATTTCATCTTTTAGAGAACGTTTAAGATATCTTCAACAACTTAGTTCATTTAAACTTTTATTCATGATATTAGAATGCATCTCACACACTTCTACCTCAATAATCAATCAATAAGTTACATTTATTTGAAATAAATGATAATTTTTAACTTAATTATATTTTACTTTTCTAACCATACATAACATATATTTTATTGGAAAAGCAAACTATAGATTTTTCTTAACAATTATGTTAATTTTATCTAAAACAAATTGTCATCTAATAAACTTAGACTCCCATTTAAAAAACCCTCATTTGTTTTATGAAGGATGCCCTCTAGTACGAGAAAACAGGGCCAAAGGCCTTAAAATATAATTTTCAGGCTGCCTAGTATGAGTAAGGATGCCCTCCAGTACGAGCAAACATGGCCAGAGGCCTTAAAATATGCCTAAAATGCATGTAAAAGTCTCATACGAGTTTTGGGTGGTCCCAATACGAGCATACATAAGTGATGATACGAGCAAACAACCCCAGGGAGTTTACTCGTATGAGAATTCACCCAGAACATGACAAGATTGCTGAAAAAGTGAGTTTTTTGCTTGGAAAACCCTAAAAAATGTAGTTTCGAAGGTGTGTAGGGTCCCACTGGGCGTGCCAAAATGTGATAAGTGCAAACCTAATCTGTCTTGAAAGGCATAGATCATTCAAACATTAGTGAACATGAATCTAACATCATATTCCTAAGCTTAAATAGAAAAATGAATGCAAAGACACTCAGATAGAGCTTAAACGAGAGCACCTTGTCACCGTTTGATTTGCTCTTGCTTTAGGGTTGTGGGTGTACTCTCTATTCACATGGAGCATGTCCCTAATGATGATTAGGGGGGATTGGGATTAGTCAAGGACCATAGATACTCTATATTGACACAAAATCAGGTATAGTTCATCTGATTTGCCCCTAGAGCCCAAGGAGCCAAAATGGAGCTAAGATGTAGATTAGGCTACATGATGCTTATGCTAAGATTGTTTTTAACCAAATAGAGATGTGATATGATGCTACATGCTATGCAAAATAATGAAATAAACTAGGTTTAATCCATTAGGCTAAGCTAAGATGTGTTAGAAAGCATGAAATCTAACAATTATGAATCATTATGCTAAGTCTAGAAGCAAATGAGCATGATAACAATGCATTGAAGATAAAAACTAAGCTAATACTTTGCTCTTGGAAGGAGGAGTATTTATAGGATTTCCTAAGGGCTTGGGTTAAGAAGAAAACTCAAGGTTAGAGCCAGGGTATGGGGTAGAGTAAGAGGTATGGTAAGGTTTACCTTGGGTTAGGGTTGCTCACACGTGTGAGCAATACTAGGGAAGTGTGCAAGGGGAACATGTATGGAAGAAGAGACATGGGTCTCTTTATGAGGTTGTAAGAAGCCTTAAAGAGTGTGTAAGAGGCTTAAATGAGTGTGTAAGACTCATTGAGGGAAGGGTTTGACCAAAAGTCAAGGAGACTTGGATTAGCTTAGAAAATGTAGGAAACATCTCCTAAGTAGGTTTAGGAAAGGTTTAAGGAAGATTGGAAGGGTTTAGGAGAGGCTAGAAGGTTCTAGGTTTTTTGAGGCTTTAAATAAATATGAAATTTATTTAGGGATTGTGACATCATCTATTGAATATTGATTCAATAAAGATAGGAAAATCATTTAAATTTGATTTAAATGGTTTGGGGAGGGATTCTTTAATTAAAGATGCTTAATTAAAATAAAAAAATTTAATGGCATAAAAATATATTAATTAATTAAATAAATAATTAATTAACAAATGATGATGTCATCAAAAGTTTTTAGAAAATAAAAAATTTTTAAGTGTCTACAATACCATGGTGATATTCTAGTTAAAATAGTGTTAGTTGAGTTTAGTTATAACTTAGCTATGTCTCTATATAGTTGGTTAGATATTATGGACTAATAATCCTTTTTTGGTGATCTTATTAGTTTGAGCATTGAGAAACCCTCACTCAATTTTGTTGTTTCTAATTGTTATTTCTTCTATATTATTTTATGTTTTGTATGAAATCAGCCCTTTTCCTACATAACTAATTTAAAACGTACATTTTATTAAGAATATCAATTATAATATGTTGATTTTAAATAAAAATTCTGTCATCTAAGATACCCATTTAAAAATTTATTTCATTGATTATTTCTTTTACTTTATTTCAATAGAAAAAACAAAAAAATCATTGAAATTATTTGGTGATCAGACTCAACCAAAACCTTCCCTTCCAAGTTCTTAGTTGGTAGGCCCTTCTTCAAAGTCGACATTCATTAATCTTAATCTTATCTTATCTTAAATAGTTTTAACTAAAAATATTTGACGTGTCAAAGAGGCTTGTGCTCCCTGCATTGCTTTCTTCGTCATGAGATTTAATGTTGTCCTTATTGCAAATTTTAGCGTGCAGCACAAATATTGTGAAAATGGCTGAATGAGCAGCTACAACTACACACAAATAAATTCAAAACAGTTACTGGGTGAAGGAAAGTCCGCGCATTGAAGCTCCATGCACCAGTATATGTAGAGAAAGAGAATCAGAGAGGAAGAAGACAAGAAAAAAGGATGGATTTCACAAAGAGAGTGATGAAATGGGCGCCCCTTTTGACCACAATGGTAATAATCTGTAATTCTGCTGCGGCAGATTCTCATGAATCTGATCAATCCATTTCAGAAATTTTGGTGAAATATGGACTGCCCATAGGCCTTTTGCCCGATTCTGTCAAGTCTTATTCCCTTGCAGATGATGGAAGCTTCAAGGTTGAGCTTGGGCATCCTTGTTATGTTCAGTTCAATTATCTTGTGTATTATGAGAAGACCGTAACAGGAAAGCTCAGCTATGGGAAAATTACTGATTTAAATGGCATTCAGGCAAAAGAGCTTTTTGTATGGGTCAATGTTGTAGGGATGGAGATGGATCTTCCCTCTGGAAACTACATTTACTTCAATGTGGGAATAATTTCCAAGAAGATTGAGATTAAGTGGTTCAAATCTGTTCATTCATGCAAGAAATCCCTTCGCAACGAGCCCTGCAATGAAATTGATGGCGCACTCACGGAACAGGTATTCTTCTCATGATGCTCTATCAGGTTTTAATTAGGTTTTCCTTTTTAATATTAACTTTAGCGATCTGGGTAATCATGCTTTTCCATTTTGGAATTCATGCAATTATGGGTACAATGAGATTAAATATCGATTTTCCTGTTCCTCATTATTATTATTTAGACGACCCACATTTTAGTTCCTAATTATTATTAACTGAGAGCAAAGATCTTTCTTGGGTAATGAATGATCTATGGAGAAGCCATTAGCCATATCAGTTTGTGGGTTTCTTGTAGTCAACTTAGTCCAAATTTTTTGGAGGAGATTACTAGCAATTCTGCACAAGTAAGATAGGATCTACAAATAGATGTTTTAATAGTATTCATCTGGGAGGTGGCTATCTTCCCGAAGGAATGTACCACTATTCAGAATTTTTTTTTTCTCAAATCTGTAAATACGCTGTGTTTTTTTTCGAAATTTTCTGGTTGTTTTCGATCCAGAATGAGCAGATTAACAAGAACGGATCCTAAAATTTTTAAAAAATTTCACTATGTTTTCAATTTTTTAAAAATAGTACGGCGGTGCAATCCTTGAGGAAGATAGCCGCATCCATTCATCTGTATGCCTTCCAGCTATAATCCGTATACTTTTCACACACACTAGTGTCCTTGGTGACCTTTTAAGATTTTATGGGACTGTTCTGTGCATTCAAAGAAAATAGGCACCGAATAAAAGAAGTTCGACACATACTGGGTAAAAGTCTGATATCCCAGATCCTATTTGTGCCCATGTTTATAATGTTGTCATTTCTCCTATCTATGTTTTGGGTGAAGCATTAAAACACCAACAAGGCACCTCCATGGTTCAGACCTTGGTTCTTGGATGCTCTGATGTGTGATTTCAGGTATACAAATGTTTAGATCTGATGACTGTAACGAGAGAAATAATAGGGAACAGGTTGTGCTTTTAATTCATGTCTTAAGAGTGAATGCTATATAACATTAGATCCGTGCATTAGATAAATATGAACAATTTATGTCCAAAACATCGAGATAGAACAAAAACAGAATTAGAGAAATGAAAAATAGAGAACAGTACATTCAACGGATAAATCTAAGATGAACAATTTTTCTATAAGCTATATGAGTAAAATCAATAATAGGTATAGTGAGATTAAAATGTTTTTAGATTAAGGTAAAAATAGATTTTAAAGAAACCTCGAAACTTCTTACAAGACATTACAGAAGATATTCAATAAAGTTTTCCAAAGCAAGGCACAAAGACAACCAGCGGACCAACCAGCAACTAGAAACAGCAACCCTAACACAGAATCAGCAACAAAACAGAAAGAAACAACACAGGACCAAAATAGTGAGATTAAAATGTTGATTTTGTTGTTCGTAGGTATTACAACGATTAGGCTTGGATAATGATTCATGGAGAAGCCATTAGCCATTCAATTTATGGGCTTTTTTGTGATAAAGCTACCCCAAATTTGTTGGAGGAGATTCTAGCGATTCTGCACAAATAAGACAGGATCCAGATTAAGATGTTTTAAAAGGATTCATTTGTATAGCCTCCAACTATAACCCATTTCTTATTTACACAGATTAGTGCCCTTGATGACCTTTCAAGATTTTATGGGACTGTTCTAGGCATGCAGAGAAGGTGCCCTGGGTGACCTTTTAAAATTTTATGGGACTGTTCTGTGCATGCAGAGAAGATAAGAACCCAAAAAACACACTTAGACACACGCTTGGTATAAGGATGATATCCCAGATCCTATTTGTGCCAATGCCTATGATGTAGTCATTTCTCTCATCAGAACACCAATAAAGCACCTCCATGGTTTAGACATTGGATCCTGGGGTCCTCTGATGTGCCATTTTCAGGTACACAAATGTGCAGATATGACGACTGCAATGAGAGAGAATAGAGAAGAGCTTGTGCTTTCAACTCAATTTGGAAATACAGAAGGGGTGCTAGCACCTCCTTTCCAACTGTTGACAAAAAACAGAAAATGTAAATTCCTTGGACCAAAAAAACCATATCTAAATGCCTCGGCCATGCTGCAGAAACAGAGGAGTAGAGGGCATTTGGCTCAGTTTAGGGCAAAAAAAAGGCAAATCAGCTCTGTAATCAATGTATTTAGCAGCCACTTTAACAAATTAAAACTAAATTGTTTATATATATCTATTTTTAATTAACCATGATGAATATGGGCAAAAATACATCCTACTTGTCATTAAATCATTTGTTTATATAAAGATGAGAAATATTTAGTAGCTAGAATCCAAAGAGGAGGAGTGACTTTTTTTTTTATGGGAATAAACGGTGAAACAAGGTTCAGAGATGACTACCAACTATGTTTATTCTTCTTATTTTTCCCTACAAGGATTTACTTAAATCCAATTTAGAATTAGAAGCATGCACCGTTGCATATGTTTAAAGAACGCCATGTTTACCTTATTTGGTAGGAAACACAACTGAGCGGATTGCAATTTACCTATATAATTGTAAATTAGTCAGTAAATGCATGTTTGTGCATTGGATAAGGTGTTGCCTTTATCAGTTGGTGAGGTGTTGCTTTATCAAATGGTAAGACTTCAATTAGTCAACCCAGATGGGCCACGGTGTAACCCATGAGGAATCTGCCATTTGGAAAAACAGGGCAATAGTAGAGTCATATGAAAGAATGCTTTGGAAAATGAATACAAACTCCTTAATGAAGAATACGACTTTCAAGCTTGTCCCCTATCTCCCCTATCCCATAGTAAAGAACATTCGTGAGATGCATGTGTTCACTTTTGATGGTATAGTAGGGACGTCTGATGAGGATATTGGCCACATGATACTCTCAAAAGGAACCTATTATATTGGCCACATGATACTCTCAAAAGGAAGCTATTATATTGGTCACATGATACTATGTTGTGAAGATACAATATGTTTGCATAGTTCCTTCCTTGGACCACTTTGCATTTCTCAAGGAGATCATCTAGAAGAAAACAATTTTTAGCCCCTTGGAGATTCCAACATTATGTGTTAAAGAAGATAGAAAAGATTTCTATCGTGGGGTCTTAAAATTTGAAATTCTAGTCGAGAATATTTTGGAGGAAAGATGGTAAGGACAAATCTTTGAAAATATGGTAAGAGCAAATTTCTTTATGGGAAAATATCATTATATATTTTCTTTTTGGATAATGGGAACCTTTATTTTTCTTTTAACTTTTCTGTAGTCATAGTTATATCTATTAGGAAGTTGAGTTTGGTGGAAAAAATTTATTCCAAACCATTTAAAAGTTATATCTATAAGAATGATTTAGGTACAATTTGATAGTTGAAATTTGTTTTTTTTTAAAAATTTATATGCTTTGAATCTTAGCAAGGAACTTTCAATGTTTAGAAATATCTTTGAGGGATTTGTTGAACAAAAAGGGTTATCTGATCCATAGTTAGACTCCTAAGTGGATTGATTCAATGACTATGAAATAAAGACTAAAGATATTAGGAAATTATATAATATGCTTAGGATGAAGGTGCAATCAACTAATGCAATTACAATGCTCTATGACGCTTTCATATGATTGCTCCCATCCCAATCTTTGAATAATTTAAATGAGTTAGGGTTACTCTTTAAATACACCACTCTAGCTTACAATTAGAAACAAGTTATGCTTTACTTATCACATAATAGTTAACAAGTGAGGGAAACAATGGTCCAAATCAAGAAATTCAAATTTAAAAGATCAAGGTTCAAATCTGTTACTATTTATAGAAATGCCTTGGATCAATTTTGCACCTAGTAATGGTTGTTTTATATTCAATATATCTTTATAATATTATTAATTAAATATTAAAAAGTCATCCATCAATTTATTAAGATATTTGTGCTTTCTCAAATAAGATATTAATATGTTTGTATAAGATTAAAAAGTTACGTAGAATTCTAAAAATTGAATATAAAAATTATTTGATATTACCTAGTGGGTTTTTGCAAACCATGAGGAACCATCCTTTGGCACATTAACAAATGAAAATCCCACTTTTACTAGAGGCTTCCATCTTTGATTTATATATTTATGAAGCTTAGTAGTCTTAGTCAAAGATTTTGAAACTTGTATATAAACACAAACTTTTTTTTAATTGGAAAGATGCAATAAAAGAAAGAATGTAGAATAGAGATGTACCTTGAAAGAGCAATTTAAGTTTGATTACATTTGCAACAAACTTTACAACAAGGGACAATTACTAACACAACTTTTTGTAGCCCTTTCTCCCTCACAATCATATCACCACAAACCAAAGTATTCAATTGTTGTATTCCTATGTTCTTACCAATCTTAATGGTTACATACCCCTTCACGTCAAGATCTAGAGAAATGATTGCATTGAATGTGAGTGAGGAGGATATCATAGTCAAAGAAGTCATGGAAGGGGTTGCAAATCCAAACCTTGACAAAGTCAAATTCAGACAACAATGGGAAATTTGAAGGAAAAAGAGGCATGTGGACTCTTAATGCTATGTATTGAAACACACCTATCATGTTTGCCATTGTTGGGTAAGATCAAATATGATGTAAAAACAACCTTATAGGTTGAATATTTCATAAAAGACAAGGGACACCATTTAGAAGGAAGATAATTTTTATAAGAGCATCATGGAGGAGGAGATTTGCATGCAATGCATGTTAGAACCATCAAAGATATAAAATTAGGGGAGGGGATCCAATAGTCAAGCACTCCAACTTTGCTCCTCTCAAAATCTTATGTGGCAATTCTAAACCTCACCCAATTTTTTATAGCAACTTCCCTTGCCTATCACTAAAATAAAAACAAAAAGTTGATAGTTGTGCACCAAGTCATGTTTGATTGGTGTGCTAATGTTGTATCACATGTTTTGTTGCTTTTTAGATCTAAGGAATACATTTCATATAATAACCATACTCATAATCTACACTAACAACTTTATAGTCACAACTATTAGTACTTTATTATCAAATATAACTAGCACTTGCACCTAGAGGAGGTTCAACGGATAAGCGGATAGGAAATTATATATAAAATTTTAATATATTTTATATTACATAATTAATTGTTTAATGTAATATAAATCTATATAATTTGATAAGGTTACAAGCAATTAATGACGAGATATGCAAGGAGATAATTGTAGAATCAAGTGACAAATTTTTATAATGCACTATGTATAAGGGAATCGCTGTCATAAAGTATGTCTCATTTTCTTTTAAAGCGATATATTTTAATATAAATATATAATTTTATTCTATAATAATTAAAATATCAATAAAAAAAATACGTCTAATATATTTTATTATTATTTATAATTTTATAAGAATACATAAATAATAAAATAAATCTTAAAATTAATAAAAAATAATTCTTTAAAAGGAAGAAGAAGAATTAGAATACAACTAATTTTTCCTTTTTAATATTTTTTCTTTCTGCTTTTTGAAACATAAAAAATAGAATATCCTAATAAAAGAAGATAATATTAAAAGGTATTCTTATTAGAAGACTTATAATAATAAAATATAGATTTTTCGCATTCTTTTTCTTATTGATAATATTTAAATATATATATTTTTTAAAGAACACAAATATACGAGTGGTTTTTTTCTTCAATAAAAAATAAAATGGGAATAAAATAGATGTATTAGTTTTTTTAAGTTTGATGACTAAATCAGGCTAAAAATAAAGCACAAATAAAGTAGACCAATGAATAGCTTTGTTGTAAAGAGGTTTGTCAAGTGAAGAGGTTTGATGATTTAGGAAATTTGTTTTGTGGTTTTTTGAGATAATTTTATAATGTGGGACAAGTTTTTTTAGATGACTACCCAAATGTCCTCTCCCCTAAATCATCTAAAAATCATTATCCCTATTTAATCCTGCCTATAAGTAAAATCTTCAGAAGATGTAAATCCACATCTAAGATCTACATCATCACAATATTTGTTAAAATTATAACTTAATATTGAAAAATAAAGAACTATTAAACAAGAGCTCTGATAGAGCTTGAGTCCCTGCCTATTGTAAAATTGGAGGATAGTTTTGTTTTATGGTTAGAAAATTGTTTCTGAATTAGACAATGCAAATTTGAAATCAATTGAAATAGAACTTGTTATGAATGCTGAAACAAGGAGGTTATATATAGCATAGTTGTGTGAAGAGCATTTTAAACTCTTTAATATTCATAGGATGAATTTATTTAGTACTTTGAGTATTTTCTTTCAAAAAGCTAAAAAATTCTTAACTATTTTGAGCCTAGTCTTTCAAAAGCTGCAAAATTCTTGATTGTTCTAAGCCCGTGTTTTCAAAAACCTACAAACTTAGCAAATTGACATGAGTTACTAATTATAACCCAAGAATTATAATGTATTACAAGAAACCAAAAAGAAGTCCTCTATTTGCAACATTTTAATTTATGCATGTTAGCCTCCTAAAATAAATCAAGAAGATACATTTTTATTAGTAAAAGATGAATATTAAACATCAATTGTTGCCTCCTAAAATATTTGGTATTAATAAATCTCAAAATTGTTTATGAGCACCATCCAAATCTTAACCAAATCTGTTAGATTTTTATTTTCAAAGATTACATGTATGTATGGTAATGTTTTGGGTGAATGGTTTACATGTATAATGTAGTCAATATTTATATATTTAAGAGCAACAAATTAGTGTGGTATTAAGTTCATTAATCAATTAAAAAAATTAATGTAAATAATATAGTTGTGTAAAATAATGTTAGAATAATGAATGTTGATTTTTTCAAAAAATAAGAGTATATTAAGCATCATATTACAATATCCCTATTACTATCAATTTAAAATACATTTAACAATAAATTTGATAAAATAGTTTTTCAGAATTTTATGTTATTGAATAAACTACAAAATTACATATTCATTGTGAGCATCGATTTGTTCACTCGTGTATTTTGTCTTATCAATGTTTTTAAAATAACTATTATGTCACTAAATATCACGTATAAAAAAAATCCATACTTTTTGATGCAAGAGAAAATAAAGAGATGAAAATTGATAGTTGTAGATCCAAATTCACTAAAAGAAAGAAAAGAAGAGAGATATTTAATAGTTGAATAATTATAAAAAGATATTTATTAAATGAAAAATACATTAACAACTATAAAACAGTAACTATTGTATTTTCTAAAAAACAAAGATAACTAAATTTTCTAATAGAATATTTAAACATTTAAGCAATTTGAAATTTTGCATTTTAAATATAATATTTTATTAAAGTTGATTTAAAAAATAAAAAATATTTTAAATAAAATATTAATACTAAAAATTTCCTTAAGGTATTATAACAACAATGAATATTTTTAATGTTATTAAATCAGTATAAAATTTTAAGTTTTAGGTATATTAGATTTGTACATATTCTCTTAGAAATGTAATAAATAGTTTTTTCTTTCCATTATCTAAGTTACTTTTATATAAATAAAAAATTATCTTTAAATTAATTTTATTAAGTTATTATGGGTAAAAATTTATATTGTTAGAAAAATAATACAAACTAGTAAAGAAATAATACATTAAGAATAATTTTTAAAATCAATCGTTTAAAAGAAATTAAAAAATATTTCATAATTTTTCTTCCAATTATCTAAAAATTGAAATGTGTCTCTAAAATAAATTTTAATGTATTATTATAGGTAAAAAAGAAATTACTTTATAACCAGAATATAATATAAAAATTAAACAAGCTATAAGTGTATTTAATTATTCAAGTATAAAATTTTAAATTTTTAAAATAATCATTATTTAATATATTTTCTTTTCAACTATATCAATTGTTTTATATAAATTTAAAATTAATTTACTGGTGAAATTCAAAAGTATTTATTTTGACAAATTTGTACAAAACATGACTCTAACTTTAGACTTTCCATGAACAAAATATTATTTCTAATGATCTCTTTCAAAACATTCTAACTTTACTAAATGGACCAAAAATCATATACAATTTTTAAAAATATAATAATAAATATTATATTAGTTTTAAATATTTTATTTTTAATAAATATAAATATTTTATATTTAATAATTTTTTATAAAATATTTAAAAAATATTTACCATTATAATTTAAGTTACCAACCAATAATAAGCCTAGACGATCGATTTCTAAATTAAATCAAGGGAAAAGGCAAAGCATTTAGTAATTATCGTACGAACATTTTGCAGACAAACAGAGTAAAATTGATGACTGCCACGTGAAAAGCCACGATAGTTGTCAGATATTTGCATTCATTTTTTCAAATATTTGAAAAAAACCCAGCGAAAATAATGAGGGCCAATCACAATATACTTTTAAAAAGCAAACTATATCTAAAACTATATATTAAATTTTGTGGGAGATTTTCAATGACCAAATTAATTGTTATATGGTTCAACGAAAACATTAGTCTCTGCCATATATGGCAGGGACTAATAATCTCATATTCACTATTAATAATTTTTTTATTGATTTTTTAAAAAACTTTTATGTACACGATATTTCATGATTTTTAACTTATTGTAGAGATAATCATGATGGGTACCACATGATTCTACTTATAGATAAAAATTGAAAAATGCAACGAATAATAAGATATTTTTTATTATTTCAAGAAAGTCCAAATTTCAATGTAGGGCAAGTTTGTGGGGTTGTATGGGCCCAACGAATGGAAAACAAAAATCCCGTGATAAAAAATTCTTTCGCCAACTTAATATATAGTAGTCAAGAAAGAGAAATGAAGATTAAAATAGGGCATTCATACTCCATACATTGATGGTAAAAAAACATTTTTATTATGATAAGTCTAGCAAGAAGATTTATATTTTATGGAAAATTCAATATTTAATTTTTTAGGAATTTAAACATTTGTGGATGATATTATTTATTAAAATTATTTAATTTTTTAAAATGATATTTTTGATGTCTTTTAGATAAACTTATTGAAAAAATATTACATTTTATAAAATGTAAAAAATGAAAAAATGTTACATTGTATAAAATGTTTAGGAATGAAATAAATGATTGATATAGATATACAAGTTTAAATTATAATAAAAATAAATGCAATAAATAATGCTTACATGTATAAAAATCAAATAAATTAAATGTACTTTTATTTAATTATGATTTTAATGGAGATGCTTTTATTCAGATGTCAAAAAAATATATGTCAATAGTTTAGAATGTTGTATAGTAGTGACTTTATGAGTGCAAAATGATCTCTAGGAGAGTTGAATTAATTTTATGTGGAGAATTTGTTGGATTATAAGAGTTAATTTCTCTTTGGTCAAACCCTAACATATTAGCTTGTATGACTTTTCTCAAAAGGTTCAAAGATAACAAGCAAGTATATAATACACCTAAGATGATATGCTTTAATACTTCTTTGATAAAGGTTGTTAGAATGCTCTTGTAAATGTTATAGCAATTAAATTTCAACATGTTCCTTGCTAACTTATATATGATGCCCCTTAATATTTTGAAAGGAGTTATGAATATCTTCAATTACAACAACCAAGTCCATAAATTGATAAAACACGTGTTAGATCAACTTAGATTTGTTAGTGGTCATGGAAATAAGCATTTGAAGTTTGAATTCTAAAAATTCAATTATATAAATTTGTGGTTACAAAAAGTAATTTATTGTCATAAATTAACTCTTAATAAACTAAATAAAAGAAAATAAAATAGTTCTTAAATAAATAAAATAAATTTTAAAAAATAAAATACATCTTCAATAAATATAGTATTTCCAATAAAAATAATTTTTTGAATTAATTCAAAATAAAATAAAATTTCTTAAATAAATTTAATAGTTGAAAATTGATTTCTTAATATCTTTTAAATAAATATATTTAATTATTGAATTTAAATCTAAGTAAAAAATATTCATTCTTAACACGTTATAAAAAAAACATCATTATTACAATTTAAATGTAATTATGAAAAATATTTTAAAAAAGAATGATTTTAAATTTATATCATTATTATATTAAAAAAGTAATTATAAAGACATTTTAAATAAAGGAATGGTATTATAGGAAGACATATTTTTATTTACTTATTTTGGGTATGATATGGTAAGTATTTAAAAATGAAAGACGATTTGTAAAATGGAATATTTGTACACAACTTCTTTCTATGATAGATTATATGATACAACATGATATATTGAATTAAACATCTCAATGACCATCTTTTAGATACAATTTTTATTGATTGCTAAAAATATTCCTATAAAAGAACATGAATAATAAAAATATATTTATTAAAATAAATAAATATAATATTACAAAATATTTTAAGAATTAAAAAAATTAATATATTAAATCTTATATTTTAATATCAAACAAATAATAATAAGACAAATTAGATTTAGTTATTTTTAAATTTGATTGTGTAACTTTTTTCCTATCAACTTTGTATCTCACTCCCTGATTTACTTTAAGAAATTACAAGATTATAAATTGATATTTACACAAATTAGATAACATTAATTAAAAGAAAGAAATATACTAATTAGATTAAAATCAAAGGGAAACTAATGTTACAATACCATTGTGGTACAACTTGCCTAGATTTTGCACTCTCTTCATCTTGAACTTAAATAATTGCACTAGAAAATAGAAATGGTAATGTGATTTGATGATCTTCTACCATCTTTGAATGTTGTCTTTGGTCACTATTTGTATTCATATATGGCTTTGAACTTGGGTTAGTTTTTGAAGGGGCATGAAACTTATATAGAAATGAAGATAAGAATGAAAGTTAAAAATAAATATAATTCATTAGGTCACTTCAAGTGACATGTTTTTTATAATTAAAAATTAATTTTATATAATTTTTTTTTAAAATTTTTTTTAATTTCATTATAAGAGGTAAAGTACAATTTATAAATATATATATTTTGATTGATTATTAATAAATAAATATATTTATCTAAAAAACATTGAAATGATTATTTTTTTAATAATCATTTTATTTTATTTTAAAAATTATTTTTATTTATCTAAAATCATCATCATCAATTAAGGGGTTGTATTCATATATTGATATAAATAGATTACGTTTTCATTAAGTTATCCATGACAAACTAAACTAGTAGTAGGTTTCTAGAACAATCATTATCTACCATAAATCGAACCTATTATAGCTGCCAAAACTATAACACTTGAGGAGGAACCATGACCAACAAAATGGTTCTCCAAAGACGTTATATAGAAAAATGCCCATATCTATAAAGTCTCCTAAAGAGTCAAAATGGAGATCTGCTAATATTAACTATTATATTAACATTTAGAACACAAACACATTGTGATGAACTAGAAGACCACCATATTTTAAAGTCTTTGACCTGACCTTGATTGGACAACTAGGCTACACTCAACATTCTCCCCTTGCTCTGTTTGCTCCCAAAGACCTTCAACACTCGAGTCATCCTCGACCTTCGGTCCCATCCTAGAAACCCTCCTCATCTTCCTCCTTCATTAGGACCTTGAGTTTCACGTAGTCCTCTATCCATCCATCACCATTTGTTATAGCCAATCCCATGAGTTTCTTAAGAAAAGCAACATTGTGGCCAATGAAGAGCATTGACTCTAAGGAAGAAACCAGTGATCACTTCTTCACTATCCTGACCTTCCTCTTTGTACTATATAGTGATCTTTTGGCAACATGATGAGCTTGTTTTCATCCACATTAGTGAGAACATCATCTAATTTGTTAGGATTAACAAGGCAGAAATAACAATTACATGCAAATATAACCAATATCAGAAAATAATAAACCACACAGAAGAGAACACAAGACACAAAGATTTAATGTGGTTCACCCAATCCCTGGGCCACGTCCACCAACAGTGAGTCCAATATATTATTATCTAGTGATTACAACCTGATTACAATTCGTAATCCCTTACAGCTCAATTCTGCCGCAAGTACTAAAATCATACATCATAATGAAATCCGTAACCCTAAGCCAATATAACAAGGCTTATGTCGGTTAACAAGTTAACCCTAAAATACTTGACGAGTCAACCTAAGAAAAGGCTTGACGAGTCAACCTAGGGAAATGTTTGCCATGTCAACTCAAAAACGCTTGATGAGTTACAACGAATGAAAAATGTACAGTACTTTCTTGGATAGTACTTTCCTGATCAATCACCACAAGCTAACATAATTCACCTAAGTACGACTTGACAAGCTTTTGACATAACATTTCCGTAGAGACTGATGATTCCCCCACTTCGAGTAGAACCACCACAAACATGACAAAGATGTCACTATTTACTCGATAATTGTGTGTTGCCTCTAGGAATTCATTGCAAAGAATTGCTTCAACCACATGCATCACCAGAATATGCCCAAAGATGAAGACCTGCTTTAATTGTTTCTTTAGAGATTTCATTGAGGAAGGACATTTGATGCTTTTTAGAGAGAAAATAAATCAGGGTGTCTATTTTTTACAACAATTTGAGAAGGCTTGCAGAGGAAAGTGAGTCATCACTTATTACCTCCATAGATAAATAATTGAAACCAACCTTTCATTATCCTTTCACATGTGTTAATCTCAATTTTTCTTGGCAAAATATCATGGTTTTCTGCTTATTCCATCCCATTGAGCCATTAAGTCCACAATTATTTGAGGGTGAGGTAGGGAGGTATAAATGTCACTACTAGGAGTATTTCCTATGTGCAATAATTATAATACAAGATTTGTTTTGCCCAAGGATCAACCAACACACCAAAGTATCCATTGCCAACTAGATTCATTGCATCGTTCATATTATTGACATGAGCCTCAAATCTTGCTCGATCCTTTCTAGGTACATGTTAGACGTAATGTAACTATTTATATTCGAGCTTCAAGGGGCTAACTATTACAATTTCTAGTCAAGGCATCATATCTCCAAGTTGGTGTATTTAGATCCCATGTGGCTTAAAGAAAGAGGTTCTCAAGTCTTAAACTCTTATCGACTCAAATGCCCTTTTGGCCAACTCATCTGCAATTGTGTTGCCTTCTCTGTAGACATGTGAAACCTTAAACTCTCTAAACCTTCCATTCATCACTTGAATTGGATTTAACTATCTATTTAGCTTCTAATTGGGGGCATAGTTCTGACAAATGACGCTGATCATAATCAGGGAATCACCTTCAAGGTGTATATGTTCCACATTAATTTATATACCACGTCTTAGTTTGAGTAGGGAAGCTCCAAATTTTATGATATTGTTTGTTGTCTTCCCAATTAATTTTGTTTTTAAGCTAAGATCTTCCCATTATGATCATATAACACACATCCAAGGCCTAGGCCTAGGCCTTGGATTGACCCTAAAGGCTCCATCCAAGTTTGCTCAACCCTCATCCACATTCTATTAAGGACTAATTTTTTTTAATTTGTTTTAATCATTTTATATTTATTTTAATGGTCACAAAGTCTAGTCTCTCTTAACCCATGTAGTACAAAAGATAAAAAAACCTCTTAAAAAATTATTCACCCTATATTTATAAAGAAGTACCCAATTAATTTTTCTATACATCATAATCACTTAAAAATTCCATATTTTATTAGTATAAAATACCTCTTTTAACGCAATAACTAAATGAAGCTATAACTAACCCCACCAAACTTGTGGCTTACAATATTTTGCCGCTAGTGCAAAAGTACATAGGGGAGAGGACTAGTAGTTGTGCACCCTAACTTTGGGCTTCTCAAAAACTTACGTGGAAATTTCAAATCACTTCCATTTTTTTACAGTAGCTTACTTGGCGAGTCTTCTGCTTATAACTAAGATTTCAGAGCCACATCATCAAATATGATGCCACTTCAGCATGCTTTTTGCCAAGGTGTCCAAAACAACCCAAAAAAAAAATGAGACCAATCATAGTGAATTAAGGACCCCAATAGTTGTACAGCTGATGTGGCATCACACTATTGGTTGCTTTTTAGAACAAAAGGTACATTTCATTCAATTATGGGTAGTCATCATTAGTAAAAACAACTCTAAAGTCACAACTATTGGTACAATGTTGTCAAAAATATTAGATATTAAATCAACAACTATAGGTATTAAATTAAGAACTGCTATCACAACCATTAGAATGTGTTCAAGTACCGAGTCCTCTCCCCTAAACAGTGACTAATGAAAGACTAATGAAAAACGTATCAATTCATATGTACCTGCCATGTGATGGGGTCTTTTCTCACAAATCGAGTTACGTGAAGGTCAAGAATTTGCAACAGTGCGAAATTACAGAGTCAAAATTAATAATAATAGGACAAACGAAAACTCCCATAGACATGTACACCGTACCCTACAATATTCCTGCTAGGGAAGTTTGCGGAGTCTGATAAAATATCCTCTAGGTAGTAGATCAATTATATTTTATTTTATCTTTATCTGTCTGCTAATAATTCTCTGTAATTGAAAATCTTCATGGGACCCTGGGTCACTTCTGTCCTGGACTATAGGACAGGTCCTCCCTTCTATAATCAAAATTAAAGCAAATGTGGGTCCTTTTCTGAGCTCGTGTGGGTCCTTTGTCTATTTTATCCAACATTGCCGATTACGTGTAGGGATGAAGATTCAATGTCTGTTGATCTCTTGAAGAAACATATTTGTTGCGACCTGTACTTGTTTAACAGTTAAATCATCTAGAAATTAGATCTGCTTGTCTGTTTAGGAAATATCGAGGAAAGTAGGTTCGACAGTGACGGATTTTCAGATACCCAATTGATCTGATATTAACATAAAATACCTTTTATGTAAACAAATGATACATATCCAAAACCCATGCAATTGTACTAGTAGGAAGAATAAGGTTGAAAGTTGAGCAGAGCGGATGGATCTTAATGGGATATTGATGAATTGGGTGATTTTTTTGGCCACGATGGTGGTCATGTCTAACTGTGTAGGGGCAGATCCTGTAGCTGCTGATACGCCTGTTGCAGAAGTTTTGGCCAAATATGGACTGCCCATAGGCCTTCTTCCTGACTCTGTGAAGTCTTATTCTGTTGCAGATGATGGGAGCTTCACAGTTGAGCTTGACAGTCCTTGTTACGTTCAATTCAATTATCTTGTGTATTATGAAAAGACTGTCACAGGAAAACTCAGCTATGGGCAAATTACTGATCTGGATGGCATCCAGGCAAAGCAGTTCTTTATATGGATTAATGTTATAGGGATTAAGGTGGATCTCCCATCTGCAAACTACATATATTTCAACGTGGGATTGCTTTCAAAGAAGATTGAGATCTCTTGGTTTGAATCTGTTCCAACATGCAAAAATTCTCTCGAGAATAAGCCCTGCAATGAGATTGAGGTTGTACAAATTGAGTAGGTATGCTTGTCATGCTCTTATAGATCTCCGTATTTGGTATTTCTTTATTAGATTTCATGTTATTTAATATGGGCATTGGGCAAATTTAATTTGGGGTGCATTTATTATAGAGACTGGGGGATAAAATATTGAACTATCCTACCCAATTCGCAATGAATTCTCACCTCTTTTTCTTGTTGGGTTTTTTCCCATCTTAACTGTGACATGATAACAAAATCAGTTTCGGATTATAATCCTTGAAGTCGCACTTCATTTTTATTGGCTTCTGAGGGCAAGCAGTCCGAAAAGTTGTAGAGGGAAATTACTCTGGATGTTTAAACATGATATGCTCCGACCAGTAAGTGTTTAGGTGTGGTTCTTTCTCCGGAGCTTTAGCTATCTGTCAGTCGTTAATTCTCACAGATTAATGCTTTCAGGGACCTTTTAGGATTTTTTTGTACTTCTAGTCTTTCATATTCGCAAAGAGATGTTAAAGCCCTGCAATGAGATTGAGCTTGCACTAACTGAGAAGGTATGCTTGTCACGCTCCATTAATTAGATATCTATATTTGTTTAAACCTCCTTAGATTTGTTTGATTTATCTGGGTATCAGGCAATTCTCTTTGGGGTGGTCCCTGCACGTATGAATTCAATGGGATTAAATATTTAACTTCTAACCTTCCAATTGGCTGTATATTTTTTGCCTCTTCTTATTTCCTTTTTTTCATCTTGATTATGATCCCTGATAACAAACAGCCACGTTATTCTTGTGGGCTTCTGAGGGCAAGCAGTTGCAAAATTGTGTAAGGAAATTACTCTGGATGCCTGAATAATTGACAAGCTTCTCCAAGTAAACAAGTAACAGGCTAATATGAGTACATGTTGAGGAAGGGCTCGTTCTTAGGATCTTTAGCTCTCGGTCAGTTCTCTGATTCATAGAGGTTTGCGCTTTTCACAATATTTTAAGACTTTATTGAACTGTTGTGTTTTATCCATGCAAAGAGATAAAAAGAGCCTTGCAGTGAGAAAGAGATTGCAATGAGGAGGCACGCTTAGAGTGCTCTATTAGGTCTCTCTATTTTTTTGTTTTTTAAGATTTTCTTTTATTTATTTGGCTGTTAGACAATTTTATTTGGGTGCTCTTGCAATTTTTGATATAATGGGATAATATAATGAACACTTATCCTATCCAATGGGCGATAGATAGTTACCCCCTTTTATTAGCTTTTTTTCCATCAAGATTATCATCCACGATAACAAAAATCCACATCATTTTTATGGGTTTTAACGGAAGCAATTGCAAAAAATTTATAAGAAAATAACTATGGATGTCTGAACAAGTGACAGGAACAAGTGGATGTTAAGGTAGGGTTCACTCTTAGGATTTTTAGCTATCAGCCAGTTCGCTGCATCCCACATATTAGTGCTTTGGTGACTTTATAAGATTTTATTCTACTGTTAAGTGTTTTATGCACGCAAAGTGATAAAATGATGAGTCAGATTGAGGTTTACTAACTTTGGAGGTATTCTTCTCTCTCTTTCAGCCAGTTAGCTGCATCACAGACTAATGCTTTGGTGACTTTTGCAGATTTTATTGATTTGGGTATCAGACAATCTTATTCGGGTGTACATGCAATTACTGAGACAATGGGATAAAATACAAACACCTACTATACCCAATTGGCAATGGATTTTCTCCCCATGTTGACTTTTATATATATATTTTTTCATCTTAATATGATAAATGATAACAATTATCAATTTTGAATGCCCATGTCATTTTAATGGGTTTCTGAGGGCGCAAAGTCCTGAGAATTGTAGAAGTACATCAATTTGGATGTCTAAACAAGTAGATGTGTATGTAGGGTTCATTATTAGGATCTTTAACTATCAGCCAGTTTTCTGTTTCATACAGATTAATGCTTTTAGTGACTTTTAAGATTTTATTGTAGTGTTTAGTTATTTATGTACGCAAGGAGATGGCATGTTAGGACAAGAGATAGAAATCGAGGACCAGATGAATCATGTTAACACTCGCAGTGGAAAAAGTTTAGAAATAAAATTTGACATTGCCATTGGATTGCTACCTGGCAATTTCAGGCTATGATGAATGAAAATTTGAAACAAATCTGTTTCAAGTGATTTGAGCAAGCAATTTTAGGTGGAGGATTGAAACAACATTTTTCAGGAGATTTGAGTGAGAAAAGAAACAGATTTTGACAAATGCTTGGTAGAAGTGTGATATTCCAGATTTTCCTTGTATCAGTTACTTATGATGTAATCACACTCTTATCTCTGTCATGGAATGAAACATAGATATAGCATCTGCATGGTTTAGGTCATGGCTCCCATATTCTCCTGTTGGGCATTTCAGCCACATATATGTCTGTATGGTGGTTTCAAAGGGAGTGAAAATAACAAAAGGTTTGTGCTTCCCCTCTACTGGGAAATGCATATGAATGGAATAGTGAGCAATTGCTAGAAGACTTGCCTGAATGGGCAAGTCCTGAGCTGAACCAGTTAAAATGAGGCCAGCAGACTTTGGAATCTGGTACCTCGAGGCTTCCCGAACCATGAGAGTCCTGTCAAAAGACTCGCCAAGTTCTGAATGGCGGGGCGCCATTGTCAGTATGAGCCTGGCTGCTTTTGAGATAGTTTTCTGAGCTACGTTATTTGAGGTTATTTTTGGAGATACAGACAAGGCTGATAGATTGGTTTCATCCCACTATGTGGACCATAGTGGCTCTGCTGTTGCTTATGCCTAGTCTTTGAAACCAAGGCTTGTTTGTGGTTACATTTTATTTAGTGGCACTATGATAGAAGGGATTTAAAGGGAAGAAGAAGAAGAAGAAGAAGAAGAAGAAATTGGAGCCCTAACAGCTGCGGTTTTAAGCTTTTATGTGAGTATGCCTTCGTTTTGTTTTTTAATTGGTTTATACCATAGAAACACATATCATAATCAAGAATTTCTTGGCATCCCAAGAGATAAAGGTATTTTCAATTTCTTGGGATATTATTGGAAAGAAAGGGAAAATATTGGGAACCCAAAAAATGCAGTAAGTTTGAATAAAGAGAGAGAAATAGCTAATGTGTTTTCACATTCAATACCATCCTTATTACATAGAGATAGGGAAAGTAAACAAATGTGCACATCATGAATTTACATAATAATTTTTCTCATTACTTTTGAGATTGCTGATATGGGTATTCATCTCCACCCCTCAAAACCCTGTCCCCATCCCCTAAGGCATATCAGGATGGAGAAGATGTCCCCTAGCCATTGCCACTAAACTGTGAAAATGAGGAAATATCCCAGAATGCGTCCCTAAAATTGAGGATGATATGAAATACACAGGGGACACCTGGCCATCCCCATGGTGACTACGGACGTCTGAGATGTCCCTCAACTGTCCCCTGCAAAATAACAATCTTTTATAATGTCTAGAAAGAAATCATTCATAACATAAAGAAAAGATTGTTAGACAGATCATGACAGCAGCAATAAACATAGAATGATAGCAGTGACACAACTATAGTGTAACAACAACAAAGATACCATGAATCAGATTTATGGTTAACAATTATAGTTATATAACAGTTAACACTAACAGTAATAATTTGGATTACTGATTTCATTGTTCAAAAAACTCTCAAAACTTCAAAATTCTTGATGTGGCATTAGAGTCAGTTATTATTGTCAGTTTTAAAGAAGATTAAAGGTGCATTTCCCATGGTCTGGTACAATGTGGTATTGTTTGAGAAGTACAAACAAACAATTTCTTTTTGGAATGTGGTTGATATACAAGCCTTTGCAGAGATCATCCAACATCGTTTTAACATTATCATGCTATATTGCTGCTGATCTCTCTCTCTCACACACACACACACACACACACATATATATATATATTTAAAAAATTATATATATTACCATCCACCCCTGAAATGTGTCCCTTGCTGTCCTGCCATTGCTGTACCCATCCTGAAAATGCTGTGAAACATAGCTGATTACAGATAATTGTAATATAAATGCCTTTAACAATGTTAATAAATAAGTCCACCAGAATGATAGTGAACCTTTAATACAGTAAACTGCAACTAAGGTAAATAAGATTTGTTAATGGTATTCTCCTTAGCTATCAAGTTGAAAAGAGTAAGCTTTACACAAAATGGTAACTACAATTGACAACAAGAGTTGCCTTAACATTTTCAAATACCTTGTAACTTCTCAAGTTTACAGCAGTGGCACATCCATGCCTGGCATTTCAGGATAGCAATGTCATGTCTCAACAACATTTCATATTAATCACTTTGATCAGCAATATTTCCTATAATGTTGACAGCTGTATTGATGCCCATATTAATTGATTGGAGTATTATTAAGCATGCTACTGAACTTCATACTGATCAAGAATGTATGTCACAATAATGACAGAATGCTACTGATCAGTAATCATAAGAAGATTACTAACCGCAAATGGAGTTATGTCAAAAGACAATAATGATGACAACAATCTCAATGGGTATGTCATTATTAACAGCTGATCTATAGCAGAGAAAACTCCCAAATAATTACCTCAATAATATAACTATTTTACAAATGAAATCACAACAATATCCATTGATAAGTAGAAATGAAGCAAGTCATTGGCATCACTTAAAATTTGTAACGCAACAATAATGACATGTCAAAGGATTGCATAATCATTTGAGAGTTTTGTCTAGTAATGATTGCTCACGAATCATGACTGATGACAGTAGTATATGCTGTTGTCAAAGGCAACAGTCATAATCACTAATGACAGTCATGTTCCCTATTCACAAGGTTTTCATACCCAGTTATACCAGGTTTCTTCAGAACCGTAGATAACCACATTCATTCTTTAAATAATGACAGCAATAAGCCATTGTCCCTTGGCAATAGACCTAACTGCAATGCAATAATGGCATATTGGAATATCATTTTCAATATTTTAAAGGTATCTGTTTCTATATTTATACAGTAGTCTGTGGAATGATGTAGAGCATCTTGTATGGGCAGCAAAGATGTGCATAGTAGAGAATGATCACTGACGGCAATGAACAGGCGCTAAGGAAAAGAATGAAATGAGAGGACATTCTTCAGTTTAAAAGCATGAAATATTGAGGAAGCAAGGAAAAAGATTGCAAATATTTATATTCTTATTGGCATGGTTGGAGACATTTAAATTGTTAAAGATAGTGTAGCTGTGAGAGAGCTCACCGTTGATGTCTACGTGTACACCATTCTCCACCGCTGAGGCAGTATGACTTGGCACTGTGTCTCAGTATGACTTGACACTGCGTATGTTATGTCTTGACTCTTGGCATTGTGGTTTTGTCTTGGATTGTGTTCATGATCATTGTGTATGCCTGGTTGTCAACCGTTCATGCTTTTCGATCACTGTCTATGCATTGAGTTGGTTCAATTATGTTTGTAACGGTGATTAAAGATATGTGGCATCGAAAGATTGTGTAACGACACTTTGTTATTACTGCTGTCAGTTCATGTTGAGACTATGAAGGCATTAGAGTCACCGCTCGAGTGAGGAGTGTGACCAGCTGTAGCGTCGGTTTTCACGACAGTCTTTTCATATTCATGCGCGACTCTTCCATATTGAGTATCGGTTCATGTTTTGGTTTCTTCTTAAGGCGTTCGATATTATTTTCTTATTTGGATGATGATGTTATTGGGTTATTGGGAGCAGTGTGCTTGAGTGCATGCTCTTTTTTTTTGGAGCTGCCTGATGGCCTGTCTGCTGTGAGCAGCTTGACATTATATTCACTGGTTGATTATTGCAGATATATATTTTTGCTTATTGCAGAGTATATGCATGATCATTGGATGATCTATTGTTGTGGATGTGATTCACATGTTTTGTAAGCAATCTTATCATTGAGAGACTCTGATAATGTTGCTAGTAAAGATTCCTAATTGACTGTGAGTAGACGTCAATTATATGGAAGGAAGTTTCTTGTAGTTGTTTGAAGAACTCAATATAGGAACCATCATTTTTGTGGGCCGGGTTGTTTCTCCTCGGTGAGGAGGGTTTTTCCCAGGATAAAGAATCGTGTCATCTATTCGTATGCTTTTCTGATTTTCTGCATATTGCATTTATATTATTTTGGTTCGTAAAATTAACATAAATGCCCCTATGAAACAAAATAAAAATGACTTGTTACTTCTTCCAAACTATTTTGAGTTCCAGATCAGCTGTTGATTGGGCAAATATAACGTTGGAAAGAAAAGAGTAAGTATCCGAATTAAGAGTTTGGGCAAATGTTAAGGTCTCATTTGTTATGAGAGAGAACTGAAGGGACATAGAAGATTGAAGACAAAAAGACAAAACATCGAAGATGGAGTATGCACAGAGGAAAAATATAGATTTTAAAAACAAGAAAACAGTGAAGGAGGGAGGATTTTTAAGGATTCCATAGAGAAATGAAGAGGTGCAATGTGGGAAAAGGTTAGAATGTTTACTAGACCAAACACCGTGGAAATAAAAAGAGAACAGGGCTGCATGGAGAGTAACAAAACCATGAGGTGGCTGTACGGAGTGATGAAATGCTACAAAAGGAAAGATGAGCAGCTTGGAAGGAAATAAAGTTGTTGTGCACAAGAAATAGAGGAGGGGCAGTTTGGAGTAAAGAGAGAACAAGCCGCACAGGTGGACATGAATTGGTGTTAAGCACGAGGGGGGAAAACAGAGGATTTTGGCAATGGACGGATAAAAAAAGAAGAGGCACAAAGCTGCATAAGGATACATAGAGAAGATTCCTGCATAGAGTGAACATAGATTGCAACAAAACATGTGGTGGATGGGAAGTTTGTGCAAAGCGGAGAAATTATAGAGAAGAAATTGTAAAGTTAGGCAGATGAATTTGGAAGAGGGTGTGCATAATGTTGAAAGAGGAACTGTTGGCTAAGGCAGAAGAGAGTTTATAGAGCGTGATTCTCATTAGTTGAGATGGGAATCACGATTCTCACTAGTTGATATGGGAATTTGAATTCCTTGTAATAGTTTTTCATTATTTAAAGATCCTAGTGTGAGAATGATGTTTGTGAATTTTGTAGTCAACAAGTGAAAGAACTTGCAATTCTAAATTTTTGCTTCCATTGTGGGTTTAGCTGCGAGATTGGGCTTGTCTCCAATATTGACCCTACATCAATTGGTATCAATGTCTATGTTCCTAAGTGTGTAGGCAAAACATTGAATGTGGGGCAGTTTGACACTAGGACTTGCAAATGGAGTTTGAAGCAGTGACTTGCCCAAGAGGCTCAAGAGAATTGTTGTAGGTTTGCGAGGAGTCTTGAACAATTGAGAGCAAAGAGCGGCAAGCTGTGGAAATAGATTTGAAAGTGTGAAGCGGTTGTGGAGAGCTAAAGAGGATCATTGCATGTGTGTGAAGTCTTAAGCGATTAAGAGTTTGAAGCCACAAAGTAAAGTGGATGTGAGTGAAAGATTACAATAGATGAGGAGCTGATGAGTAAAAAGAAGAGGACGAGGTGGGTCATGAGGAGACCCATGATGATTTCATTTCTGGAACGATATGGGGAAGAGAGTTATGAGATGTGGAAAATCCCGTTGAAAAGGGACAATTGTAGCCGGAAGAAGAACATGTGGTAGCAGCCCACACAAGTGAAAAGAAGAGAATAAATTTGGTGATGGATGAAGAGACGAGTGGAGAACATGGTCATCATGGATTGTCAATTAATGAATGAAAGTAGAGAATGCGGTGGATGTGAAAGTACCTCACATGTTGAGGTAGAATGAGAGGAAGAAGTTTAGAAGGTAGAGGTTGTAGCAGAGATTTATCAAGAACTTGATGAAGGTGGTGCGTTGCTTGTAGAAGAGATTGTTTCAAATGAAGAAAATGAGAAAGAAAATGTAGCAGAGCTACCTGAAGAGGTAGTTGTAGCGATCAATGATGAAGAAGACGTTGCAACAATAGAGGTAAATTTTGATTTTCCCACGTTATATAATGAAAAGTTGATTTGCATAAGAAAATGGATACAAAGAGTTGTTCAATGTATGCTTGCTTGTAGGTTGAAGTAGTAGAGGATATTGCTGGTGAAACTTGATGGAGGTGGTCGGTTTGTGGTGGAACAAATTCCACGAAAGAGAAGAGTGGAGAGATTATTTGGTGGAGGTCAGATAATGGTGGGTTGGAACTCACAAAGGGGAAAAGTAGAGGAGAAAGATTTTTGCAAAGGGGGATGGAAAATGGTGGATGCAAATCCACAAGAGGAGAGAAGAGTAGTCAACAAAGTTGCGAGAGAATGATGACAATTGTTCTACTGAGATGATGGAAGAAGAGGAAAAAGAAATTACTTCATGTACACTTGTCACAGCAATGGAGTTCGCTGCAGATTGTGAGCGATTCTATTACTCAACTCCACTTTTGTGAGCCTATGCTCACAAACTTTTACCAGGTGCATCCGATGTAGGAGCATCTTGTATGGGCAGCAAATATGCATAGTAGAGAATAATTATTGATGGCAATGAACATGCACTAAGAAGGAAAATGAAATGAAAGGACATTATTTAGTTTAAAAAACATGAAATATTGAGGAAGTAAGCAAATAAAAAGATTGTAAACATTTGTATTCCTGCATAGAATGAACATAGATTGCAACAGAGCCTATTGTAGATGGCAAGTTTTCGGAAAGCGAAGAATTTGAAGAGAAGAAATTGTAGAGTTAGGAAGATGAATTTGGAAGAAGAGGAACCATGGGCTAAGGTAGAAGAAAGTTATAGAGTACAGTGCAATTCTCATTAGTTGAGATGGGAAGATGAATTCCTTGTAATAGTTTTTCATTATTTAAAGACCCTGGTGTGAGCATGATGTCTGTTAATTTTGCAGTCAACAAGTGAAATAACTTGCAATTCTGAATTTGTGCTTCCATTGTGGGTTTAGCTGCAAGATTGGGCTTATCCCCAATATTGTCCTGCATCATAGGTGGTGCAAGATATACATACCACACAATAATTTGTATACACAGTTAATTGAAGATAAATTTGGCCTTTTTATTGTCATAATCTCCGAATGTTATATTGAGGTTGAGGCAATTTTTTATGTTGTTTCTTTTTTGAATTCTTTTGGGGCTTTGTTTTTATTGGTATTCAAATTTCATATTCCCATTATTGAGTTTCCAACAAACAAGTTAATTTACTTGTCGGTTTGTGCCTTTGTTATCTTCTTCTTAAATTGATTGGTTTGAAAGTTGTTGAAGTTAGGTTCTTAAAATATCAAGCTAAAATTTTAAATTCATTACTTCTAAACCCGTTTTCTCAGCAAAGAGTGAACAACTGTTGTTGGCTGGTTGGGCATTGCATTGTGTGAGAAAGCACTCGAGCCTGGACAGTTTAGGGAACAATATAAATATCAAAGTTTTATGGAAACAAATATATATATCTTGGTTTTATTGTCACCTCACCCACTTCCTGCTATTTACCATTTTTCATTCTCTTCTTTCTCTTTTCTTCATCTTTACTGTGAAGGATAATGGTGTGTGATCCTAATCATCGATGTTAGAAATCATTACATAGTTAAAATCCAAAAATACTCATAGCCTACACTGCTATTTTTAAAATAAGATATTTATCAATATAAAGTGCAAAGCTTAGAGATCTCGGCTTAGAAAGAGAAACGAAATAACAAAACTACAAATTAGTGATATGTAGTTTAATGAAAATTAATTATTACTGTAACTTTTATTTAGAGAGCTATTTTATTTTTCTCTATAAAATTATAAATATTAAAGTTACTATTTATTTAGATTACACAGACATGTATAACACATAATAAACAATAGATAGATGAAAAAAAGACAGATATAGGCTCACATAGCTTGATCCGAAATGTATCAACTTTGGCATCAACTTTTATGGATTGTGGAAAACTAATATGCTTAATTATTTTGTTTTGCTTTGTTTTGTAAAGCATAATATAATTTTTAGGTTTATATGTAATTTTTTATTCTAATCTTGAAAAGGCCATCATATTGGTAATTCTTTTGATTTATTTTTATTTGAAAAGTGTAGTAAATATTATATATTGTGCACAACTTTTTATTATTTTCATTTGCAAGCATTACAACATATTTTAAAATTTTGATGTTTTATATTTAAAATAAACGTTTATTCTAAGTTTCTTTTGTGAATACAATCATTCCATAACAACCCACCCCATGCTACTAGTCCTTATTATGCTCTTGGCATGATTAATGTAAGACAGGTGTGAGCTAGAGTGCCATTAGAGAGAGTCAGCTCAAATTTGCTTCTGTGATAATTTGATTGATTTATAGTGAGATCAAATTACTATTTGATTAGTTTATTATGTCTTTAAAATTAAAATAGTGAAGGGTGTATTGTAAAACCTTAAAATTCTTAAAAGAACTCTTTATTTCATGGCTTTTTCAATTTTCCAAGTCTGAGCATAAGTCAAATAACAGCCTCTGAGTCTTAGTCTTCTAACTATGAGAGAGCCATTATGGATTAAACCATGGCACTGACATTATCTCCGACTTTGATGGATAAGGAAAATTTCGACCCTTCTAAAAAACAGATAGAATCAAGTATGTAGTTCTAAAAGCAAATTAAATTATTTACTAGGATGAAAATGTTGTATACCACAACATCGATAGATTAATATATGATAAAAAAGATAAAATTACCAAATCTCTAAGGAACAATATTCTGTCTTCAACTAACCAAATCTCTAAGGAACAAATGGCCCTATGAAAGTTGCCATTTGAAAGAAAGAGTATTTCGCAGTTAGAGTAGCAATATATTCATTCATTTTTGGCTAGATATATAAAATTAACCACAATAATTGTATGCTTCATGATATTTCAAAAGATATTATAGAGAGCATATGAGGCGATTGGAGGTAGCCATTATCAAGGACCAAGGACTATTGATATACAAAAACTTGTATTGAATGCCTGAAGGATATGGCTTCTAACATTATTCATCAACATTCCATTGGACCGTGCATGACCCATGATCCATTTCAAAATTGGGTTTTATTGTCTTTAAGCTTTATTACTTGGGGAGACAAAGATAAGGAAAGCTGGATGTATGATGATGCAAACATATCGTGTAATCAAGTGTTAAAACACTACATATTGTTGACTGCACAGCAGTGATAACTGTCAACCCTATATAAAAAATATCTTTTTGTATTTTTGGATGCACTATCATATCAAATAGTGACCGGGGAAACCATTTCTGAATTTAACATGGACATTGGTTTTTTAATTCATGGTCCATTAGATGCTTGTCATAGCCTTGATGAAAATTTGCTGTCCCAATAAGAATGACAAAGAAAGCACAGCACATCTTTGGGCATGCAAGACAACACTTAAGAAGGATGGGGATTAGCAGAATATGTGACAGTCCAGCTTGATTATCTAATGGAAGTGGCTCTGTTGATGGAGTTTACAGCATCTTTTGTACACATTGAAACTGTTTATAAATCTCATGGGAAGAATCAGACAGAGATCGAATCAGAAAGAAAGAAAACATATTAATATCTAGAAATGACCAAAGTAGGTAAATGAGAATCTTAAAGTACATAGGGGGATGCCGAAGTTAATCAAAATCAACGAGTGATTAAAGTCAATCAAACGCTTGGCACAACTCAACTTAAGATGTAAAGTATTCAGTTGAGGTGACAATTCATGGGAGCTACATACTTACCCTTCCCTTCCACTCGGAGATACAAATAGCTGCATATTAAACATGGATGGAATGTGACTAGGATGCCATATCCATCCATATTTGAATAGGAGTCCACATCTGTGTCATGTGTGATATGACTAGATAAGTTACCAGACCATTGGGAGACATTACTTGTTCAGGGTTAGTAAATCAATTTCAAAAACCTGCAAATCAAAAAATTGATACATTAAAGAAAATAAATGTTCTAAGCAAATAGACATGTAAAAACATTTAGGTATCCATTTCCATGTGACTTTAGTGGAAGTTCTAGGTGAGATGGCTTGGACCCTATGTTTTTGGTGAAGTTAGATACAATGATGATGTTAAAATAAAGATAATCCAATGAGGCACACTACAGTGTTGGGATAAGAAAGGTAAACTACTGCAATATGCAAATCTGAAATTAAGTATGTTTATTTATGAAACACCATTCAATTATGAGTATTTAATTGTAGAATACTAATAAGTAAATTAAACTCGACAATATAAGAAATCAACAACCAAGAAGAGAGGCAAAGTATATAGTATCTTCTTCAAACAAGATTACAATGGAACACACTTCCTTTGCTCTTTTGTCTTCCTTCTGACAAAATCTGTGAACTCTCAATGAAAAGCATTCAAAAGCATATCTTACCACCATCCTGTGGCTACAATTTATAGGAAATGTAGAAGGATACCAATATAAGTTTTCCAAACAAGAGGTGTTCATAATGGACTAAAACACGGTGCCCAAAAGTCTCTTGCAAAAACCAAATGTTCTACTGATTGGACATTCTTTTTAGAATGTATAAAACCATTCATGAATCATTTTGGCATCCCAAAAGACTCTTTTTCTACCTTTCAAAACACCCAACTTAGGGAAGCTGGTAGTCACCTGTAAGGAACACCAAGAGACAACTTTCCTTCCTTTCCAAGCGCCCAACCTGAGGTGTTAATTTATTTTTCTCACAAGTAATTATTTATTGCTGCTGATGGACCCAATCATCTATTATGAGTGAGTGCATTTACAAACTATCGGTAGAATAATATTACAAATTACTTTCATTAACACTCTAGGTGCCTATAGACACCTTGACAAATATGTTAGAACAAGTTAAATAACGTAGGATTTACAAGGTTGATGGCATCTTAATCCTAACATCAAGGCGTGGTAAATGGAAGCAATCTTAAGGTAGTTGCATAATTAATTGATTCAACTGCTGGAAAAGGAAAATTGGAATGCAAGTAAATAACTTTGAAATAAAAATATCTCACACGCTAGAATAAAAGTGCGTAATCCTAGAAATTTGCACCGAAGAACAAAAGAGAAATTTGGTGCCTGTCCCCTTGCTTCTGCAGTTCTGAATATCACTATTGGATATTTTACACAGTTGCAGCCTGTCCCTCTGCTTGAAGAAAATAAGATGAAAATGAATATAGGATCATTGCTCTCATAGATAATGGCTTGCTTATGTTTCAGTCAACTGCTGTTGGGGTGATGAAAGTGCAGACTGGCAGATGGTAAAGGTTTAGACTAGAGTTGCTGGATACTTCTCCTCAGTTTGTTTAATGTATTTGTGTATCGGATACTTGATATGGATATGATACTCCTGAATACATCGTGTACAGTATAACCAGACATATCCATAAGTGAGCCTATAGTTGTGCTGCATCTGATGCATACATTTGGATACTGCATCACATTTCCTGAAGTTGTATCCAGTTTATTGTTTATACAAAACATTCAAAATTTGCAAAAAAGAAATTATTAAAAAAGTTACAAGAGATGCAATCATAGTATTACAAAATAAATATGATAACATAAAAGCCAAAATCTATATTAAATGTTGTATCTAGTTTATTGTTTATGCAAAACATTCAAAATTTGCAAAACAAAAGTATAAGAAAAATTGTGTATACACATTGTATATATAAATTACTACGGACACAATCATAATAACACAAAATAATATTTGTAAACTTGAATATAATAACCAAAAATCTATATTAGTATAAGTATTTTAAAAGTTATGTATTCTACAGTCAGATATATAAATTATCAACAATTAAGTATATGTATATTTCTGTATTTGTTGTTACTAGCCATATCCATATTACATGATTGTTTCTGCATCCATATGTGATATCATATCCATTTCCATGCAACTCTGGTATAGACATATATAGCTAACATCACAACATGGATAAGAGAGGATGTATGGTTTTCTTGGTATGCACAGTGATACATGAGAAGGATACTGATAATATGATCATGTCTATCAATTGGAAGCAGGTCTGTTCATGTAATTTATGGTCTATTTACTACACAGTGCAACTGCTCTTCACTCTTCAGTGGTATGGGAAGAAATGATCACATGAAATGTTTTTAATGTTAATAAATCATCAATTATGTTACTTGACGAGTCTAGAGTCTAGAAAACAAGCAATTTGAATAAAATGAAAAAAACTTTATCATTATCCACAAATGGCCAAATTATGTCAATAAAACTCAAAAACACAGCTAGTGATATATTCATCAAGTGAATGATGTTAGGCCAAAAGCTTGTTGCAACTCAACTTGAGAAGACTTCACCTAAGGTGACTTTGCTCACTTCTGTGATAGCAAGCGTAGAGGACAATATGTGTAAGCTCATTGTGAGATGGCCTGAATAATATGTAGTTGGTGAAGTTTGGTTAATGGCAATTCAAAACCGTGCTTGACTCCATGGAGAGATTTTCAAGGGCTTTCTAAATTAGTACCATACTCCTGCCCCTCTGCTTAAAGAAAATAAGATTGAAAATAAATTTATATTATTGCTCCTGTAGGTTATAGTTTATTAAGTCCCAACCAATTGCTGGATTTATGAAAAACTTGAACTAATGGATGCCAAGGGTTTTGAAATGTCAGCATTCATAGGAAGTTAGAGTTAGCTATAAATTTTTTTTATAGGTACACAAGTGTTAAGACATGAACTCTGTTTGGCAGATTAGATTTGGACCAAAAACACTTGGCATAACAAAGTGAAATGAAGGTCAGTGGTCCCAAATTTATATTATGTGAGGGAAATGAATGTGATGAACCAAGATCCCAGTAGGAAACAGTTGGAGAAAATGATCACATTAAGTGTTGACATGAAAACTAATGGGAGGATGGGCATAAAGCCTAACAAACTAGACCTCGACAAGTAAATGTTCTCAAAACAATAATATAGATAAATTTAAGTCTAATAGGCTGTGAATTGCAAAAAAAAATTTGCAAGCTAACTTTAAAGTAGAAAGTGGATTTAAGAATTTTCATATCTGCAATTGCTGAAGGGTGAGATAGGACAGTGAGAGTTCAGCCATCAGTAGATCAGATTGATGGAACGAAGATGATGCCACAGCTAAAACAACTATAAATATCTATGTGGGGATGAGGTGCCATTTGAGAAAGTAAATGCACCATCATTTGATATTGCGAATAGAATCATCCATAAATAGGAGGGTTTCCCTAAGGCATAAGGTAACAAGAGACTCGGAAACTAATTAACTAGACTAAAATTATCCAGGTTCTACCATCTTCCAGTCAAATGTACAGGAAGTCAGAAGTGTTTGCCCTGAAGGAAGCAATAGTGCCACAGAGGAAATCTCCAATGTGAGTTGTGCACGAGTAACTGTAAACAATGATCAATCCCATGGAAACATTGATTGCTAATGAACAGATTAGAAAATTCAAAGCTGACATAAAGATATAGTTGAAATTCAGATATGGCCATTTTCTAACTGATTAAAACAGGATGATGCAAACTATACAAAGAGGGGCATACTGCAAATTCCTTCTCTATCTGGAAGTCTGCTATTAGTTTAAGGATTTAAAAAATCTTAAAAGGTGTGAAGCGATGAAGTTGTTGGAGCTGCCTTACTGAGGTTTTACAAGTAGATTTGTTTGTGAAATAATTCCCGGTAATTGCTGACATGTTGTAATATTGTATTATCTGGCTGCACATTGCTTAACAGGTTATGAATTATAGTCAATCACAAATGAATTTTCTGGATATAATCAAACTGAGAAGTTGAAGACCACACCGAGATCCTCTTTTTAACAATCTTGAAGTCAAACACCTAAACGGTTATGGCATTCTGTTGAAGAATTCTCCTTTTGTATTTTCTTAGTTTGGATTACTGTATGCTCTAATATATCCCCAATTTCTTATGTTTTCAGAGCCACTTTCCAAGACTAAGAATGCTTCTGGAGAAATTTCAACAAGTGGCAAAAATATGGGTCATCTTGTTAACCCACTACCCAACGTGAATTTCTTGGACAAACTATTTTGGGGCATTTGTTAAACAAAGAAGATTCATTGGATAGTTTTGAAAAATAACTACTACCATGGTTGATCTGCTAAGAAATTATGGTTTATGGATTGGCCAATCTTCAGATTCTTGGGCTGGCCAAAGAATTTTCGATTTTCATCCTGATGCTTTTAGTATAGCCTTTGGAACTGCCTAGCACAAACTAGAAAAGCGAACACACATCATCTTACTGGCTATTATAAATAGAAAGTTCTTTAAGGAAAAGTGGAATTATATTATAACAGAGAGAGTAAATTACTATTTTATTTGTATAAAAGCATTTGGAGACTTTCTAGTACCAACTGTATTCTTCTCTGATCACTGTGTATTAGGTGAACGTAGAAGTATAACCCAAAGAATTTAATGATTGTTTTTGACAAGTTTGAATTCATTTTGCTGGTAATGCAAGGAAGACTCGTGTCAGACTTGACCGATAGTAGAGGATAAGGATTGGCAAGGAACTTGGTGGCGTTGATTATGATTTGCCTGATGTGTACTTCTGTTCTCTCTGGAATCTTGAAGACGCATCCAAACTGTGTGGGGAATAGAAAGAGAAACTCAACTAAAAGTACGTCCATATTGACTCAAGTAAAAGTATGTCCAGTCAACTTTACAGACAAGTTTGGACTTGGTTGTGGACTATTAAGAAGATGTGTTTTGCCTCACGAAGTCCTTAAGATGGTGAAGGAAATATAAGTGACCATTATTTAGAGCGAATGCCTACTACTGAGGTACACAAATTACAAATTCCACTGAGGCAATTTCTATTAAATAATGCTCATAAAGCTGCAAAAGCTTTAGATAAATGTTATAGGATAGTAAGAACAACATAATATGACAAGGTACCATTGATGTTGGCATTAACTCGAAGAAAATGGAGAACATATTTCGAGGGCTAAAGAGAAAATCTGTTGCATATTTTATTATGCAGAAAAAAATAATTCTTTCCTCCTAAGAATGGTTTTTTTGGGAGTGAATGTAGCTGCCAGAAGCTTCTGAATCTGCTTACAAAAAAATGGTTTGAAATCTGACGTTTTGAACCTCTCTGCTGGACCCATAATCATGGTAAAAGATGGATTTCAAGCTTTCTGCAGGTCAATTCCACAAGCTTTTACCAAACATTGTAACTCATTGTTTGGGCAGAAATGGGACATATCCTCAGCTGCATAATGCAGACAACTGCCAACTTTGTAGGTTAAACTTGTGATGGATTTTGGGTGCCCTTTGTCAGTGACTAATGATGAAAGAAAACCTATGTTCCATGGCGTTTAGGGGACAGGGACGGGGAACGGCAGGGGGTGTGTTTCCAAGATGTTTCCTAAAGTGCCAAAAATAGGGATGACAGTATACAAATTTTAAAAATAAATATACATATATAATATCTATGAGTTTTTCAAAATATATTAAGATATTATAGAGGGGCAAAGAGAGAGATATGTCATTAATTGATGACAAATAAACCATGGATTCACGAGTTACAAACAGTAGTATAACAACATAAATGATAATTGCAGCAGTATAAATCAGTATAACAGCATTATAACAATAGTATCAAACATCAAAACCATAGTCTATCAATATAAATATCCAAATCAAAATGTCTCAAACATGTATCCAGATGTTTCAAACATCAATATATTTTTATTTAATGTATAAAGTTTTTAACATATTTTTATTTAATATGTTTATTGTGATTAATATAAAAAAATTAAATTAAATATTAAATTTATAATTTTAATATATATTATTTAATATATAAAAGTTCATATATTTATTTTTAAGTGATGCTGTTTCTGGATTTGATTGTGTGTGAAATTTTTGCATCATTGTTCTGATCACACCTCTGTGATCCATCAGATCCATCATCAGGATGAAGGAGAGCATGTTTTGATCACCTCTGTGATCCATCATCAGGATGAAGGAGAGCATGAGAAGAAACAATGATGCAAAAATTTTACACACAATCGAATCCAGAAACAGCATCACTTAATTATATGGATTGTGGAAATCTCTCAGCCCTGATATTTTTTTTTATTTAAATTAAAATTTTAAATATATTTAATCGTGATTTTTATTGCCAATTTTTTTCCTACGCTGAACTTCGTTTGAATTTTATCGTCTGTGGACACGGATTCGAACCTTGTGGGTCCCCCACATTGCCACTTTGGCAAAAATATTTTTTTTAAAAGTGTTTTTTATTGTTTTTTAATGTCAAAATCATCTGAATGTGTAGGGGACACCTTTTTGTTTTAGGGGATGGATAGGGGATGTTTCAGTCATCCCCTAGGTGTTTTGGGGACGGCTTTCAGTTTTTTGAAAATGTGGATGGCTGGGCGACATTACCTTTTCATCCCACTGTCCCCGAAATGTTTCACGGACAAGGACGGGTCCCCTGGGGGCAGGAAACGCATCCCCCTGTAACATAGAAGAAAACATTTTGTCAAATGTGCCACAAAAGCATTGATGTTTAAACTTATGGTTCTACACAGAGGACATCAACGAATCATTCTGTGCAAATGAGGTGGTTGTTCACAAAGTAGTCAAAAAACTTATTTATAGGAAGAATAGATGCACTAAATGGATATTGATAACATCAGAGGTATTTGAAATTGATTCTGAGTCTAGAGAAAAGCAGAGAATAACATTCACAAGTAATAGTGCAACTGAAGAAATTTCCAAGGCAAGTTGTACAGGAATAACAATCACAAAGACTTGATCCTGTTGAAGGTCAGAATGCTAAAGCTATTGGCTTGCTGGTGAAGCAAGCACAGATCTGCGTAGTCTTCTCTGTATCTCCATGCAGATAAGCAGAGTAGTCACCTTAAGATAAATGATGTAACTATTGGCTTCTTCAGAATCTATAATCGTAGAATATTTTTAATTGAAATAAGCAACATTATTATTGCTATCACAAATCAAGTAAATTAAATCTGACTATTGTCTAGACCGACATTGAAATCAAAGCATAATTGGGTATATATAACGGAATGTGACTAGCACATTCTTGAATGTATTTATATCAGTAGATACATTATGATATCTGCAATTCATTAAAAAAATACAGCAGAATAGGGGCTTTTGTGTAGATTTAATCTATTTGAAACTAGATCAGTTGAAGAGCAGAGAGATCCTCAAACTTATGTATGTCTTGACCTTGTGTGAGGTCTAATAAAAATGCTCTTTGTGATAACAATGGTAGTCTACAAACATCACTCCCGATAAACATGTTCAAGCAAATACGCATGTGAACAGGGTTGTTTTACAGTCCATTAATAGATTCACAAGGGCTTCTGGGCAAAATTGTATTTATCCACATAGATTTGTACCGTTTTCTTCAAATCGTTTATATACAGAATGAGGTCCGAGCAACAGACTACAACAAAATGTTGCAATCTCTGTACATGTTCCAGTGGATTTGAATAGTTAATACTGTGTAGTTTATGGGTCAGGTTTACTGTTCCCATTTACACTAGTTGTTTAGCTAGATTGGATTTATCTGCTAATGGGGGCTTGCCTTAGCGGTGAGGTGGGTGAGTTCTATGACATTCACCAGATTTCTATTCCAGCTAGCTATCGTTTATGCATTAGAAAGAAGGGAATGATCTTGGCGTTGTGCAAGTTGCAACTGAACTAAATCTAAGATCTGAAGGATACGAAATTTATGCTAAAATCCTTCTGAAAGGCTTGTTATTATATCTGAACAAGAATAAGCTGAATAGCGGCCACAAGTCAGGAATACGTGACTCGAAATTTTCAATAAATTAAATAACAATATCAGCAATCGACGTGCAGTTACCTGTTGAGATGCCTTTCGTTCCTCTTATAGTTCAATGTTGCAGTTTTGCAAAAGGCATTGGAGTTGGATTCGTTTTACTGATTGTCTCATGCCAATATTGTCTTGTAACCACATTCTCTCTACCAGCCACGAAAATAGTTCTAGGAGCGCTTGTTTTTTGTGTCGCGTGATTCGCATGTCCTCAATGTCCCGTCATATAATTTTAACGCTTACCATCTACAATTGTTTTTGGGGGTTTTTTTTAACCATCTATAACTTTGAAACACACCTATAGATAAATTTAGTCTAGTAGCCAACCCATGAAAAGGCCATATAAACGAAGTTCCTAAGGACTCCAAAGCAAGGGATACCACATATCCCTGCAAATAAATCCGACTTTGAATTTAATAAAAAAGTTACCACTTAAATTGTTTGGATTTGTATTTTTGTGAGGTGTTTTATTACGTTGTGGACATTTGTTCCTCGGGTACTCTTTATATAAGTACGTGGGGTCCTTTAATGTTTTTACCCTAAAATAAGTGGTGTTCTTTCTCGCATCTTTTGAGACAATGCCATGGCTGATTTGTCCTGTTTAATGGTGGTGGTCTTTGTCGGACATCTTTAGATGAATGGTTGATTAATCCCACCGACTGGAGTTATCCGTGGAAATTTCTTTCGAAAAAGCCTCTTATACTTTTCATCTCATGTACATGTTATACATGTGGGTCTATGTGAAAATTGAAGTTTCAAATGAAATTAAAATACAATGTTCTTATATCATTGCATGAACGAATACACCATATTTTCTCGCACGACCTTGATGATAACCCATCCTCAACGGGTGTACTGTCTATCTGGCATACTGGATGCCCGTTTGACCGTTCCTCTGTGATGGGTAGACATTGTCATAACGGTTAGGTTTGCATCCATTTGTGGACTTTGATTTAACTAGTTGTTGGAAACACTAATTAGTCGTTGATATTCAGTGCCATTAGTATGCAGGCATTGTGCGTCCTGTTTTCCTTTATATCGAAAGAATGCAGATTACATAGAAAGGTTACAGTTAAAACACTGCAAGAAAATGTTGTGCAAAGCAGTCCACAATGATTACAGCCAATAATACACGACAAAGCTGTGACAAAGCTGTATCGACAAAACAATATAGCATTGTGCGTCCTTGGTCCCTTCAAACATTAACAGGGATAATTCACCATATCATGAAACTTGGAGTGCAGTGGAGGGCAAGAAAAAGCCAACTGTCAAAATTATCATTTATGCTGTATTTGTGTGGCGTACTTCCAGCAGCACAATGTGTTACTTATGTCAAAGATAATATGGAAGTAGGCATGTTGTAGAATGCAGAGTTCACAGCCTGTGAAAGACATCATTCGGGATAAGTATTCAATACCACAGAAAATCATTATTCTGTTGACACTCCAGATCGAGAATTCAGATTTGGGTTTGTAATGGCATCTTTGCTATTCACACATTATGGGTCTCAACCCACACAATAATTTGTCCTGATTTAGATCTGGCAGATTATTATAGCTCCGCCAACACAACAAGCAAAAGAGAAGAAAAACCTTAGTTGAAACTTTTTACTTAGAGCGTGTATATATATTGAGTACTAAGAGACCCAAAGACATAAAGGAATAATAAAGTAGCAAGTAAAGAGGAAAATAAGATTATGGAATGCCCAAAGAAGTTTGGCTTTTTGGGTGTACTGTTATTGCTGTGTGTTACAGCTGAAGCTGCTGTTATTGTGTCTGAAGTTGAACCATCTATCCCTATGATACTTGCCAAATATGGACTACCCATAGGACTTCTGCCTGACTGTGTTAGCAATTACTCCCTTTCTGATGATGGGGACTTTAAGGTAGAGCTTGAGAATCCATGTGAGATTGATTTTAAGTATCTGGTGTCCTATGAAACTGTCATCCAAGGAAAACTCACTTATGGCAAGATCACTCAGTTGTCTGGGATTCGGGCAAAGAAATTTTTATTATGGATGCACGTGACTGGAATTGAAGTGGATATACCAAATTCAGGGTACATATACTTCCATGTTGGTGCAATCGCAAAGAAGTTGGATATAGATTTATTTCAGTGTGTGCGTAAATGCAAGGATTCTCTTGGGAAGCAGGATAAAAAAGAGAGCCAGCCTGCATTGGCCGAGGTATGTGTTTCACCTAGTTTTTGATGTCTGCCTATTTGTATCTATTTGGATACTCTGCAATTTCCATCAAAATACTTATTCGAACAATATGTGTGGTTCTATAAAATGAAATGGTTTTGATTGTTTTTTATGTTTTGATCTTTGCTCTATTGTTCCAAACTGTAGATCTAGATTATAATAGCAGCTGGAATACACTTCCATTTTGATATTTGAGGCTACCAATTGAATCCACAGACATTGAAGATAAGTAGCAAGCTTCCCTATGAGGAGATGCTCAGGTAGAGAGCATTTATTGCATATGCAACTAGCACTTATGCCTGTTGGCTAGTGTCTTAACTTTAATTTTTATAAAATTGTTTTATCTCGTATATACTAGCTAGATTCAAAGAACACATGGAATAGGAAAAGAATAGGGGAATGACTTTGCCTGGTTTGAGCTTGCTTTTTTGGTAGACTCCAATCCAGATCTGATGAAAGCAGGGGCTATGAATGTTACATTGCCAATTTTCGTAACTTGGAAAATGAAAAACAGTGCTTGAGAACTTTATATGATTTCACTATTTGGCCTCTAATCATAAAGCACACAGGCTTTGCCAGCGAATGTTTCAGGATACCCAGCACAGAGGCATTTATGAATAATGAAATTAGAACATGCCAGCTCCTTGAAAGAATTATTTGTTGATCCAATCTTATATGCAAAGATCTATACTATGTTTGTTTCTCCAATAGCACATCTTTGCTTGAATATTAAGACACAGAAGAGCAAGATAAATTGTATAGTTCTATTTTCTTTCATTTCTTAACAGGACCAAGCTTATCATTAGCAACACCTATTCCAGTAGGCGTGTGATTTGAATGTTGCAGGGGATGATGACATATCGAAATCTAGGATTTACCATAGATTTGTCTCAATCAACCCTCAAATTTAGATCAATGCTCATTTGAGTCAAATGGCTCCAAGAAAGCATGAGTTTGAGAAACAAGAGTTCCTTTTTACTGATTACAGAAGACTCAGATTCTGGAAATGAGGGGCATATGGGTTCAAATAAAAAATAGTTGGAGACAGCCTTTTGCTGTGAAATCCTTCACAAAATGTATGTTAGTTATACTGATATTTCAAAATATCCACAGCTACAACACTGGACAATGGTCAAACTGGATTACTAATCTGGTACTGTGTTAAAATGCAAAATGTAAATGGTTATTGTGATCTATGACAAGCAGTTTTATGGTAACACCAAACTTTAAAACCACAATGAGTACTAAACTGGAACATTCTTCAATTCTTCACTATTATTGCTTAACACAGATGGCATAATATTTTTATAATCTCATACAGAACAGAATATTTCAATATTTCATTGTAATTCTGGGCAGGAGCTCAGACATATAGCTGACTTCAATACTTCACAGATCGCTGTGATCTTAGTTCAGGTGCATGATGGTTCCCTGTACTGTTAGCTGCCCCAGACTGAATGACCCCTCCATAATTTTGATCAGATCGGTGCCACATTAATATGGTGCTGTCCAAGAAAGATGTGGCCAGAAGTGATAAAGATTTGGTCTCACAAATGCAAATGCAACTCAGATGCAGTCGGGACTCCTGACTGTGTGCCCCAGGGCAGTGACTATTTACTTCTTCAGGCAACGGTAATTATGATCAGCAGTGAACTGAACTTGGTGCCAACAGTGAACTCAAATATTTTCTTCTTACGACAGTCACCTTCTATGGATGCAGTGCTAAGAATGATGTTGTATATGATTCCCAATGTCTTCAAACTGTTTGTGAATAATTCTTACAACCAACCACAGGTGCCCAATAGTCACAGCCCAATGAAGAAGCTAGGAAATGAAAATGATTAATAACAAGCAGACCTGAATCACCAAACCCTACGACATGGACAAATTATCAATTTTAGTGCAAATGCTATCCTGTTATAGAATAGCCAAGAATGAGGTGATGGTTTCTGTCCTAGCCCCAGTGGTTGCAGTCAAGGAGTTCTTATTCCCGAGTACATGCTTGAACTCGAACTCAAACTCAAACTGAACTATTCACAACTTGGAGATTGGATAGGCTTGTTATGATCTATTGTGATCTATGACAAACTCAAACTCACATGCACAATAGACACAGATGGCTATATTAGTTTCAATATAACATTAGAAATCTATAGCTGTCTATTATATTAGTTTCAATGTTATATTAAGTTATGCATTCTTAGCACTGCATCCATAGAAGGTGACTGTCGTAAGAAGAAAATTTTTGAGTTCACTGTTGGCACCGAGTTCAGTTCACTGCTGATCATAATTACCATTGCCTGAAGAAGTAAATAGTCACTGCCCTGGGGCACACAGTCAGGAGTCACGACTACATCTGAGTTGCATTTGCATTTGTGAGACCAAGTCTTTGTCACTTCTGGCCACATCTTTCTTGGACAGCACCATATTAATGTGGCACCAATCTGATCAAAATTATGGAGGGGTTATTCAGTCTGGGGCAGCTAACAGTACAGGGAACCATCATGCACCTGAACTAAGATCACAGCAATCTGCGAAGTATTGAAGTCAGCTATATGTCTAAGCTCCTGCCCAGAATTACAATGAAATATTGAAACATTCTGTTCTGTATGAGATTATAAAAATATTATGCCATCTGTGTTAAGCAATAGTTCAAGCATGCACTCAGGAATGAGAACTCCTTGACTGCAACCACTCGGGCTAGGACAGAAACCATCACCCCATTCTTGGCTATTCTATAACAGGATAGCATTTGCACTAAAATTGAAGATTTGTCCATGTCGTAGAGTTTGGTGATTCAGGTCTGCTTGTTATTAATCATTTTCATTTCCTTGCTTCTTCATTGAGCTGTGACTATTGGGCACCTGTGGTTGGAATTATCCTCAATCAGGACTCATGGGCCCTATGTTGGTGACAACTTTTGAAATTATTTTGGTTTATTTTATATTTATGTGTATATTTATTTATTTGTTATGATTTAATTAATTGCTAAAAACACTTTTATTTAGTTAATTATAATAATATTAATTGCTGTTGGAAAAAACGGGACATTTCCATTTCCATTCCAGAAATCAATGAACAGCTTGCTAATTTTATGATGACAGAATTTTAAGGCCTTAATGTGAAACATAGAATGGAAGACAAACTCATGGGCCTCGATTTGTTAGTTCAAGAATCAAATAAATAAGCCTTGAAATTATAAACAATCAATATGACTGATGATACTGTGAGTTGTTTTACAATATTAACGTTGAACTTTGTTGATTATAGCTCAAGTGTCGGCCAACTATAACTTAATATGAACTCATGAAAAGTTCTTGGTTTCACATGCACAAAAAATCTTCCATTTGAAAATACATCTATGAGCAACACGAGAAGATACTTAAACTTTAAAAATCAGGTTACTTGGTGTTGACATTTTCCTTCATCGAATGTCCATCATGTCCATTTCCCCTGTTTTTGGACTCTTCATCTGCCATGACAAGTTTAGTATATAGCATTTGGGGTTTGAAACATTTGTATGATAGATGAAAAACTTCTTTGTATTTTCTGTGATCAATAAAGAGATGATACCCTGTTTTCCCCGTGGATGTAGCCAAACTGGTGAACCATGGAATTTGCTGTGTCTGTGTCTAAATATCTCAATTTTTATTTCCTGTGATCAATAAAGAGATGAATACCCTGTTCATGTATGTTTGTGTGTGTCCTGCTTGCTTAACACAGTCACATACACAGCTTTGTAAAAGGCATATTCTTGTCTGATAGCTAGGGTATGTGTAACAAAATTTCATGGCATGGACATGTATTTTAATAGATTCAGCAATGACACATTGTCATTTATTCCAGATTTAGATGCCACTAGATGCATAGCGGCACGGCACTCACAAAACAGGAACATAGCATGGCCAGAGTGTAAATGTTTTGCAATTACTCAGGTTTAAAATGGGAGATAATGAGAAAAATGCTCATTTTTTCTGAAATGGTAACTGAAAAAAATAAGGGAAAAAAGAGTCTCTCATTTAACTTGTGCAATTAAGAACCTGCACTTAAATTGAAAGCTATTGATTTAGACCCTGGTTGTTTCATTTAAATGTGGATTGACTGCTATTTGGTGAGACAAACCGGCTCAGTAAAAGTGTGAGGCTCTTTAAACATGTCTAATCACTATTAAATAGTGACTCTCATTCGACTGTTTTATTACCTTACCACTTGGAGAAACAAACTGGCGTGGGAAAAATATCAAGCCTATTTTAAACATATTTAATCATGATAAACTACTGAATCCTGCTACTATGATGTTTGCATTTTATTTGGTTTGGGGTGAGTCTTTGGACTTTGCATGGTCTGTTTAAACTTTAAAGTACTTTTAAATCAGAAATGGAGACTTCGTGAGAGTGGATACATATACGATGTGTATGCTGGCAGAATAGATTGGTGCGATGATAAGGAAGCCAACTGAATTCCTCACAATATTCTCCAAAAGGGTTTGCAACCTATTTTGTAAAATTTGGACTACGACAATGAAGTTTCTGCAAGGATCAATGCCAAATGAAGTTACGATAAGCCTCCATTTAAAGATGGTTTTTAGTGTTTCTATCTGCATTTAAGTATATCTTCATCATTTGAAAATTAAATTTTTTCATTGGCCTCGTCTTTTCATAAATATTAAATACCATCTATTATCCTGCTAAAACTCCACTCTCGTGTTGTATTTGTTCCCTCCTCTTCTGTGGGTTGTGGTCTATAAACTTTCAAAGGCAACTGTATAAGTAACAGTTCACTGATACCAAGTATCATCTGGTGCTTATGCATCTTGGCTGTGCATGTTTGTATACATGTGTCTTGTAGTAAGACTGTAAGACCTTCAATAAGCAATTGAAAGTATGGTGCTTGACCTCAGAAGCTTGGAATGGCTGGCATACATTTGTGAGGAAACGAGTATGCCTTGCAACTTGAGTGCGATGAGATTGAATGATCCTAAATGGCCATGTGTTTTCTTTTCCATGCCTGAAAAGTATTGGTATATCTGTTTGATGACATTATTTGGTGTATCTATTTGATTGCGTACTATTGAATTAGTGCTGCAAGAATGCAGTTTCAGGTTCTCATTCATATTTATATTGGGTCCTCATCTGGAAAGCCTGTAATGTGTAGATTTCTATCATGTTTTTCCTTATAGCACTGGTAATACTAATAATTAGATTGTAACATCATTAGCAAGTGAAGTGTACTTCCACTGTAAACAGACCTTTACATAACTTTATCAAGGAAAATGAAACCTAGTGGTATTGAGGATCCAAATTTTTTTATTAAATGTCCAGTCTGATGGCAACTAATCTTGCTTACCCAGGATAAGCAGTGCCACTAAAAGTCCCACATAAAACCTTATTAAGTAGCAAATGATTGATGAGCGTTTACTGAGTGACTGCTATAAAGCATATTGAGGTCTACATATCATTCACGAATCTTGGCAAGCTTAGCAATGATGCTACATATTTAATACCACTTAAATACTAAACTTCTGTACCACTTTTTAGCCACTAATCTGTACCGTATATGCTCAGACAACATTGATATACGTTAATAATAAGAAGCAATGACTGATGAACAATTCATCAAGTATGACTCGTCTAAGGCATAGCTGAGTCAACATATTGCTCATCAATCTCTCTACAATCATAGCGTTGATGCTACATATCCTTATCTCCATTTCATTTTGGTTCATAATTATAGTCAATATCATCTAAATACTAAAATTCTGTACCACTTATTTGCCATTAGTCTGTACTGTACTAATCAAATGCAGCTAGACTCGTGATGGCATATTAAAAAATTGGAATTTGGCTAGTTGGAATAATTTAACATTTATTACAAACTCATGACTGATTATCTTAGAGTAAAAGAGATATTGAAATATATTTGACTTTGTTGCATCTGTTTGCTATTGAGTCTCTTAACCACTCAATTTTTAAAATGTTGATTTTTTTTGTTGGTTTCTGTGCTTGGCAGAGAGCCGTGCAGTGATGGAAATTTCTATCTGTATAAAGAATTAATGTATAGATGATGCATCGGTGCTGTCCATTTTGCAATCGTCTCCATGTCATAGCTTATGCCACAGAGAGGATATAGAAGGGTGCTTATTGTCGGATATAAGAATAATAGGATACTCTATATTTTGTTTATAAAATGGATATATTGCTATAGCATTTTTAGGGATACCTCTTGAAATATGCAGAAAATTCTGATTTTCAATATGCTACCAGTTGTTGTTCTACTCTTTGCATAGTAACTCAATACTACTGTACTGTTGGATACTGCAAAAATTTGTTATACATATTTCTTTAAACAAGTTCCATCTTTTATTTTGATGATCAGCCTTAGTTATTTTCAATAGTCCTATATTTTGTTTGAATGATCAGCCTTAGTTATTGCCTACTTCAGACTGACTCCCTGTAATTGTTGTGGGATGTTGATAAGAATGAACTACAATTGTACAGCACATGGTATGTGTTTTCTGTAAGGATTTTGAGATTTGTAATAAATTTGTATAAGTAATTTGAGATTCCATCAACGACTGTAAAAATCCTTTTTCAGTACATTTCTGATGGTACTCCCATTCAAAGCCAATACATTGGATGGTCAATCCTAATTGAAGGGAATGCCAATGCGACTTTGTTACAATAAGATGCATTTCATCTTAGAAAACAAAAACCTATTGGTATTCTCTTAAGTGACTTTACACCACAAGAAAGCACAGTGGAGCATTTTATTTGCCACATGACTAGGACATCCATTTCCCTATCCTAGAGGATCTATTGTAAAATCTATATCATTTCCAAGCAATGTGATACGCAGTATAGAAATGTCAGCTCAAAAATGTAAGACTTGCTTGAATGCAAATATTCTTATCTCTCATCCAGGGCATGCCTTTTTCCTTAATGTTCTTATCAGTCTGAAACTGAAAATCTTATTAACAGATCTTGATTATTTGATTAGTCCATTTATATACAACTCCTTCCATGGCCTGTCAATCCTCCATGAGTGAGCACTAGCAAGTGTTTCCTTGATTGGCTTGCCCGTTGATTTCCGCAACAGAAAAAGTTTATAAGTTTGTGTCTTACAACTATACATGAAAAAGTGATGCTCTTTTGTAAACTTAAGTTTATTTATTTTTATCTTCGAGTTGAATGTGGGGGGGCATATATAATGGTAGACTGTTAATCAAATAGCCATGTCTCAAGGTTATAGTTCATCTTTTCAAGATTGCAGATTTCGTATAAAATTTTAAGTTTATATCTTACAGATTAGGAATAATAGCTCATTCCGAATTATACCCTTACACGAGTCCATTTTTTGGTGTGACAAATTTTTGAATGGGGTAGCATCTTCAGACAAGTTGAATGCGTGCCATATTGTTTGAGAAGGATATTCAAACTGCAAACAATTTGGATGCAACTATCTGCATTTGATAGTTCTTGATGTTTGAATTTTCATACTTGAATTACAGTTGGCTCCAAACCTAGTCTCTTAAAGGTGCATGTGTATTTGCCTTTGGCTAGTGTCCACCCCATATGGAGTTAACATGAAGATTATATGTGGGTAGGATATTTTTACGAGTAAGCTTGGGTGATGGTGATGTGCAATGCATAGTTGTAGTTGCACCCATACACAACAAAGAAACGTATAGTGGCTTTTTAGTCGTCAAAAATGCTATTTTGCATTGGGTGGAAGGCAATAATAGTTTTTTGAACGGTAGTCCAAATTAAAGGGAGGCAATAATTTAAGGATTGTATCTCACACAATCCTCATCACCTGTGTTAAAATGATAGTAAAACGATAAAACAAGATTGATTTTTGAAGGTCTTCAAGTTTTTGAACAATGATTGTTTTCTTGAAGGCATTCAATTTTTTTTAACAATGATAAACAATTGAAGAAAATGTAGATCATAACACATTGTTTACACGTTTCTCTAATTTTGACAACTTAAAAATGTTAATATAACATTCAACACAATCACCACGTCCTCTAATTGTAAGCACTGATTTATAGAGTAACACAACCATACACCATGATGTTTTTGGAAGCCATTAGCAAGGGTAATGGAGGTTTGGTGTACAAATGGTCAATTTGTAAATCTTAGCACCCTTTTTGGCCTTGGTCTTTTAGGCTTACTCCTAGCATTTTAAAACATGTTCAATGTCAGAAACAAGATTTGACCACCAAAACATGGGTGTCTCAATTGATCTTCATTCAATCTATTCAAAGATGCTTCATGACAAGTGCTCAAACCCATTGTTTCTAGATTTGATTGTGTTTGAGTTATTTTTTATTGACATGTCAAATCACATTTTGTAAACCATCATAAGATGTTAGATAGCTGAAAAATAGGAAAAAAAGAGATATCAATGAGACCTATTTTTTACTTTGTTGACATATTGGCTCCTTAATAGGCATGTGCAACAACCACACAATGTACTTCAGTGAACAACATGATTTTAGCTTTTAATTTGCTCATCTAAGTAATTAAATCTCCAAACAAAGTAACGATAATAGTTCATAGTTCTCTTGCAATCTAGATCACCAATCCAATTAAAATCAGCCATATTGGCCAGATCCCATGTAGAAAAGTTATTTTCACATTTATTTGCTTTACTTCTTAATCAACAACGACAATAAATAAAATGATGTTGTTAAAGGTTAGCTTAAATACATGAGAGAATATCTACTAAAATTTACTTCCTCAACCTAGGAGTTATCCTTAGCCACTAAATGAGGATTATCACCCCAACTTACATTTACCTTTAAAAAATATTTTAAATATCTATTGTATTGTCTTAAATTATAAGCACCTTATTGGTGTGTACAATTTCATGATTGTTTAGCACCTACCTTAGTGTGTTTTCATTTTAGCATGCATAATAGGACTTCATGTGACAATAATCACTTAAATTCAAATGAGTCCCATGTTAATTCAAATTCACCAAAAATCGACGCGAGCCCTTATTTCTAGGTGTGCTTCATTATTATTTCACCACTTTATTAATCAACAGTGGCCCTATGTTACCATTTGTGGCCTTTGTATTTCATCCTAGCCCAGAACAAGTTGTCCTTTAGAATATGGCTTTCTTTCCATCTTACTGACTTCCACCTCCAATTTCATCCTTTTTTGGTGGGAAGAGGACACCTCAGAGCAATGCAACCTTTTCCCTATATTTTCCCCAGAAAATTAAACTGGACCCCGTCTCATTAATTTAGAGAGATTTCTAAATTCATGTCAATCTCTTTCAAGTTTTGAGTCCCAAATTGTTGTGAAAGGTATAAAAGCCACCCATCACTCCTCATTTCAGTAACCATGATCAAGATTTCAAGAGCTCTTCTACAATCTTGCATCCAAGCATTCTCAAGCAAAAAGATCTCAAGCATTCTAAATTGTTTTCAAGGCAGTCTTCTCCATGAAGCAAGCTTCTTTCCCTTATTAAAGGCCCAAAAAAGGAGTTCGCCATCAAGGAAGAAGATTATAGTGCAAGCATCCATCTACATACATTCCTTCAAGCATTCAAGTCTTCAACTCTTCAAGTCATTATTTTTTTCCTTCAAGTCTTTCTTCTCCTTCTCCTTCAAGCATTGTGACAATATACAACGTCCATTGCACAAGGTTTTGTCTTTCATGATTTCTATATACACCTAAAATAGTCAAAGATCAAACATTAATTAAATCCAAACAATTTAATTAATAAAATCACATTTCCTCTATTATGTAATTGAATCAATCATTTAATTATATAGTTCATATCAATTAATTAATTCTTCAAATTAAATTAATTCCAACCCATTCACATGTCTTTTCCACCTCATTACACATCTCAACCAACTCATCACATGTCACATGACACCTCATCCATGACTAAGGTAATTAATTATTTTGAATTAATAAATCCTATTTTCCCTCAACAAACTAAAAGAATATTCCAAGAATATTCCTCAAGCAACCAATGAGAGGAAAGCACACAACTCACAAATTGCCTTCGCAATTTTAGCCATTCATCTTCAATAAGCAATCTTGACCGTTCATAAAAAAACACACCCCAAAGCCTTGGAAAATCCTATAAATATGGAGCATTTCTAGTGTAATTGGATCCACTTTCAGCTTGAGCAATTGCATAATGCTAATTTGTGCATTCATATCCCTTTGAGCATCCTCAAAATGGCAATTTCATTTTGCAATGCATTTAGCTTAGTTTCATTCACATTATCTTGCATCTTAGCTTAATTGTCATCAAATCGCTTTGCATTTAGCATCATTTAGGTTAAATATTCATCTTAATCTTGCACTTTAGCATCATTTTAGAATAATTGATCATGAACATCTCATAATTTCATCAATATCATATCATTTAGCTTGCATATTCATCAAAATTCTCATTTCTAGAGCTGTCATCTATGAGATCTTATTGCTAATGAGAGAAAGTAACTAAGATTGAAGAGATCCTTAAGATTAGAGAGCAACACAATACTCTTATGGAGTTATTACATGTCTTTTCATGCTTTATCTTGCTATTTGGACTAACCCACTAATCTAATGTTTCATAGTTGTGTGTGACACAAAAAATCATGACATACATCTATTGGTGCCCACGCCCCTATTTTCTAACACATTTGATGGAATTTTTGTTGCACGTAGTGATGATTGAGATACACAGTGATGACCGAGGAGAACACAGTATTGACCGAGTGTCAGTAATTTACATTTGGAGAAAGAATTGAGAATCCCAGCTGACATAGTTGAATTCTTGGGATATGTAAAACGTGTTGACATTATTAATGAATTGTATGGAGCATTTAATGCATGGTAAATTGTTTTCTTATAGATTCAAAGAGAAGTTTGGAGATGTATCTAGAAGGAAAACATGAAGAACATAATGATGGAAGGATTCGATGAATCTGACCTAAACCTAAGATCTACGGAGGAGATTAAGTGGCAAAAGATTGATCTACCTGATCAAAGAGGTATAAAGGAAAACTTGATTGTGAGGTTATAGTAAGAGAGAAGAAGAGGTTGATGTTATTGGCTGATAAGTCTAAGCAGAAGGCTAAAGGTGAAATTTTGAAGGAGATGAACAAAGTTGTGATTGCTTGAAGCGAATTCCGAGCAGATCAGAGATGGAGATGGAAATGAAGGCCAGTCAGTAAATCAACATATGTGCGAAGTGGATCTCTATTTACCAAAGTGAGTTGTATGTTTTTTAGATCAAAAACTACTATTACTTTCTAACCATTGTATCAGTCTAAATCCTTTAATCAAGGTTGACCTAATAGTCATTGTATAAATCCTTTAATCAATGTGACATTCTAATGAAATGTTCTTAAGTCCTCTAACCATGCCACTTTTGACAGAGTGTTTTAAATCCTTTAACAGGGTCACACCTAACAGTGTGTATGTAAACCTTTAATAGGGTTGGCTTTTCACAAAGCTCATTTCAGAAGAGTGAAAATCAGTAGCATGTTACAAAGTGGTTTTTCCCAAATTGGGTTTCCACTATAAATCCCAGTGTTATACTTGTGTGAATGATTTTGATATGGATGTTGTTGAAAGCTTTATTATTCTGCAAGTTAATTACTTTTGGATAGTGGATTGCATGTTATATGTTTATGATATATGATATAGAGACCGAGTTGAATTGTTGATTAGATCTGAGATTGTTGAAGTGATAGAAAGTTCAATTGGTACATATGGACCTGAGAACAACTGATTCACCCCCCCTCTTTGTTGTTCTAAAATCATTCTAACATTCTCCATCTAGTCCTCTCTAGGTTGTGTGGAGGGTGTGGGCCCTTTTTGGCTTCTTCACCGCTTGTTCTTCAACTAAAATTTTCGCTAGAGAAAGAGGGGTGGATATTTCTATTGTTCTCTTTCTCCTCCATGATTTTACTTGCCATTGTGGTGGTCCGTGGATGCTGTCTATTATTATTTCTAGACCGGTGGGGTTCTCTGTGAGCCTTTTCTCTTGTCCCCTTGTGGCCATTTATTCAGTGTTATCGACAAAATTATTTTTGGTATTTTATCCTTCTCCCCCCACATTATTCTTTAGGATATTTTCTATGGCTTGAGGAGCCTGTTCAATGTGAACTTCCTCTTATCAGGGTCCTGAATGTTAACCTACAACTGATTGAATATCTTGATGAAGATTCAGAAGGTCATCAAGTTGTTAAAGTAATATGTAAGATGATTAAATCAGTCAATATGTTGTCATTGATGTCGACTAGTTTTGACTATACTTATCATGATAGTTACAAACATCTGAACATTTGTAGAAGGGAGAAATGGTGAAGAAATGAGATATCTACATAAGGACAAGATGGATATGAAGGTATAAATTGGGTAACTTATTGATGAGTCTATGGCATTATGTTGTTGACTTGAGCATATTGCATTATTCTATTATGAAGAAGATATCAGAATTGAACAAGTTAATGTGGTCGGTAATTGAAGATTTTTGTATACACCAAGTCAATCTTGTGTATACCTAGTGACAGTCTTAATTGAGTTAGTTATCACCGACGCATTCAGTCTTAACCAAGTAGGTTGAAAATATTAAATGTTTATAACAATTGACTGAAATTGATGAGCTAACAATTGCTTATGATTCCAAGGTAAGAGATGAAGTTTGTTATGAAGATCCACAGGTGACAAAATTCAGAGATGATCGAAGGGAAGAGATTGAAATGTGTTATTGACACATTAGTCAAGGAAGCTTGAAGCAGCAAAACAGACGATGGAGATTAAGAGGCAAAATCTAATGGCTAACATGAAAATGGTTTACATGTCTATTTAAGAGACATGAGATTCATTGTTGAATTATGCCGGATGAATAGAGACTACAAGAGAATTCGCATGAAGATACTTTTCATGCACTACTGATCAAATTGGTTATAGACATAACCGAGCTGAACTTCAAGCATAATTGAGCATCAGAGAATTATACATCGAGTGAAGCAAGTTGGAGGATATGATGAAGTGAATTGATTATTGATCAGAAGAGTTATAATGATCTTAGCATAGATCTGAATATTTTTAAATTGAGTTGTATTTGAATCAGATCACTAATGTATCAGTTTAACCATTGTTACACCTAAATCTCTTAACCGAGTGGACTTAACAGTCTTTTGTATTTCAATATGACATTCAAGGAATGTTAATTGTTTTCTTGTTGACCCCATAGTGAATGCTGGTCGAAGGAGAGCTGTTAGTGATAAATCCTCTAACAGTGTGTTTTGTAACCTTTAACAGGATTGGCTCCTAACTGAGCTCACTTTAAAAGAGTGAAATATTTTAGGTTACTGGTCCTAGGTGGTTTTTCCCTTAGCAGGGTTTCCATGTTAAATCTTTGTGTTGTGTTATTTTTTGTGATTGGATTACTATCATAATTTACATATTTCATATTTGATTAATCAGTAAACACAGTTTTGGAAATTACTGGTATTCGGTAAATGAACAGAAAAATAGTTATCTTATCTTACCGAGTTGATTATTTTTGTAGAAGAAGTTTGAAAAAGTACATCTAAGAGTTTGGGACTGTAGGATAACTGTTTAACTGATTCACCCCCCCTCTCAGTTATCTAACAATTGGTATCATAGCATATTGGTTGCTTGGAGGAAAGTTTCAGGGACTTGAGCTAAAGATCTCAAGATGTATAAAAGGGGGGTGCCTAAGCTGATCAGAGACAACTTCTCGACATGGCAAAGCAGGATGAGGCTGCACATATCTGGAATTGGAGAATCTGCTCTACATCTTTTAGATAATGGTTACATACAACCGACTATTGGACCTTTGACAATTGATCAGCTGAGAGACAGACATGAACACAACATAACAATGATAGAGATTGTTGCTACCCTATTTGATGCAGAATTTTAAGATATCAAAGCATGCACTACAACAAAAGAAATGTGGGACAAACTTGCACTAGTTCATGGTGGAGATGCAAATGTATTGAGGGCCAGAGTTGAAATCCTTATAGGTAGATTTGATGATATGAAGATGAAAGAAGGTGAAAACATTACACGTTATAGTAACCGAATCAAGGAGGTGATTATTGCTATCTAAGAAGCAAGAGGTGTTATTGATGAAGACACTGTTGTGAGTAAAATTATTAGAACCTTGTTGCCTATCTATGTTATTAGAATCTCTTCTATTCATGAAATGAGATCTGCACAGGGTAGTGTTCTTACACTTGATAGCCTAATTAGTAAATTGACTACTTTTGAGTTGAATAACTATGATAATAGTATTGTACAAAGTGTTGAATAAGCATTTATGTCATCCTTGAAGATCAGTAAGTCTAGTAGTAAACATAACATAAGGAATGAAAGTGACAGTGACAGTGAAGATGGACTTGATGAACTTGAAGCACTTATGGCTAGGAGACTTCAGAAAGGTAAAGGAAGGTATAAGGGAAAGTTACCTTTAGCATGTTTTAACTGTAAAGAAATTGGCCATATTGCAGCTAGATGTCCTAAGAGGAAAGATGATGATAAAGATAATGACCAATCTGACGATAGAAAGTTTGACAGAAGAGATAACCGAGAACACATAGGAAACTAAAAGTATGACAAAAGAAACAACTAAGACTAAAAAGAAAAAGGCAAGAAGGCATGTTACCTAGTTGGAGATGATGATGTTGATACTGACACCGACACAGATGAAGATTATGAGGTGGTATTTTTAGCTATGAAAGAGGATTAAGAAGAAGAAGAAGAAAGGTATGTTGAAACAACACTTATGTCTAAAGTTAGCAAGAATGATATATGGATTATTGATAGTGGTTGTACACATCATATGACTGGTGATGAGGACAAATTTAAATATCTTGAACACTATAATGGAGGATTTGTTAAAATGGGAAACGATTCACCTTGTCTAGTGAAAGGAAAGGGATCTATCATGTTGAACAATACGATTAAATGTGAGAATGCATATTGGGTAAAAGGACTTAACTATAATCTGTTGAGTGTAGCACAATTGAATAATTTAGGTCATTGAGTTGCATTTGAAAGTAGAAAGGTGAAGATCTATGATGAAACCGGAAAGTGGGTCGGTACTGGTGAACAATCCAAAGGTAATCTATTTTATCTTGATAATGCTGAAAATTCTTGTTTGTTGGCTAGAAATGAAGATGTGTGGTTGTGGCATAAGAGACTGTGTCATGTGAATTTTGATAACATGGTTAAGATCGTAAGAAGAGAAGAGTTAGAGGTTTACCGAGTCTAACTAAACCTGACCATGTCATGTGTAATCAATATTAGAAAGGGAAAATAACTAAATCTAGTTTTAAAAGAAAAGACTATTCTTCTAAAGGTATTTTGGAGTTGGTGCATACCGACTTATGTGGTCCTATGAGAACTCAGAGTTATTATGGTGACAAATATTTCATTTTATTTGTTGATGACTACTCTAGGATGATGATAGTTATGTTTTTGAAAGAGAAATCCGAAGCTTTCAAAATGGTTAAGTGGTATAAAGCTAAAGTTGAAAAGGAAACCGGGAAAGATTTAAAATGCTTAAGACCTGATAGAGGAGGTGAGTTTATTTCTGATGAATTCACTAAATTTTGTAATGAGCATGGAATTAAAAGACAGGTTTCTGCACTGAGGATACCACAACAAAATGGTATTGTAGAATGAAGGAATAGATCTATAGTTGACTGTGTCAGAACACTAATGATTGAAAATGATGTTGCACAAATGTACTGGAGAGAAGCTTTTAGCACTATTGTATACACCTTGAACCGAGTTCAACTGAAGAAAGATACAAATAAGACATCTTATGAGCTATGGTTTGGCTACACACCGAATGTAAGTTATTTCAAAATTTTTGGAAGCAGATGTTACATTCTGAAAGATGATAGAAATGGTAAATTTGATTCTAAAGGTGATGAAGGAATATTTCTAGAATATACTACTAAGAGAAAAGCATACAAATGTTTGAATAAGGCTACTAACAAAATGATTGAAAGTGCTAATGTGAAAGCTGACGAGTTTGCTAAGAAAAATGATGAAGAAACTAGAAGACTATGGTAGATTTACATATATTGAGCATCCAGACTATCTACTTGAGCCTTTGGCTGAGTCTACCAAGCGACAAAAAAATGCTACCGAGGGTCAACAAATGCAAACCAAGAATCAAGAAGATGTTATTGAGGAAGAAATTGAACCTAAACCAAATGATGAGCAAAGAAGAGAACAACTACTGACGATATTTGTGAGAAGACACCATCCACAAAACTAGATTATTGGAGACAAACAAGCTAGCATGATGACACGAAGTAAGTTAAGACAGATCATATGTTTAGTTTGTGAATTTTAGCCTAAAATGTTAAATATGCACTTGAGAATGAAGAATGGATTAAGACAATGAATGAAGAAATTGAACAGATAGAGAAAAATAAAACATGGACATGGGTACTGAGACCGAGTGACAAAAATGTAATTAGTACTAAATAGATATTTAGAAACAAGTTGAATGAGAATGGTGAAGTGGCTAGAAACAAAACAAGACTTGTATGTAAGGGATATGCACAAGAAGAAGGAATTGAATATGGTGAAACTTTTGCACCAGTAGCAAGACTTGAAGGAGTTAGAATATTACTTGCCTATGCTTCTTATAAAGGATTTAAGGTTTATCAAATGGATGTAAAATTTGTATTTTTGAATGGGATACTTGAGGAAGAGGTTTACATAGAACAACTAGAAGGTTTTGTTGATCAAGATAAGAAGAACATGGTATGTAAACTGCACAAAGCACTGTATGGACTGAAACAAGCACTGAGAGCATGGTATGAAAGATTGCATGCTTATCTTATTAGTATTGGCTTTGTGAGAACAAGTGACAATAGAAATTTATGTTTGAAAGATGGAATTGATGATAACATACTTATTGCTGAAATATTTGTTGATGATATAATATTTGGAGGACATGATAATCTTTGCAAATCTTTTGCTAATGAAATGAGAAAAGAGTTTGAGATGTCAATGTTTGGAGAGATTAAATTCTTTCTTGGATTGCAAATACTACAACAAAATGAAGGCATATTCATCACACAATCAAAATACATCAAGGAAGTATTGAAGACATATGGAATGGAAGATTCAAAACCAGTTGGAGCACCTATGGTTACCGGATGCAAACTGACAAAATATGATGAATCAACCGAGGTAAATCAAACACTGTATAGATCAATGATTGGCAAATTGATGTATGTGGTATAAAATAGGTTTGATATAGCACATGCACCTGGGATTGTAGAAAGATTTTTGCTAATCCTAAGGAATCACATATGACTGTTGTTAAAAGGATTATGAGATACTTGAAAAAAGCTGAAGATTATGGTTTATGGTACAAGAAGGAAGGCAAATTTGAACAAGTTTACACTGATGTAGATTGGGCTGGAAATATTGATGACCGGAAGAGTACAATTGATGGAGCATTCTTTTTGGGAGAAAGACTTGTAACATGGATAAGTAATAAACAAACATGTATTTCTCAGTCTACTACAGAAGTAGAGTATGTTGTTGCTGCTGCTAATTGTTCAAATATTGCAAGGAATGAATGAGAAGATCACTGACCCAGTGATTATACATTGTGATAACACAAGTGCACATATCAATTAAGTATCACTATTTGAGGGAGCAAGTACAAGAAAAGCAAGTGAAACTGGATTTTGTGAAGTCTAAAGAAAAAATTGCAAATATATTTACTAAGCCCTTACCGAAGGACACTTTTGAGTACTTGAGGACTAGACTAGGGGTCCATCCCCTGTCTATCGGTCACTAAGGTGATCAGAGGTTGCATCAACCTGTACTTTATCAAAAAATTAAACTATTGATGTATGTAGCTCACACTTTAGGATTCCTACGGTTGTGAAATTTGTGAAGGAAGTAAAGATTGTAGAAGTTGGAACAGAGAATTGTATATCAGTTCATGAAGGTACCTGATCTGGACTAAACATGAAATATATGAAAGGGAGAGAGATTTCTATGAAATATAAGGGAGAGAGATTTCTTTTGGCATTATTGTCAAAGGGAGAGAGATTTATATGAAATATAAGGGAGAGAGATTTCTATGAAATATCTTTTGGAAAGAACATGAAAAGGGAAAGAGAATGACAAATGAAACATCTATCCACTGAAGGGAGAAAGAACCATAGAGCTGAAGAAGATCAAATCCGCAGGAAGAGCCTGCATGAAATGCTGTTGTAATAATGTAGTGATTAAACATATTAAATATCAAGCTAGGGAGAGCTTACTGTTCTACAACATTTATTTATATAGTTGTAGAACCAATGTTTGGTATTCTATAGAATATTTCATATTTTTTGTGTTGCCATCAATGCCAAAGGGAGAGATTGTTAACCTACAACTGATTGAATATCTTGATGAAGATTTAGGAGGTCACTGAGCTATTAAAGTAATATGTAAAATGATTAAATTAGTCAATATGTTGTCATTGATGTCAACTAGTTTTGACTATACTTATCATGATAGTTACAAACATTTGAACATTTGTAGAAGGGAGAAATGGTGAAGAAATGAGATATCTACATAACGACAAGATGGATATGACAGCTATGGATAAGGTATACATTGGGTAACTTATTGATAAGTCTATGGCATTATGTTGTTGACTTGAGCATGTTGCAGTATTCTATTATGAATAAGAGATTAGAATTGAACAAGTTAATGTAGTCGGTAATTGAATATTTTTGTATACACCGAATCAGTCTTGTGTATACCGAGTGATAGTAATAATTGAGTTATTTATCATCGACGCATTCAGTATTAACTGAGTAGGATGAAAACATTAAATATTTATAACAACCGAATGAAATTGATGAGCTAGCAATTGCTTATGATTCTAAGGTAAGATATGAAGTTTGTTATGAAGATCCATAGCTGACAAAATTTAGAGATGATCGAAGGGAAGAGATTGAAACGTGTTATCAACACATATGTCAAGGAAGCTTGAAGTGACAAAATAGACGATGGAGATTAAGAGGCAAAATCTAATGGTTGATATGAAAATGGTTTACACGTTTATTTAAGAGGCATGAGATTCATTGTTGAATCATTCCGGATGAATAGAGACTACAAGAGAATTCACATAAAGACACTTTTCATGCAATACTGATGAAATTGGTTACAGACATAACCGAACTGAATTGCAGGCATAACCGAGCATCAAAGAATTATACATCGAGTGAAGTAAGTTGGAGGATATGATGAAGTGAATTGATTATTGATCAGAAGAGTTATATTGATCTTAGCATAGATATGAATACTTTCAAATTGATTTGTATTTGAATCATATCACTACTGTATCAATTTAACCATTGTTACAGCTAAATCTTTTAACCGAGTGGACTTAACAGTCTTTTGTATTTCAATATGACATTCAAGGAATGTTAATTATTTTCTTGTTGACCCCATAGTGAATGTTGGTCGAAGGAGAACTGTTAGTAATAAATCTTCTAACAAGGTCACACCTAACAATGTGTTTTGTAACCTTTAACAGGGTTGGCTCCTAACCGAGCTCACTTCAGAAGAGTGAAAGATTTTGGGTTACCGGTCTCAGGTATTTTTCCCTTAGCAGGGTTTCTACGTTAAATCTTTGTGTTATGTGTTATTTGTTGTGATTGGATTACTATCATACTTTACATATTTCATATTTGATTAATTGGTAAACACAGTTTTGGAAATTATTGGTATTTGGTAAATGAACAGAAAGATAGTTATCGTATCTTACCAAGTTGATTATTTTTGTAGAAGAAGTTTGAAAAAGTACATCTGAGAGTTTGGGACTATAGAATAACTGATTTAATTGATTCTCCCCCCCTCTCAATTATCTAACACCGAAGAGGTTTCTTCTTTACCTTTATTAATAGGCAATGTGCCTTGATCATCTATTTGGGATTGAGGAGTGGTTGTTGAGGGTATACTTGATCCTAAAGGTCTATTTTCATCAGATGCGAGAGGTTTCTCTCCAACCCTTTTATTTTCTTCTTCTCATTTATTCTCTTCTTCTTCCACCCCTTTCATGGCATCCTTCTCTTGAGTGTGTTTCCATGCCTCTTCTGTCTTAGTTGCATCCCAAAGGATATCTTCATCTTGCTCTTGGATCGCCTCCTTGATCATTCTCTCCTCCTTAAACGCATGGTGTAGGATGTCCTGTTCATCAACGTGGAATAAATCATCGACATTTATCTGAGAAATCTTTGGTGGATATCTAGAGTGTTTTCTATTTCAGTGGAGGGGGTGGGAGGAATCTCGTGGACCTCAGCCACCTCTTCAAGTTCTGGGCTCGGGTATTTTTCTAGGGAAGGCCAGTTGGCCTTTTGCTTCTTTCTCTTTTGGAGAGGTGCCTTGTCTGCTGCAATTTTTGCTTCCTCTCCAATTTCTTCCTCCAAAAATGACATACAAAATGGGGTAGCCAATGAGGGCGCTAGAGCACCTAGGGATTGGGAGCCTACCAGAGTAGTTCCTAGGCCAAATGTAATACTGACCCGTGATACTTTTTCCAACTTCTAGGACCTTTCTACCTATTCATTCAATTACCTCATGAGAGGCTCTGGCACCGGGTTGGATGGTTGGGATGACTCATCGACTTTCTACTTCCCTTGACCTTTGGATCATTTCACTACACGGGGTCCATAAATGGTTGCTCCCTTTAAATAAGAATCTAAGAAGATGCTCTTCAAACATGTTCTTTCAAAATGAGCATGACTTCATTCAATGAAAACTTTAGATACGACCTCAATAGTCAAAATCTCTAAGGTATCCCAATGCACCAAAGGGAGGCTCAACTTATCAATACCTAAATCTTTATACTCAGGGCCTTCAAGGGACCCACTATCAGGAAATTTTCATGGGAATGAATATTGGCCAAGACGCTCCATTGTACCCTTTGATATTCTTAGGTGATACATGTATTAGAAATCAAAATCATCCTGGCAGTCCTCCTAAAAATATTCCAACTATGGCTCGTGGGGTTGAGATCCCTAGGGCATTTCTTTCTCGAGGAAACCATGTGGATCATAATTGCGGTGCCTAAATTATTTTTTTGTTAAGTTTAAACTATTTAACTCATTCTTTGCTTCCTGAAACACTATGAGGGTGCATGTATACTTTCCACAGGTGATGGGGAAGGATGCCAAGGTGATCTTATTTGTGGCCAATAGGGCATGCACCTCAAGAATCTATCTACAAAATTTCAATAAAATAATTTTATCTCCGTAATTATTTGGCAACAAAAATAGGTTCCCTGTGAATATAGTGACTCGAATGTAGGTGTGTTGTCAAAATTGGATGAAATATCATCCCCATGGGATGATCATGTCCATGGCCTCTAAAGATAGCTTGGAGTCTATATCTTTCGTGAGCACCTTAACTCCATGGAAAATGAAGGTGCCATTAACTCTACAAAAATATTGAGAGCATTCATCCCAATTGATCTAGAGAAAATGATACCATGGGGTATAATGTCCCATCTCCATTCTAAGGAAATCAACTATGTCCAGTCTCTAGACTCATCCATATTGTCGAGCCAATGACCACAAAACATAAGATGTCATATAAAATTGGCTATCCTTCTCTACCCTTCTTATTTGGACATCCACGTGGTTGGAGATGATGGCCGCACAATCAAAATGATGCATATTAGTAGTCATGTAGTATAAGAAGTAGTACATCCATGAGGATAATTCTCAAGCATGAGGCTCGCCAAAAACTATGTACAAGAAAATAATCCTTGCCTGAATTGGCTCCTTGAAATCAGAGTGAGTGATATCCATCTTCATATTCTTATAATCTTGATAGGGGCTCTTTAAATATTCTATATTTAGGAGGTTCCTGGCCATGTCTCTCACACTTGTGAATTGTGCTACTGAGGCTGCTTAGGTCATTATAACAACATCCTTGAAGAAATGGATCCTCCAAGTTCTGAAAATGACATGGTCCAAGGAGGAAATGGACACTCTAGAGGATGTGAAAATAGTGTGAATGGTTGTGTTTTAGTTTTTGTCCATGAGTAATATTAACTCTAGAGCCCTCATAGAGTGTGGGAAGCATGCCACTTGAATAATTATGGAGGCGGTGAGATTGACAGACAATGGATCATTGGCCCACCTCAACTGATGTATTGTTTGTTGGAGGCCCCTTAGTTCATCCCAGGTGTTGAAGTTAGTGTATGAGATCTCTTGGAGTGTAGTTTCAATCCAGGACCCTTGGATTATCTCATCCTTCTTGTATTTCATTACCAACAAGAGTTTCTCCAAATCCCTCTCTGCCTTTGATTTTTTTATTAGAGCTGCCGATGAACTAGGAAACTCTAGACTTTCGAGAGGGGATCTTGTTGCTGCCATTTCTCTTATTTATATCTTGCAATACTGGATGACTGTAAGAATCACACAAATGATAATAATAACTGATAGATATTTTGGACCCCCAGACTTTAGGGGCCTCGCATTTTGTGACTTATAAAGATTAAATACCACTCAGTAATAAGGGATATTGAGAAACATATCCTCCATGGAAAAACCATAAAATACCTAATGTACGACCAAGAAGGCCAGAGTTCGAAGGTGACGACTGGGTGAATTGTTAATATTTAAAAACATGTATGCCAGTAACTACCAAGACCTATGGGGACAGAGATCCCATAATGATAAAAGGTACAATAGATAGTTGATGTGTCTTTTTAATTAATGATAGGTCATTTCCCAAGCTAGACATGCGTACGTCCATGCACACAAAGTTATAGCATTTAATCTTACAAATGACATGATAAAGCGAGAATTAATGTCCAATTTGGATTAATTATAATGTTTACCCATGGGAAGTAGTGTCGCCATTAAAGTGCACATAACAGAGACGAAGGGTAACTGAAAACTAGCTTCTTTGGCTTCATGGACTTGACTTTGCAATCAAGGTGAGTCCTACAACTTGGTAGGACTTGCCTCCTAGTGATGAAATACAACTGATGGTGACTCGACATGGAGTCCATGAACTGGTTATTATTGATGCATAGTCTAATGGACCTTGCAAAGAAGCTGAATGGAGACCTACTTATTAACACCTGTACATTTTACACCCTATACACCACCGAGCCTTACAAGGAACAAAAATTATTTACATAGCTATTTACAGAGGGAACACAAAGGAAGCATCACTAAATATAGGTATTCACAGATATTTATTGTTAGGAATAATAGTCCACCAATAAAACTGAGAGGGGGGTGAATCAATTGTAGGACAAATTATTAAACTTTAAACTTTGAATAGCAGCAACACTAAATAGAATGATAACACAATGAATTCCAACACAATGAAACAATATTTTGTTGTTGAGGAAACCCTGTTAAAGGTAAAACCCCAATGGTAATTAACACCCACTAATGATGTACTGAGAGTACAATATCCCTATTAGAAGACTAGCCCTGTTAGGAGCTTATTGAAACATTACGGTACATAGTCCCTATTAAAGGACATACCCTATTAGGAGTCAAGGAAAAAGAGTAGGCTCGCTACCCAAAGAAGGTTATATCCACCTCTAGAACTCACTGTTTGCAACACAAGTGTATATAAGGAAAATACACAATCCTTGTGAACTGTCTGATAGAAATTGTCTTTGCTTGATCAATTCTGATGAAGTACTTACAATATCCTCTGCTCTACATATAATAGATACAATCTCACAGCTTTCACCTTCCTCACTTACATCCACATCATCCCATAGATCTTTTCAAAAGAAAAGATCTTACACATATACCCTATTACAAATAAATGATCAGGTCAGCCAATTAGGTTTTCCTAATATATAATTAATCATATAACGCCTTTCTAAGATACACACAGTTTCTAAAACAAGAATACAAAAATTACAATTCAATAGTTAAGATCTAATATTTGTAATCCATGCTCGCAATCCATAATACACGCTACAATTCCAAAGTCAAATCCAAACAGGTCTCCTCCAAAACACATGCCACAAATGATGTCATCATGTATCCCATGACTTGCTAAGATCAATGAACATTCCTCAGTGTGTTATCTGTCATCCCTTAAGCTCGCATACACTGGATCCACATCGCTTGTAAGATATACTCAAAACACATACTTACTTTGTCAACTTCCATTGTCACAATCCAGTAACTAGTCTTCTTGCCTTTGAGTGACTGTTTTAAGGAAGATTCATCAACCTATGAGAATTCATCTAATGACATGGTCATCAAAGAACCATCGAGGACTGTCCCATAAGATGAAGGATTAACCTTTGCTTGTTTATGCAAACGGATACCTTGGCTATTTAGATCTTTCATATCTTAATACCAAAATCCACTTGCAACATTGAATTCGTTGAAACCGTTATTCATACTCCCATAGTTTGGTCATCCAACTAGTGAGGGTTGTACTCATTTCCAAAGAGGTTACCAAAAGCGAAAAAAGCAGTATTCATATCATCATGATGTGGTTAGTGATGGTTGTACTTACTTTCCGGTCTTAAAATTGCTCAATGATGAAAATTTATCTCGATGGCATTTCTTTGCTAAAAGCTAGTGACACTTAGTTGCATTGCATTGCATTATCATGTTAGATTAATTGCATTTATTTATGGTTATTTTCCAAGGACAAGGGGGTATATTAATAATCTTGGTTAGTTAGAACATTAAAGAAATGAGGGGTTCAAATCAAATGTTTTTTTTCCTTGAATATCAATCAATAAAAGTGAGGTTATCTTTTTGCATTCATGCATAGCATTAATCATTATTCATTATCCATATATTAGAAAAATAATAGAAAAAGATCATTACTCATACATCATTTACATACAATTAAGGATAGAATTGCAAACATTCAAAAATAAAAAAATATATGGGCATTCATATTCACATTTCCATAAAACACTTTGCATCCATACATTGAAAAATGAAAAAAAGCATCTCATACATTCATCCATCAATGCATTCATCTATCTATATCATAAATAAGATACACTACATCCATAGCATAATCAAAAGTAAATGCATCATAAACATCATATAGCTGCATATAAAGATAATCTCGTAACAAACTCATCAAGAGAATCAAGGAAGTATATCATCATATAAGTGTTCCTCAAACATCAAATGATCCATCAAATTTATATATCAAGATACAATATCAATGACAAAATGATACATCTAAGTCCTGATCAATAAAACATAAACATGATACAAAATCAACAACAAGGAAGATCCATAAATCTAATATCCAAGAAGCAAGGGAGTGTATGTATAACTTACAAAAATGTGCTTGTTTCACATATCAAGGGAATCATATGAGTATTCTATATCAGAGAATCATTTTACGTCAATCAATCAATCAATCAGTACCAACTTATTGTTTCCCAACTCTTGACCTTGAGGCGGGAACAATAGTATCAATCCTATCAAACCCAATACCATTTGTTCGTGTCTCTATGTCTTGAGAGCGAATTATCAGTATCCTACTTATCAGTTTTACTATCCTATCATATTGAAAAATCACATTCATTGGTACTCTTATCCTAATATCCTAATCACTTGTTTGCTTAACTACAACAAACCTAGCTATCTTGGACGTTCAATCATTCATCTAGAGACATAAACAACATTTTATTAATCATGGTTTTTCTATATCAGCATATCAATCAAACCGGGGCATTTTGTTGAGCCTTGAATCATCATCAATATTTTTCAGAAATGAAAACATATTGAATTAATCAAATTTCATAAAAAATTTTCAAATCAAGAAATCAATATGTTTCATTTCTGAGGGGGCATCAGAGTATCAAATTGACATCAAACATCAGTGAATCAGAGGCATCAAATTTTTTTGAACTATTATCAGTGGGGCACATATCATTTATCAAATCAGATCAGAGGCATATCATATCAGACAACAATCAGAATCATATCAGTGGCATATCATTGTATCAGTAAATCAGAACCTAAAAGGTGATCAGGACTAAAATTTTCTTTGAATCAATGTTCTTCGTACATTAATTCAAAGAAGGGCATTTGTAGACATTAAAAAATGGACAAGTACCTTAAATCATTAAAATGGCTCAAAATCATCAAAATGCACTAATTCTCATCAAAATGGACATTATTAAATCAAAGTTGGACAAAATCAATAAAATCAAAGGAAAAATCAAATAATGATATTAAATAATTAAATAATAGTTTAAAGGGGTGAAAAAAATTATATAATTGATTTTAATCAATTAATTGTATAGTTGTTAAATAAAAAATCAAAATGAACCTATTCCCTTACATGGCTAAATTTAATTAATTAATTGAATTTAATTAATCCTAATATCTTTCAACAAAGTTGAGCAACCAATGAGAATTGAGGACAAAAAGACATAAATCACTCAAAAAGAAATGAATCTTGATCACTCATTTTAAAGTTTCAATCTCAACCACTCAATTTTGTCCTTTTGTCCAAAGCTTTGAGACAAACATTTAAATTGTCCCCCCATTTATGAACATTGCAAAGTATTTGACTCAACCAAAGGTAAAACATGATTAATTCACTCTACCCCCTACCCTTGGGAATTTACTATAAGTATGAGGCATTTTGAGAGCAATATTCATCTTAAAAATTTATTTGCAAAGCATCCTTATTATAGACAATTTCATAGCAATCACGAGCATTTGAGAGAATTTAAATTATCTTTGTATCAATTTGAGAGTTAGTGAGCTAGATTAATCATTGTAGCATCATATTTTCTCATTTTAGAAGTGTCACTAGTGGAGATTAAGCTGAGAGCTCTACTTACCACATATGATTAGAGAACCATGAGATGTCATGGATTTTAGTTTCATTTCTTAGTTAAATTTGTATTGCATTTACTTTGATTTGATAGTTAAAAATCTTAATTTCATGAAGGTGTTTAGCATACACACACAATCTGGTCTGGAGTGAATCAGATATTATAATCCACCAACTATTGATCTATACTTGGTCTGAAAAACACTCTTGGTCTCATCATTATTTGTCAATTTATGACCAGTCACCATGGGTGTACCAACAAGTTTATAGTCATCCATTCCAAACTTTTTTAACATTTCTTTAAGATACTTAGTTTGAAAAATGAAAATGCCATTCTTTCTATGATATATTTGTAGTCCAAGAAAGAATTTCATCTCACCTATCATGGACATCTCAAACTCATTTTCCATTTCTTTAGAGAACTCTTTACGCATCTCATCATTGCCTCCAAAATAAATGTCATGAAGAAAAACTTCTATTATCAAAATTCCATCTTGAATAGTTTTTAAGTACAAATTTCTGTCACCATTACCTTTTCTGAATCCCAGGCGAAGTAAGTACTTGTCTAACCTTGCATACCAAACCCTTGGTGCTTGCTTGAGTCCATACATTGCCTTCTTCAACCTGCATACCATGTCTTCATCTTCTGTTAGAGGAAATATATCATGTTGTTCTATGTATACCTCCTCTTCAAGATCCCTATTTAGAAATGCAAATTTTACATCCATCTGATATACCTTGAAGTCTTTATGTGCAACTTAGGCAAGAAATAGTCTCACAACTTCTATCCTAGCAACATGAGCAAATGTTTATTCAAAATCTATGCCTTGTTGTTGTGAATAGCCTTTGCATACCAATCTTGCTTTGTTTCTTACAACAATTCCTTCTTCATTCATTTTGTTTCTGAAAACCCACTTAGTTCCTATTAAATTTTTGTTTCTAGGTCTAGGAACCAATTTCCAAGTGTTATTTTTCTTTATTTGATCTAATTCTTCCTGCATAGCTTTGATCCAAGATTCATCGCTACAAGCTTCATTAGTAGTCTTTGGTTCAACTTGAGAAATCAAACAAATTTCTTCCCTTGTCTTTGATCTAGTCATTATTCCTTGACTTGCATTACCAATAATTTAATTTTCAAGATGATCTTTCTTCACATACCTCAGAGTCTTAGGAATCTCAGTAGCCTCATTTATGTTATCATCACAAATCTCATTTTCACATTCTATTTCAACATGTTGTTGTTCTTCTTCTGTAGTAGTGACCTCCTTGATCTCTGTATTCTGTTTACAATCATACATCCTCTCTTGTATCTGAAACTTTTCATCTATCTTCACATTGTTACTTTCAATCATCTTTCTCAATCTCAGATTAAAACATTTGTAAGCCTTTCTTTTAGTAGAATAACCAAGAAAAATTCCTTCATCACTTCTAGCATCAAATTTCCCTATTTTATCATATCTTTTGATATAGCATTTTCTTCCAAATATTTTGAAATATTTTACAGTAGGAGTATGATTAAACCACAATTCATAAGGAGTCTTGTACCTTCTCTGATTTGAATTCTGTTCAATGTGTATACTGTTGTCCCAACAACTTCTCTCCAATGTACATGAGATACATTTCCTTCTAGCAACGTTGTCCTAGCAGCATCCAATATTGTTCTGTTTCTTTGCTCTGCTATCCCATTTTGTTGTGGATTCCTAGGAGCAGATGTTTGTCTTTGTATTCCATGTTCTTCGCAATATAAATTGAATAGATCTGAAGTAAACTCTCCACCTATGTTTGATCTTAGACATTTTATCTTTAAGCATGATTCATTTTCTACTTTTTCTTTGATTAACTTGAGTTTGTCAAATGCTTCTAATTTCTCTTTCAAGTAAGTGATCCACATCATTCTAGAAAAGTCATCAACAAAAATTATAAAGTACCTTTCACCATAATATGATCTTTTCCTTGTAGGTCCACATAGGTCTGTATGTACAAGGTCTAACTTTCCTTTTGCTGTATATGATTTACTTTTATAACTACTTCTAGTCTACTTTCCCATAACACATTCTCTACACATAGTGTTAGATGGTTTAAAATTTTTTGGTAGATCTCTCATTGCATTAGTCAAGCTTGCCTTCACAATATTGTCAAAATTGACATGAAAAAATCTTTTGTGCCATAACCAATTGTCATCTATCTTTGCAAAAAAACAAGAAGCTCCAGATGTATTTAACTCTAATACATTACCTCTATATTTAGTACCAATTGCAATCAATTTTCTTGTCTTACTTCTGATAAACCATTTCCCATCAATGAATTTTAATTGATAGCCTTTGTCCATTAGTTGTCCAACACTCAACAAGTTATGCTTAAGTCCATCAACAAGTAGTACATTGTCAGTATTAGTCTTTCCATCCAATGAAATAGATACTACTCCTATGATAAGCTTAGGAACATTATCTCAAAATCTTACAACACCACCATCATACTTCATTAGTTTAATGCACTTGTTTTTGTCTCTAGTCATATGATGTGAGAAACCACTGTCTATAACCCATTCAGATTTCTTATCAACATGTGATACTAAAGATTTTTCTTCATGTACTGGTTTTTCATCTTTAATAACAATAAATTGAATCTCCTCATAATCACAATCACCATCATCATCATCATCAAAAATACCTTAACTAGCATAATAAAATTCCTTTTCTTTTGAATACTTAGGCTTGAAAAACTTAGGTTTGAGCTAAGGAACTCTTGTAGGACATCTAGATGCAAAGTGACCTATCTTATTGCATGAAAAACATTTCAAAGGTAAATTTCCATCAAATTTACCCTTAACTCTCTTTTCTCTTCTAGCAATCAATGCAACAAGTTCATCTAGATTTCTCTCTTCTTCTTGTATCTGTTCCCATTCATTAGCATACTCACCAAGCTCTTCCTTTATATTACCATTGTTGGAGCTCGCAATTCTAGATATTGTCTTCTTGTGTGTAGATGCCTTAAATGTTGTCTCAAATTTAGGTAGAGAATCTCCCATCTCTACAGCTTCAAATGTAGTTAGCTTTACAATCAAAATTTCTCTACTAAAGTTTGCAGTCAAAGTATAATCTCTTCTATAGCCTAAAATTTGGTCTTGTAAACAAGTGTCAATGATCTAAGGATCTTTGCAATGACTTCTTCCTCTCCATAAGTGCCTCCATAATTTTTTATTCCAATCACAACCTGTTGGCAAGTTGGCTATATTGATGTATATGACTTAGTATAGTGTTGTCATTATGGAAAAAAAGTCATATAGCAGTTTGGAGTCAGGGCACTTGATGGGAAGATTAGAAATCAGCTAAGTGTTAAAGACTGGACAGTGTACAAAGTTCCTGAAGCTTAGAGCATCAATGCACATGTGTATGACCGAGTTATGGTATGCACCCTGGAAGTTAATTTGGTTAGGCTATATTCATGCTTAGTCTATGAGCGCATGATCAGATATGCAAGTATGAGAAAGATACAGACAGTTGAAGTTACACAGCTAGTGTGCGCTAGTGAAGAACAGAGTAAGCAACCGACTGTTATCATTTTGAGTTGCAGTTATAATCTAATGATGTAAAGACTATGCACCTATTGTAATTAGGTTTCCAACACACACACACACACACACACACACATATATATTTGTAAGCACGCTTGAGCCAATTCAATTGGAAGCATTGTATATAATAGGTTTAAGGGCCGACCTAGTTGTTTGTTTTGTATGCACATATAAATATGAGATGTGCCCATTGTAATTAGCAGGGATGTTGAGATAGAGTTGTGATAAGAAGAGCAAAAATGTGTGAAGAGACTATAAGATGTATTAGAGCTTTGCAAGAGGTCAAAGCATCAACTCATCAAAGGAATTGATCCAACAAGTAGTGTCACAGTGATAGTTCATCCAACATATATAGTGTGTATATGAGATCAGAAGGTTGTAGCCTTCACCACTTGAGCAGTGAGCTCTAGGATAGTGCGTCCACTCCCCTAATAGGGACTATTGTAAAAGACTCCTAACAGGGTCTGACCCTTGACAAGGTCTACTGTACTTAATGCATTGTAAAGAAACTCCTAATAGGGTTAAGGATCTTCTAACAAGGATCATAAAACACTAGTACAGAATATTAGTGGGTGTCAATTCCCATCGGGGTTTTTACCTATTTGGGTTTCCCTGTAGCCATATTGGTGTTATGTGTTGATTTTATGTTTCATGTTTATGTGGATGTTCATTTCAGTACTTAAGCATTTAAGTTCAGTTTAAAGATTAAGTAAAAAGATAAAATACAGTGAACACTGATTCACCCCTCCCCCCCCTTCTTAGTGTTCTCATTCCTAACAATTGGTATTAGATCTCTGGTCCTCACCAAAGAAGTTTAACCACTTGAGGAGATCATGGACAAAGTAGAAATGAAACATTTGAAAAGAAATCTTGAAGTTGCTCTTGAAGACCTGGACAAATTTGAAAGAGAAACTGAAGAACTAAGGGAAAAACTCAGTGATGCTCAATTAGTCATCAAAAGGCTAAGGAAGGATTTGAAAGAATGCTCTACCAGTGATCTAGGGACAATGGTCAAGAAGCTGAATGAAGAAAATACATCCTTAAAAGAACAACTTGAAGAGTTTGATGATAAGCTGACTAACAATCAGGAAGTCTATGATGAACAAGTCAAAGAGAACCTTCAATTGAATGAAGAATTGAGGCAGGCAAACATGGAAATCTTAGAGATAAGAAACAACAAAGAAAGCTTGGAATCTGAATTGAAAAATGTAAAGAATCACATTGACAAATTACACACTAGTTCTGATTTGATATAATTTCAGTTATATGCAAGAAGAGCTAAAGGAGATACTAGCTGCATTGGATACAATGAAGCACAAAATCAGATTGACAACATGCGAGTAGGAATGAAAGCACCAGAAGGAACCTTAGACACTAAGGAGACTGGAAGTCAGACTAAGGATCATATTGAACCACCTAAGAATTAACGTAAACCAGTAGACTGCACTTGTTATGCATGTAACAAGCATGGACACATAGAAAGGAACTGTACAGAGGTAAGACCTTTCAATGGTCACTGTTATTCATGCAATAAATTTGGTCATAGAGCTACGAATTGAAAGAAAAGTCAAAAGAACAAGACTCATAATCAAAGAAATCAGAATCAATCAAATGTAAGAAGTTCTCAGAATGTTACATGTATTGGACACATCTCTAAGTTCTGTTGTCAGAACCTAAAGATTGCAATGAGCCAAGATAGGGAACCTATGAGGAGAAGACAAGAGAGGTAGATGCTAAACTGAACAACGCAGTAGCAAAGAGGAAGGTTGCCAAGGTTACCTCTAAGATCTTATGAATACATGGAGTATCTCAAGAAGACGTAGACAAAGCAAGGGAACAAAAGATTGCTTTGGAATTAGAGAGCGCAGATGCAGCAAAGGCAGAACCATATGATCCTAAGCTGAAGAAAGTGAAGATTGAAAAATCTGATGAGCAGAAGGGTAAAATTGATGTTACTCCTTCTGCACCCAAAGAAACCATTGACCTTACTACTCCTCCTAAGTATAAGGCAATTTCGAAGAGGAAGAAAGATATCAGAATTGGTAATCCATCCTCAAGAGTAACAAGGAACATAAAGAACTCACAAGCACCTCCTAAAGTAAGTTTCAAACCTAGTCTCAGTGTGCTAAGTGCAAGGATAATTGATGAGGGAATAATTGATCAAGTAGGAAAGTTTTATGAAAAATATAGTGAGATAGAAAAATCTGAGATACATATAATGATAGTCAAACACATGCTGAAGTTCAAGAAAATAGTCTTGGAACTTAAGACTATGATCCCTGACAATGTATGGAACATCCTAGAATTCCAAAAGAGACAAGCCATTGAAGAGGATTTAAGGATAAGAGAAAAGATTCTAGATGACACTCTTCTAGTATGTTCCTTAGAAGAGAAATATCTATTGTTAGATCTAGTGAAGCTATATCTCAGAAAAAAGTCAAGGACTTTGCATATAATGGACAAAAACTATGATTTGGTGGCTAAGGAAATAGAGAAAGCCTTTGAGAAGGTCTTCATGAACAAGCACATGTATCTAGCTACTACACCCACAACACAAGTACCCTTAAAGGAAGTCAAGGTGGCAGAGCCCACTAATGCATCAATGACAAGTCCTCAGGACTCAGCACCTGTAGTTGAAACACAAATAGAGGTAGACAAGTCTGTGCCCATGATAGAGTCACTAAAGGATAGCACCATTATCATTGATAATGTAGAGATAGCCATGGTGGACATTGACATTGAGTTAGACAAGTTTGAAGAGGCATTTGTAAGCACTCAAGAGGCAACAAACTTATGCAGTAACACTCCTCCTACTCATCAAGAATAAATATTGATTGAGGATATAACAAATGAGAAAGAAGGAGAAAAGATGAAAGAAAAGAAAGAAGGAGAAAAAGAAAAAGAAGCTGAAAAACAAAAAGAAGAAGAGGTAAAAGGAAGTGAACAAAAAGATGAAACATTAGCTGAACAAATCAAGGTAAAACAAGAAGTGACGGATAGCACTCCCATCACTCCCTCAGCAACATTATTGTCAAGTTTGACACCTGGCACAACTAGTTTGGACTCATGGGGAGAAGAAGACCTGATTAAGTTTAGTGTCTTATCTATGGATAAGGCCAAGGAGAAACAAGTGATGAGGAATCCTCTCCTTGTAGAGTCAGTAAACATACTGAACAATTTGTTACCTACAGACAAGAAAGTATCCAAGGTACACTTTGTTGATGATGTAAGTGCAGTCATTTAACAATTCAAAAGCAATTTCTCTAGCCTAGAAGAATTTGCATCCTTAGTTGTAGAGGAGAAGTACTTGAAGAAGAGATTAAGTGAATTGGTTAGAAACTATACACTTGACCTGAGCTCACTAAAGGCTGGTCAAGCATCCCTGAAGGAGTTTGCAAAAAAGGGAAGAAAGATCATTGCCGAATGTATGAACCAAGACAAGTTAACTGGTGATCTGTACAAAAAGGTACAAGAGGTAGAAGTCATGATAGATATGATAAGGAAATCAGTAGAAGATCCATCTGTTGATGTGAACTTGTGCAACAATGTCTACCAAGGACAGTTAGACAAGATTGAGAAGTCAAAAAAAGAGATGATCAAGATAAGGGCTAGGCAGACTCAGCTAAGAAATGCTCTTGCACCCTCATTAGACATACTAAATTAGAATATCAAGGAGATCAATGCCACCATGGTGACATATGATCAAGGTCCTAGCACTAATCTAGAGAAGATGGAGAAGCTACAGTATGCTTTATGCGCCCATCTATAGATTGTAAATTCCTTGATCACATTTTGGAAGAAGGAGATCCAAAATCTGCAGATTGCATATCCAGATGTTCTATCACAATAAGTTTTTGTAGATTCAATTTTGACACACCTTTTTCATTAATGTCAAAGGGGGAGTATGTGTAGAATATGGATTATAGATATGTATGGGGAGATATAAGTCAAAAGTTTTTTGTATTAAGGACAGTTAGCAACTTGGCCATATTCCTTTGTTGCCATCAATGAAAAAGGGGGATATTGTTGGAAAGTTGGCTATACTGATGTATATGACTTAGTATAGTGTTTTCATTATGGCAAAAAAGTCATATAGTAGTTTGGAGTCAGCGCACTTGATGGGAAGATTAGAAATCAGCTAAGTATTGAAGACTGGACAATGTACAGAGTTCCTGAAGCTCAGAGCATCAACGCACATGCATATGACCGAGTTATGGTATACGCTCTGGAAGTTAAGTTGGTTAGACTATATTCATGCTTAGTCAAAGAAAAAGAGAAGGCTCACTGCCCAAATAAGGTTATGTCCACCTCCAGAACTCATTGTTCACAATACAAGTGTATATAAGGAAAATACACAATCCTTGTGAACTATCTAATAGCAACTATCTTTTCTTGATCAGTTCTGATGAAGTACTTACAATATCCTCTGCTCTACATACAACAGATAGAATCTCACATATTTCACTTTCCTCACTTACATCCACATCATCCCCTATATCTTTTCAAAAGAAAAGATCTCACATATATACCCTATTACAAATAAATGACCAGGTCGGCCAATTAGGCTTTCCTAATATACAAATAATCATATAACCCCTTGCTAAGATACACATGGTATCTAAAACAAGTATACAACAATTACAATTCAATAGTTAAGATCCAATATCTGTAGTCCATAATACACACTACAATTATGAAGTCAACCCCAGATAGATCTCCTCCAGAACACATGCCACAATTGACATCATCATGCATCCCATGACTTGCTAAGATCAACAAACATTCCTTAGTGTGTTATATGTCATCTCTTAAGCTCACATACACTAGATCCATATTTCTTGTAAGATATACTCAAAATACAGAGACTTACTCTGTCAACTTCCACTATCACAGTCCAGTAACCAGTCTTCACAAAATCTTCTATAACTCAACCAATATGCAATATTTCATTATGTGATCTTAGATATAAGATCACAAAACCTTCTTGTACACACAATTGTGTTCACACATTCTGAATCATCCTTACAATATCCATACATAGTAATAACTAGTCTGTTCTCTTCATAGGAACATATGTTGATATCAGTGACAAAACATGAATGACAACACTAGTAATTCCTACATCCCTCAATTAGGATAATGTAGCGATTAAACATATTAAATGAATTAGCAATATCCAACATTTATAACAAATTTACAATATTTACACTATGAACAAATGGGCTGGAAAACTTATCGAAGACAAAAACAAAACAAAACTGACAGACAGGTCCAAAAGCTTTGCACAAGCACTATTTATAGGATGAAGTTTTTGGATGACACAAATGAAAGGAAAAAAGGAAAATTGGCAAGAAAAAACCAAACCAAAAACTGAAAGAAAAATAAACAAAAGAAACAACCAAAAGGGCCCTACATGAAATAATGGAATGTCGAAACTGATGAGGAACTCTCAACCACTACTTTCCAAATGCTTTAATTACCCAACTCGTGTATAGAATCCATGAGAACTAGCACTTGCACAATTATGTCTTCAAATACTCAGACTTAGAAAGTACTTCACACTTCACAACTAATTGCTCAGAAGATAATTTTCGCTTACAGTAAATATAAAAATAATGGGTAAGAGAATTTTATAATGTCGAAGAAAAGTGCATTAATTTCTAATTGGAACTCTAAAATAAGATAAATCCCAAAATACAAACCTTGAGACACCCAAGGTTCACTTCCTCAAGCGAAGATAGAAATGACAACGCCAAAACCTCAAAGTCCATAATTCAGGGAAATTTGAGATCCCCGATCTTGGAGGAACACACAACAAAAGATGACCAAGGACAAAGAAAAGAAAAAACAAAAAAGAGGACCTGACATTTTACCACACAAAATGTAGGGAAAAGTATGCAGAGAGTAACAAATGGCGGCTCGATGGGACAAATGCCTCGTGCATTTGAGAACTCCCAAATCTACCTATAGAGCAGACCAAGGGTCTTATCATCATTTAAGAAATTCGTCAGTGTGATTTTGGGCTTCAAAGAATCTAATTCACCATGATCCAGACATTCATTCTTGCCAAGCTATGAACTGTGTTCTCAGAAAGAGATGCACCTTATAACTCCCAAGAGAAATATAGAAAAACACTCAAACTAGATAGACTTTTAATGCTTTTATAAGCTATTGTGCAATCTGGGCTCTGATATTTTATCCTTTTCTAAGGTCTTTATTTCTTTCTTATTGAAATAGCGAAGGTGGTAGTCCTTGCATATGATTATTCATGTTTAACTTGTTATCATGTCGGTACTTCTTTTTCCTTTCCATCTATTTTACTTTCTTAGGAGGAGAACATATTCCTAGTCCCGGATAACATCTTTTTCTTTTCACGTGCAATCTATCAGGAGTATAATCAATCTATTCTTGAGTTTCTTTATGGCCTTTTCCCTTTTATCTTTCTAACTTAGTTAGCTATTTTCTTTTAGCTTGTTACAAGCATGAATTTATCTGAACTTGATGAAATTCACTACTATCCTACGTCACACTTATGAAACACCTCTCAAATGAAAATATGACCAATAATCACTCAGATGGATGATTTAGGACTAAAAATATGTATGAGGCAAGTCTCCCAATGATTAGTGGTACATTATAAAAATCATTCTTGCCTACAGAAGGAGACAAAATTCCAGGGTCCATTATGGACCCACACAAGCAAAAGAAAAAGAAGGACAAGAAATAAGACAACCTAAAACTATTTATAGGGAGGGCACACTGAGAGGGCTACTAGGACTATTTACAAGCTTACTATACATATGATACATAAAAGGGAAAAACTCCTTCACCTCACTCTAAGTAGTATTTGAGGAATTGTCCATTGATAGAAAATGAGACGACTTCACTTGTTAAGGAATTGAGGTACTATGTGTTCACCCCATAGATCTCATAGATTTTATATGGTCCTGAATAAAGGTGGAATGAATTCACCTTTATGGGTAGGGTAATTGTGTGTGTATGGGGTTGAATAGTGGTAGATAAGATAATATGATATGCAAATGGAGAATATAGGATCTATCCCTAATCCAAATTCCCAAAAGGAGAGATCTAAATGGATTAATCACAAAGAAGTGATCAATGCACATTTGAATCAAACAATGGAGGACATGAAGAAAGGAGGAAATCCTATAATCTACTATAGAAAGTATGTACTTGAAATCTTAAATGAATAGAAGGAAAATACTAACCTCAAAATAGGGCGAATCTAGCAAATTTTGATTTTTGATGTCTGTGCATAGTTTTGGGAAATTCTATGACCAGCTCTAGATTGGAAATGTCGAGACAAAGAGAACCCAGAAAAAATTTGTCTTTCTGGAAACAGGTCATCCTTGACCCAGATAGTGGGGCAAGGTCTTACCCCGGGGTAGGATCCTACCCCTCACTGAAGATCATCTTTGACAAAAATTCTGTTCGCGAATCTCGAAAGTTTGCTAAAAAGGGTATCCAAATTTGCACTTCAATTCGCTGTCCTATACCTATACCTACAAGAAAAATAGTTTTTGTTGTTTGGATGGGGGGTTTGCCTTGGTCAAACCCCAATTTAGGAATTAACCTTGAAATTGAATTGAAATTGTAATATGTATAAACAAAGTAAATAAAACTATTCACGTTGCTTATGTTGAAGTCCTTGTGGATGATTTGAATCCTTGAACCACAAGTAGGGATGCTCCAAATGAATGTAGAAATGTATATAGGATGTCTCTAATCAATGACATTAAATCTTCAACACCAGTATTGAATGTATCTTTTCATAGGAAGAGGCTTGGACGAATGTGGATGGAGAAATCTTCAAGGGGGATCCAAAGAGATTGAATCCTTCAATAGCTAATAATGGATCTCCTTGATGAATGCTTGAATGCTTGGCTTGAAGATGAATGAATGCTTGCTTGATTTCCTTCTCCTTATTGCTTGCTTGATCATGAAAAGTGGATGCAATTGCTTGATTGTGGATGTTCTCACAAAAACTTGATTGCACATGAGGGATGGAGAAAATGAGAGAGGGAGGCTTCCTTTTATAGTGATCTAGGGCACAAACTCCTAGTGAAGGCCGACATTGGAGAATTAAATCCCAATTAACCTTAACCCCTAGAAATGGACCTAGATTAAATGCAATTTAAGAGTTTACCATTCTGAAACCTAAAACAGCTGACCTGGAAGTGGGAAAATAAATTTTTCTGAAACCCGACATCTTGAAACTTCCAAAATTTGAAAATTAGATTTGGGGTCAGGGACGAGGTATTCTATGCCCTAGGTTAGGGAAAAGGTCATCCTTGACCTAGGTCAGGGACTAGGTCATCCTTGACCCATAAGGTCATCTTTGACCCAGAAAGTCAAGATCTTTAGATTCTTAGAGAAAGTCTGCAGAAATGAGGCTGGAAACAGGGAGAGAGAAGCCAAATAGGGGGGAAACAACCAGATCAATGAAAAGACCCAATCAAGGTGCTTAACATGACCCCAGACCACTTACTCAGAGGGATAAATGCTCTTATCATGGAAGTGCTTCCATTTTAAGATGATACATGTCCAAACTAGAGCCTATAGAGTTTGGTGTTCTTACCCTTCTTTTTCCTAGCCTAGTCCCATAGGAGGACTAGGTGTGAGATCCAAAAATATTTATATTGGGTTCTCTTGTCAAACTAGTGTTTGATGACTGCTTGGTAGTTCACGAAATGTTCGAGGGTGTTATCTCTCTGCTCTTCTAAATGGACTAAGGAGATGGACCTCCACAATATTATCCCTCATATCAAATTCTTTCATGAATCGCAAGACCGAGATCTATAGGTTTACCAGGAATATCAAATTCTATCCATAGACCAGATAGAAAAGGGGAAGTCCCCAAGGAGACTTTAATTTGGATGTGATCCACCTAGAGAGTGAACTTAAGTTTTTGGTGCCAATCCCGTGGATTCCTTTTGAGAAGATGTTTGATTAATTTTAAGAGGTTCTTTTTTGTTGATTCTGCTACTCCATTACCTTGTAGATAGTAGTTTCTTTAGAATTTGAGTGTAATGTTTTGATGGTAAGCCCACTCAAGTAGCTGGGAAAAGGAAAATTTAAAACTATTATCACACACGAGGGAGAAAGGCATTCTAGATCTAGAGGAAATTTTTTCCTCAATGAAATTGATTACTATATTTGTTGTGTCCTTTTTTCATGGTATGAATTTAGACCACTAGGTGCAGTAGTTGGTGGCCATAAAAATGCACCAATGTCTGGTGGATGAGTTGGGGTTTATTTCCTTGATAAAATTGAATTCCCATTGGGCCAAGAGTCTAACCTTGAAGATAACTATAGAGGCATTTCCAAGTTCCTCTCTCGAGAGGCAATAGTTTTACAAGTGTGGCACTTCCTCACATGAGAATAGATGTCCTTGAAGGTATGGGGTGATGCAGAGTGCAACAGTGGAAGAGTTCTTTCTTTAAGGTCTTAGGTTCCTAGGCCACAAACTTCTAAGTTTCAAATACTTAGACCAAGGAAGGGTTTCAAACCTCAATTACCTCCTATTGACCAGCTTGAAAAACTTCCCTTTTGATCTCTCCAAAAGATTTGACACACTATAGACCAATTTCCAAAGTCCTAGTCTCACTTCTCTCAAACTAGGATTTCTTAAGATCCTATCTAATTCAATGGATCTTCACAACTTGTCGAACTATAGACCAAGAGGATATGAGGGATTTGAATGATCTAGACACCTCCAACTATCCACCATAAGACAAGTCACCAATCTACTCCAGCACTTCAAATTTCTTCATAAGTACACAGTCCTAATCAGGCCTAATTAGGCTTGGTTTTCAAAGGAAGTCCTATGAAATGGGTGCATAGACTGAAACCAAGCTTCTAGACACTTAGCAGGATGTCAAATTACTTCAAATCCAACCTCTACTTGATCACTTCCTTCATTCACAACGCTGCACACTCAAAATCCTACAACTCAGGACCAAATACATAGAGATATTTGGTCTAGGGCTTGCTAGCAAAAATAGTAGATCATATCCCCTGACTTCCTCCTTTTGGAATCTGAAAAAGAATTCAAAAACCTTTCATTTCCATTGGGTTTCATGCAATTTGGATGGTACAGTCGTGATCTATACCTCCATTTGCACAAAACCCTGTTGTAACTAGGGTTTTTGGACTGGTTATAGAAAAAGGGCTTGAATTTTGAGTTTGGGATCACTGATGGACCTCGGACTTGGTGCATTTGCAAGGTTATTGATTTCTCCTTCACCTCAGATCATTCATCCACTCTTCCTAGTCTGTACAGTTCGTACACAACACAAAGAACAAAGAATTCTTAAGAGAAAACCAGAGAATTTTATTGATTCTTCAAAAATAAGTTGTACATCTGAACTTATTTTGTTGGAAAGGTTCTTATACACTTAAATAAACTTCATCCACTGAGAAACCACCTTTGGATCAGTTGGATTTAGTTAGAATAATTGATTTAGCCTAAACTAACAACTTTTGACAATGTTTGAAAAAGATGTAAAAGATGCTTAGCAGCTTTTGAAAAAGATGCATAGCAACTTTTGTTGCACTTTTCCAAACTTGCTAAAATGTCTTAATTAAAGACTCTAAGCTATCCTAAAGGCTTGGTTAACCTTTTCATAGGTCTAACCCATTATTTTAAGACTTAAAAACCTAAAACATCCTATATCATGTCCTTTAGGTCTTAAAAACTCAAGGTTTATAAACACCTATGAGTCCTTAGCCTTTACAAATGGAATTTTATGAACCTAAGAAATATGAGAACCAACTAGATAATCCTTAGCTTATTATCTTGCACCACAAGGGATGAATCCAAGGTGTAGTGCCACTGTCTTGCCTTAAGAGCTCAATGGAAGGCTTAATAAATGTGGTAAGTTGGATTGGTGCCCTGCACCATTGGGCCAATAGTAACCAGCCCAGAGAATTTTCTGGGTAGTGGCATTAACTAAGCAATGTATGTTCCAAATTTTCTACAAAACTCATCAATCATCTGTGTAGCCTTCTCTCGGTCTAGACATCGAAGGTATATACCTTTTTAGTTCCTACGAAAGAGAGTCCCATTCTTGATAATAAAATATGAACTCTTTAGCCATAGCACTTGGTGTTTGCTGGAAAGAATTCCCTCAATAAATCAGTTACTCAGTAAGAGGTACACTAAGATAACATACTAAGGATCCTGAGTGAGAGACTCCACTGTGTAAGTATGTCATTCAATTTGTGGACTAGTCTCACCCATGGCTTGCCATAATCCTTGTCCATGGACTAGCCTCATAAGTTGCATTTATAGATAAAATTTTTGGAGGATAACCATCCATTTCCCTTGGTGCTCTCCCATTTCACTTTGCATCAACAAGTATTTTACAACTTGGTCTAGTACAATTGCATATACCTTTCTCTAGAGGATATAATGTGAGAATTTATTAATTGGCTAGAAAAGGTTGAATGCCCATTTCTCAACAAGTGAATACCACACTTCAACATTCTTAAAAGGGGAACTCATAAAAGTGATAGGTCATTCTTCCCCCTTAACCTTTTGGGTTAATAATGCAGTAGTAGAGTGGGTGGAAGTGAAATAATATATAAAATGGGAGGGTGTAGTCTGGACTTGCTAGGACCGGGGCCTTCATAATAGCTTGTTTAATTTGAGTGAATACTTCATTCACTTTTGGAATCCACTCAATCTTCACATCTTTCTTCATCATATCATTTAGAGGTTTAACAGCCTTGGTGAATCCCATGATGAAGCGTTTGACAAAGCTGATCTTCCCAAAGAAAGATCACATTTCCTTCTTGCTATCTGGCATTTGCAACTATAGTAGTGCCTCTACTCTCTCATGGTTAATGGTGATTCCCTTCATAGAGATGATATGCCCCAAAAAATTCCATTTTGTGACCCCGAATATGCATTTCTTAGGGTTCAGGTAAATATCAAACCAGAAAAATCTCTCATGAATTTTGGTGAAGTGGTGGGAGTGGTCACACCTATCTTGGGAGAATATTGTCAAATCATCCATGTAGATGATTATACACTTGTTACCCAGTCCCTCTAAGGTGATGTGAATTTCCTTCTAAAATGTAGCCCCGATGTTAATTAAGCCAAAGGGAATTCTTCTGTAAGAAAACATTCCCCACTTGGTGGTGAACACAATTTTGATCTGATTCTCAAATTTCACCATGACCTTATTATAACCTAAGTATCCATCCAAGAAGGACATTATCTATGAGCCATTCAAAATCTGGAGCACATTGTCAAGTGAGGGAAATGGATGGTTATCCCTTTTTGAAGCCTTATTTAGGTTCCAAAAATATAAACAAAGCTAAATTTCCCCACTTTTCTTCAACCAGAACTAAGTTGGCCACCCACGTGGTATGAAAAATAGGGAAGATTATCCTAGTAGATAGTAACTTATGAACTTATGGGTAGATCAAGGTTTTGATCAAGGGATTGACTAGTCATTTCTTTTTCCTAAAAGGATTATCATCTGGCTTCAAGGGAATAGCATGCATCATAATGGATGTGTCATATATTTTGATTTTCTTGTATCCCTAATAGATCATGTCGATGTATTCCCAAAGAACCATGAGGATCATCTCTTTCTCCTCTGGGGAACAAGAGGTACCTATGTATACACATTTTTTCTTGATGTTTGTCCCGATGTTGATTTTCTCATATTTCCCCCCTTCCAAAGATTGGGGAATTATGCTCTTGACCCAAGGGTCTAAGTCAAAAATATGTTCAGGTGCAACCATCCCCTTTAGGATGGTATTGGTTGAAAAATCAAGAATGCCATCCTTCTACCCACCCTATCCTATATAATCGTGCTATCCCTCTTCTATGATTTGATCTTTGAAGACACTAGTGTTTTACAAGAAGGTGAGGATGTGCTTATCATCTTCGGATACCTAGAAGTCAATTACGTTATCTGGGAAAGAGGGGGTGGGGACCATTTCTACCAAAAATTGCCAGAGCTGAGAGCCTTCCATGGGTTCAAGGGAACTGACAGACACAGTAAGAGCATCTAGAACATAATTTCATTTTTAGGGAATTACCTCAATGTTGAAGGCATCAAAGTCCTCTATTAAACTCCATAATCAATTGTGATATGCCACCAATCATTTTTTATGACACATTTATTGACTCCATAATTTCTTGACTATAAGTTATGAATCACCCATTGTCCAGAGAGAGGTGACTCCCTTTTTCTATGTGAATAGGATGCCTAAGACCAAGGTCTCATATTCAATGGCGTTGTTTGTACAATCAAACTATAACCACTAGGAAGTGAGGAAAGATCTCTCTCTAGGGTTGATCAATTCTACCCCATCTCCACACCTTTGCTTGGATTAGGATTTGTCAAACTTTAGGATCCATAAGTCATTGTCAGTATGGTGGAGTTTGGGTGGTTGGGTAGCTTGTGGTACTAGATTGGGAATGGGAGGGGGTTTTGGCATGTCCTTTGAGATAGAATATGAAAGGGTGAGAACACCCTCCAGAGGAGACACTATTGGGGTTTCTCCAACATGAAATCCTTTAGTTATGCCCATGGATGGACTATGTCGAGTGGGGATCTCTCTCCTATCTTCTCTCTTTTGGACATCTAAGAGGCAGATCATGGTGCAATCAATACAATATTTTCACTCTAACTCATAATGCTCTTGATAGTGCATTCTAAATTGCATGTCAGATAGGAGAGTAGCTAAAGAGGCACCTTTAACCTGAAGGCTTACATCATGCTTCACCCTCATTATGAGGTCTCAAAATCTTTGAGTAATAGTGGGATCCTCACTAGGGAACATCCCACCTAGGATGAAGTCTAGGATCCTGATCTCCTTAGCCTGATATAGGCCAGGCTCAAGTTGAGAATATGCTACCTCGCTCACCTGATCGTAGTCGGTGAGGCATTTCTTCATCTGGGTTTTTTAATCCACTTTGATTGGCCTCTCCTCTTCAAGGAAGCCATAAGTGGTAGAAGTTAGTCAAGATATACCCATTGAGAGCCTTGGACCCGTTTCAACTTAAGAGCATCCCGTATGTTTTAGAGATGTTGACCAATTAGATGTCGATGATGTTGGACACTTGGGGTTCTTGGACAAGATGAATTTGGATTTTTTTCAATTCAACCACCATCTTGATAGAATTTTAGTCAAGTTGAACTACTGCACCCTTGGATGGCATGGGGACCAAACTTAGATTCTTATATATGGATAAGGGAATGATGTTACCCAAAGCTCTAGAATCCACTAGAAAATTGTGTAGGTTCTTACCATAGATATTAAGACTAAGTAGGAAGGGAGGGTCCTTTGTATCCCCTATAACATAGTTGTATTAGCATTGTCAAAAGTGATGATCATTGGTGGGTAAGGGAGGGCTTCCAATTTTTTCAAGTGTTGCAAGAGGGCCTTCTTCTTCTCAGGAAAACTAAGAAATACCTCCATTAAGGTCATGGTGGTAGCAGTGCTTTCCACCATCTTCGTGATGCCAAACCATCCCTTTGGGATTCTTGGACTCTTTACTCTTGAATTGAGGGTAGTGTGGAAGATGAGTCCCTTTGGAGGGTGCGAGTTAACATTCACATGGAGATCTAGAGGGACAGTGGTATTCCTTAGGAGAATCAACATTGTGAAGGGGTCTTTGTTAGATTGGCTCCTAATATTGTAAGGAGTCCTTGAAATGGTGAAAGTGTTAGCCTCAAAGGTAGAGATAGAATCATTAAAGAACCCCTTGTAGGTCGGGTTCTTCTTCATCTTATTTTTTTCCTCCAAAAATCATGATTTTGCAAACAAAGACAAAATTATGAGGTTCCACTAGAGGTTTTGAGGGAGTTAGACCAGTATGTAGTTAATGATCTGATTGCAAAATTTGAATGATCTTCTCAAGAGGCACAATTTGCTTAAGAATGTGAGCTAGTATCATGTAGATGACACCAAGTAGTCATGCGATGGAATTCAGCAAGATGTGAAAAATGATTGGGACTCACACTCCCTTGAGCACCAGACTAGTTTGGGGCTACACCTCTGTTATTTGGTGTGTTTTTCCACTATTGATTATTTGGCCTAGAATTTCCATGGCCACTATTATTGTTATAGTAATTTTGGGGCCCAGAGTTGTTGGAAATCCATTGTCTTGAGAAGACATTTCCCTGCTGAGATGAGATAGAGTTTTGGAATATATAGGGACCCATTTTTAGTTACATCATATCCATGGTGAATGAGGACACAAGTCATCTAAGGGATTTGACCTTCACAAAAAAATGAGTTGTTAGATCACAATGTGATGAAAGGCAAAGTGGACATTTCATGGCAGCTAAAACTATAGAATATTGTTCATTAGATGTGGGTGTTTGAAAGAAAGTAATCCCTCTATGGGATGGTCCAGCCAGAGTGGTTTTTGGGAAGAAAGGGATCCTAGACAATTGAATCACCAACTATCGTGGTTGTGTCTAGGGCCAATAATCAGGAGCTGGAGGAGCATGAACAAGGGTGAGATACATAATGGGTCACCAAACTCATTGTTGGGGCACCCATTGTCATGTTAGGATTGTACCCACCCGCATAGACATTTCCCCTAGACTATATGTTGTAGGGCATGTTTTACCTAATTCCACCAGGATCCTTATTAATTTTCTTGGAAAATTCAAGGGAAAGGTTGTAGACTTTAACCAGGGTGTTCCTCTCATTTGTAGTAGTGGTTCTCTAGAGAAGGGTTGTAACAAAAGGATCCAAAGCATTGAGGTAGGTCTGAATCACCACCTCCGTAGAGGGGATAAAAAGACCTGTGCATCATTTCAAATTTCTTTGGAACCAGTGGTTGAAGATAGTGAGTGACTCTTTAGGTTCCTTCTTTATGGAGATGAACTGACTATGAGATCAAGCGGGGTCCACATAAACTTGAAATGATAACAAAAATGTATCTTCCATGTCATACCAACCTTTGACGGATTTGGCGGGCAAGTTCAAAAACTAGTTTAATTCATTTTCCCCAAGGGATAGTGACAACATCCTACACACTACATCTTCATGTTGGATATGATTCTTGTTCATGGTGTCTTTGTAGTCTTATAAATTTTATTTTGCGGTTTGAGGACCTAAGTGTTCATACTTCAGACATATCTTCTTTGAATGTAGAGGAAGATCATTCACTACATTAGGGAGTTGTCCCATTGGGGATCTGGTGTTTTTGAAATATGCAACCATTGGGACCATTGGATTAGGGAGGTTTGTATTTATCCCTACATGTGGTCATAAAACTAGGGTACTCTAAGGAATTATGGATCTAGACATGAGGGTCGAGATATATTGTTTCTGATGGGTACTTTACCCTCAGACAGGAGGTTCGAGTTCAACAAAATCTCTAGGATTTGGGTTCAACTGGAGGATTATTTCAAATTTCAAGGGTGAGAATGATCCCAACCAATGGAAATATTGGCTCCCAAAACTACTACTTAGAGAACCTTCTGAGGGCCTGGTCTCAAAGTCTTTCAAAAAGAATGAGCTCATTCCCTCCTTCTAGTGTCAATTTATATTGATGGGACTTTGTCATGGCCTCACCAACAAGGGTAAGAGTTGTCACTGGGTACCCGAGTACTTGACAAATTTGACTGAAGAGGTTTATCGAAGAGAGAGATCTCCTAGCCTCCAAGAACTTGGTGGCTGGGTCATGATCATACACAGATGGTTCAATTGGGCACATGACAATTATATGATGAAGGGTTTTCTGGTTTACACTCATCAATTATCAGACACTTAGAGTGGGGATAATGTTTCCAGCAAGTAATCACTAACTTCAATAAAGAAAACAAAAAAGATAGACCATAGTTAGAGTAAACCTCTACCTATATTCATGTTATAAACTTCCAAACATCAACAATATTGCTCAAAATATAGAATTAGTAACCATACTAAGCATACACACAATCATCAATCAAAAACATATATTAGCAATGAAAGTAAAGGCTTTCATTTAACTACCAAAAAACTTGAGTAGAGGACATAGGGAAGCATAGAACATGAAAGATAACCACCAAATCCAGAATCAAGGAAAACAAAAAGTGCAACACCAAGAGTAGTCTTTTATTCCTTCATTAACTTAAAAATCTAGCATCACTAGTTGGTACATCCATGGCTCCAAGGGAGCATTAATCTACTAAAGTTAAGAAAACAACTAAACTATGAACAAGAATGCAACAATCAATATGGATAACAAAATCATTAATTTTTTGACCCTTGGAAAGGTGTCAAACCTCTTATTTATAGATATAATATCTACATTGGGATTTACACCCTACTTATTTTCATTAAATACAATATTTACATTTGGTACTACATGTGCTGTCACAATAATCTCATTATGCTACAATGGCCAAAATGGATATAATAGAGGAAAAGGAGAAAGAGGAAGAAAGATAATCTAGGGGATCAAACATCAAGGAGACACCATCAACGTGTGTAGATGTGATTGTGTAGTTCAGGTGTCTCAAGAAATGCACTTTGTAAATGTAGCGGTGGCTCCACATCTCCAAGTGTTCTCCATGTACACTAGGTATTAAATGTTGGATTGGTGCCTCAGGATTTGGGATTCCATCTGCAATTACTTACCTATCACCTATCACTTTCAAGCCATACTGTACTTGTTCAATCTCTGAAAAAATAACTTGTATAATAATTTAGGATGGCGTTAGGTTGGCTCCATGAAAACCATTGACGCAGACCACCAAAAGAATAAAAAGAATGAAGTTCAAAACTCCAAACTCCGGGAGCTTGTGCTCAAAGAATAATGAATGAAAGAATATGGGTTTGTAGGGAGAAGAATCCTGGAACCTAAAATTTTTATCATTCCTAAAATTTCTCTTGCATCCATAGGGCATGTAGCCTCATAAAGAAAGTCTCTTGCATCCTCTTCTTTACTCTTCATTTAAGAGGTGAATCTAGTGGTGTCATGAGCCTTCAAAATTAACTAGGAAATCCTCCCCATAACTGAATTGTCAAAATATCCTGGTGACCATAATTATGCATCAGTTAACTCATCAAATCTAACCAATAAAGAATCAATAGGAGTATATGTACCAGGACTTATCAAGTTTTCTGATGTAGCCTTTTCAACAAATGCTATATACCAGTCCATAGGATTCTAGACCGTTGTTGAATGAGTATCTAATACCTTTACCAATTTCTTGCTTGTCTTAATTCTGAATGTGAGTCTAGAGTATTGGGTCTTTGGGAACTTATATAGTGTGTCTCCCAAAATTTTAGTCTTAGCTAAATTGTCTTCACCTATTATAAAAATTTCCCCAAGGCAGTCCTTCCATTCCTCATATTTCTTGGCCTTGGCCTGCCACGCTGGGATGATCTAGCTTAGTTGATTGGAAAATTCATGGGCTTTGTATAGATCCAAGAGGGATTCAAATAAAAATTTCCTTATCGCCTCCAACTATTCGGTGACCCACTCATCCATGGACAATGCCTTTTTCTTCATTACCTGGATGACGTCTATGTTGCCTTGTGGGAGTGGTGTTTCGAAGGTGGAGGGCTCCTACATTACAAAGGAGAGGGGGGATGCCAATTCTGATAAGAGCTTTTAGATATTTGACTCTAAAGTTGGAAGCTCTTTCTTTTTCTGATATTCCTTTTCATATCGCTCATGAATAGCCTGGATGGCATTATTGAGGAGGTCTAGTTTTCCTCTATGGTCTGTTTGGCCTAGTAGAATCTCCATTATTATATATTCTTATGTCATTACTTTGGACTCTTCCTTGTTCTCCGGTGGGGCCACCACTATTGCCACCACTTCTCCATTTGGTCATCTATGGGTTGTGCAGAGGGTGCGGGCCCTTTTTGGCTTCTTAAACGCTTGTTCATCGACTTACATTTCCACTAGTGAAAGAGTGGCTGATATTTTTGTTGTTCTTTTTCTCTTTTGGGATTCTAATAGCCATTTTGGTGGGCCCTGGATGCTGCCTATTATTATTTTTAGAGTAGTGGGCTTCTATGAGAGCCTTTTCTCTAGTCCCTCTGTGCCCATTTCTTCAGTGTTATCACCAAAATTATTTTCTATATTTTTTCCTTCTCACCACTACATTATTCTCTAGGATATTGTTGTGGCTAGAGGAGCCTGTTCAATGTTAAATTCATCTTCCCGCTGTCCTGAAGGGGTTTCTGCTTCACTTGTATTAATAGACAATGTGCTTGATCATTTGTTTGGGATTTATTAATAGCTATTGAGGGTAGATTTGATCCCAAAGGTCTGATTTCTAGAGAAGCCAAAGGTTTCTCCTCAACCTTTTTATTTTCTTCTTCTCTTTTCTTCTCTTCTTCTTCCCTTTTCTTGGCCTCCAACTCTTGAGTGCATTTTCATGCCTCTTCAGTCTCAGCTTCCCCCTAGAGGATATCTACTTCTTTCTCTTGGACCACCTCGTCAATCATTCTCTCCTCCTCAACCATGTTGTGTAGGCTTCCCTATTCCTTGACGTAGAAGAAATCTTCAACAATTGTCTAAGATATCTCCAATGGATATTCTATAGTGTTATTTATTTTGGGGGAGGGGGTGGGATGAATCTCATGCACCTTAGTCGCATCTTTAAGTTTTGGGCTTGGGTCTTTCGTTTGGGGAAGGAATGTTGGCATTTGTATTCTTTTGTTTTTTAGAGAGGTGTCCCACAGCTGCAATTTCTGCTTCCTCTCCAATTTTTCCTCCACAAATGGAAGAAAAAATGGGGTAGCAAGGGAGGGCACTAGAGCACTTGGGGGTTGGGAGACTACCAGAGTAGCTCCTAGGCCAAATTTAATAGCAGTATGTGCTACATTTTCTAGCTTTTGGGAGCTTTCTACATGTTCATTCAATTTCCTTATGACAGGCTGTAGCACCAGGTTGGATAGTTGGGATGACTCAATGGCTTCCCACTTCACTTGAGCTTTAGATTATTCCACTTCTTGGGGTCTAGAAATGGTTTCTCCCTTTAGATAAATGTATAAGAGGATTCTCTTCAGACATGTTCTCTCAAAATGAGTATGAATGTTCTCAATGACAACTTTGGGTATGACCTCAATAGTAAAAATCTCTAGGGTATCTGAATCCACCATAGGGAGGCTCAACTTATCAATTCCTAAATCTTTATACTCAAGGCCTTCAAGGGAATCTTTGTTGGAAATTTTTTGTGAGAATGAACAGAGGCCAAGACACTCCATCATACCCTTTGAAATTCTCAGGTGATACGTGTATCAGAGATCAAAAGCATCCTGGCATTCCTCCCAAAAATCTTCTAGGTGTGGCTCATGGGGTTAAGATTACAAGGGCATTTCTTTCTCAAGGTGACCATGTGGATCATAATTGTGGCACCTCTGTGAAAATTTAGTTCATTTTAAACTATTTAACTCATTCTCTACTTCCTAGATTATGCTGAGGGTGCATGTGTACTTGCTACAGGTGATGGGAAAAGAGACCGAGGTGATCTTCTTCATGGAAAATAGGGCATGCACCTCAAGAATATGTCTGAAAACTTCATATAAAATAATTTTATCTCTGCAATACTTTGATAACAAGAATGGGTTCCTTGTGAATCTGGCAAACAATCTCACAATAGGTAATGATAATCATGCCATTGTCTCTCTTAGGAATAATGTATTCATACTAAGGATTACTTTTACCATCATTAAATGCATTTAGATTGTCAACCCAGGGATGTAGAATTGAAATGGGACAACACAGTTTGTGCACTAAGTCCCTCAAAGAGTCATACTACCTATGGTGTAGGAAGATAAAATGCATGAAAGAAAACTATGTTATTGCTGCAGGAAAGTAAGCACACTTAACTACTTAATGAAATTATTGCTCAAAGATTGTGAACTTAACCTAAGCCTATTTAAAAACTCAAAGCATCCACTATGTCTATCTTTGCAAGTGCTGCAGGAAAATTCACAGTAATAATGTTGCAGGAGTAAAAAAGTAACTTCTACTTGAAAGCATGGGAAAATGTAGAAAACAATTCTACTCTATCCTAATCTACTCCACTAACCAAGTGGGTCCCCTTGGTTGGCTTCTGCTAACTACTAACACAAAAGATGCTTCAAAATCACTCTTTCATTATATTCTCATAAATTGATTACATAGTAATGGAATAATACATGAAAATAGAAAGAGTAGTTTTGCTATACCGAGCACAACAAATGTGTATATTTTCTCATCACACAACTAAACAAATCAAATCCCTTTATATAGAGGGTTGACACTTATTGAAAGCATGAATTTAAGTTCTGACTAAGTCTCTCCATAGAAGAAGGAAATATAACAACCATGAAAGAGTACAATAAAGTTTGGATAACTGATTTTAACAGACTAATGAGAACTGAGGAAATATAGCAGAGTTGTTTCCTATATTCTCTGGAATGATGGATCCTCTCCAGTAGCGATATGATCCTCGGTGTTGTGATGAATTTCTCTATCATAGATGGGACTTGAATGCCTCTTCTTTAATACAGTTTATCCACTCTCTAGTTTGTTTTCCTGGCAGGTTAGTAGCATGTAGTATCTATACAAGCCAACTAGTCAATTCTTACCCAAATATTAGAACACGGATTAAAGTAGCTATATGAAGTACTACAATATATATATATATATATAATGTTCAACAAAACATGTCATATCTATTTACCCATAATCTTTGTGGTTCTAACTGTACTTATCACAAGTTCACATAGTTATAGGTCCATGAATGTATTGGAAATGTTTCAACAGAGCATAAAGATTATCACAAAATAGAGACAATAAATTGTCTCATCATCTGCCCCCTAAAAAACATAATTCTTGTCCCCAAGAATTACATTTTCTGGCTATAGATCTAAAATCACCAACACTTGTCTTTCCTTTTTTCCCACTCTTAAAAGTATAATAGAATCCTCTTGTCCTTGCCCAATAATCTGTACGATGTGCCTCTTGCAGATGGTCTAGTCTAGTGGCATTGATATCATATAGTGGACATAAGAGCGTTGGTAGTTGGAAAGATAGGGGAATCCATAGTTCTCTTCTAGTCTTCCATCCTAACGACATATACCTAGTTTCTTTGTTTGCAGCTACTTCAAAATTGATTAGGCTATGTGGCTCTAATTTCTTAAAGGCCTCTGGTAACCTATTCCATCTACTCCCTACCCTTGCAAGAGCTCTCTGAAATGAAAATAAGGGTAACCCTTGATACTCCCTGTAAACCTTGTCTCTGAGTGGAAAGACCTTTTCTCTGATTTCAGGTTTCGGCCTTCCATAGGTTAGGTTAAGACAATCTCTTAGGAGGACATCAGGTTTTCTTGATTCAGCCCTTAAGGGTAATGGTTCAAACTTTTCTAGGTCTTTGTAATTATTTAGCTGCCTATCATAATTTTCCTCATTGTGCATCTATGACATTAGGGCTCTCAAATGGATATCACCTATGTAAAGCCAAGGGTTCCATTCAATTTCATGAGGAATGACAAAATTATGCAGATAGAGCTCACAGAGTAAGTTTTGTTGCCATGAAGGAAGGGTTTGGTATAATCCATATAATTATTGAGCTGATTTAAACTCACAATCTATATCCTTCATAGTCATCATTATCTAAAATAAGAGGAAATGCTCTTTCAAATAGATGGCATAAAATCTGGGAGGTGGTCTACAAGCTATAACCTGATCAGCTAGTTTGAGAGCATGATTCATTTTTTGCTTCTTCTTTACGTGTTCCTTAAGAACTTCTATCTCCTCTTGCTTCTCATCTATCTCTTTTTGTATTTAGTTTCTTTCTTGTTTCCACCAAGATTTTTGGAAGACAAACTAGTTATATAAACTAAAGAGGATAGATTGTATTGTTGGAGGGCCAAATTCTTGCAACTGGGTGATCTATTTTCTCTTTTCCTTAGAAGCCTGTTCAAAATATTTAGTAAACTATATTTCTTTATAAGGCACAACAGACATATGAGAATAAACAAGGTCTGGTGGAGGAGTCATTTGGACATCTTCATCAATGTTTTCTTGTGCTACATTAGGGTTTTCCTCAGGTGCACCTAGATCATCATATGATATGTTACCACATGGTTCTTGCAAATTTTGGGGTTCTTGCAAATTTTGTGGAGAGGAAGGCACTCCTATTTTCTTAGGGGAATTGTCAGAAATATACTCAACATAAGGCTTTGTGGTAGGTTTTTCTAATGGAACACTTGGGTTTTCTAGGGAAATTGGAGGCACTTGTTCTCACATCTAAGGACTTCTACGCATCATTGTTTTCAAAACCTATGCAGTCTTCTTTTTGAGGATTCTTTTTGGGTTTTCTGCTACTAGAACAGATGCTACAAGATTCGACCTTTTTCTTTTACTTTTTAGAACCGCAGGGTTTTGAACTTCACTTTCAAGGTTAGGGGTTTCTTCTCCAATTTTCCATTTTCCTTCCCTTGTGGAAGAAGTAGGAACATTAATTTCTAGAATAGGTGAAGGTATATTTTCTTGAAGTAATTTTGGTTCTTTTTCTTGTGTAGTTGTTTCCACAGTGGGCTCAGAAGGTTCTGCATCATTTTCTAGGGGTTGCTTAGCAGGGTCAACTTGAGGTTGCAATGTTTTATGCTGGACAAATTCTAACCATGCTAAGGGAGAGACATCCCTAAGGAATTTTTAGACTAGAAGTTTAATTAGGGCATGGTGGGTGACAAAATTTGCATTCCATTTTTTAGTCTCCTCAACGCTACTACTTAGCATATTATACAAGAAATTAGGGACATTTACTCGGAGACTATGCCTTATGCAACTAAGTAGCTTAAAATGATGAGCATGAAAATTTGAAAATCTTCCCTCACATGTTAGGTACCTTATAGTATGCGTTGCTAGCTCATTGTATGGTGGAGGAAGAGACATTCTTTTGCACCCTTGCTTGCTAATCTCTAGAGGATGATCACTTGGAAGGGAAAATTGGGCTCATGATGACCTAGCATCATGTTCATTAGGGTAATGTTCCCCAATTGCTAGTAATCCAGTGACCTCTATTATTCTCTCTTCTATTGCGACAATCGTTAAACCCCATATGGTCGCCTGTCCTTCCTCAAAAGTATTCATAAACTCAACTGCCACTTCTTCATTAAAATCTAATAATTGCAGAAAATAACCCAGCCAACCACATGCATTAAACCTCCTAACTGCTTTAATGTCTGCAAGTAAAAGGCCATGATGCACTATCTCATGTCTCTGTAGCTGTCCACCCATTTGTTTTCAATATTCTGCCTCCAAATTACTGCTCACCAATTCCTCTGTTTAATCTTTCAATCCCTCTTGTTCTACAAATACCTTATTTCCTTTTTTAATTCTAAATGCCCTTCTTGAAAACACAGACCTTTCTCTTGTAATTCCTCTGTTATTTTTAGCATGAAATAATAATAATGGTGTTTTAACAGAGGACATTATAACATTAACTGTGAGTTGCCACACAGTTTAATTATAATTTTTTTTAGGTCACATCAACTTCAGAAAATCAAGAATTATTCAAGATTTTTAGTACGAAAAATGTGTGAGAATAAAGAAAAATAATGAAACAAGGCCTAAGTACAACTTGAAAATGACAAGGAATTGACAAGGATAGCTTAGTAATGACATTAGAAATTAATACACTTCCCTTGCCCACTATTAAACAATCACAAGTGTCCACACTTTGCACATTTGGCATGGGATGGGGAACTGGCACAACGCCTTAATTATATATTTATTGCAGTACTAAATATAATTACCAAAATCTATGTGCTAAAAGTGAGTAGAGATTTAAAAAGTTGTACCTGGAAGTTGATTATCGTACGTGTGAAAGAAAAGGTGGTGAGAGTGAAATGATGCTGGCGGTTGCATGTGTCAACTGATGTGGCTCTTATTGAAAACATAAAAAATAGAAAAAGTGGATGACGTGGATGGAAGAGAGAGAAATGGAATGGGTTGGAAAGAAGAATAAGAAAATTTAATGAAGAAGTGGACTTCATATGGCATGAAGTTTTCTTATGGTCATACTTTGAAGGCATTCTATTTTGAAGCTGCAGGTGTAATACCCCCAAAAATGTGTTATAGGTTCATTAACCTCCTACATCTTCAATTCAAACAAAATCGATACAAAAGTCCTAACCTAAGGCACATTTGCACATTATCGAATCCTAATTGATTATCTTAAATTCTGCATCGGGGAATATTTCCTAAATATTCCTAATTTATCTAATTATCTTTAATTAAATATTATTTGGTGATAAATCTCATTTATCCTAAATTTGATTAATTGAATATTTAATTAATTAATGTAATACTGCCACTTAATTATTTAATTAAATTTAATTCTATTTATTCCTAATTGTATTATTTAATTTGATAATAAATTAAAAATCTTATGACTAATTGATTAAATTCTTATTTAATTAATTAAAGTCAATTGTCAATTTTTAATAATATAATTTTTGAATAAAGTTTGATTTAATAATTGATTAACCCATAAATCAATTGTTCTAATTCAAAATTAGTTAAGTTGAAAATAAGTCACTTTATTTATTAAATTAATTCATATTAAATCATGCACAATCAGAAAAATAGTCAACTTTAAAACAATTGCTAATTTCAATTGTTAACTTTCTAAACTCAACATGTGATTGTGAGTTGAAAAAGTGAACTAAATCTCTATTTTGAGATAAAAACTGCTTTTGCATGATTTTATGAGTTTATTTATTCTTAATTTTTTGATAAATAAAAAATCAACCTAAGTTTATCAAGAGTGATTTATGGCTTTTTCAATGCATCCTCAAGCCCCGGATTTCTATAAAAACAAGGCTCAGCTCTTCATAATAGATCCCTCAAGCTTTCAATCAATCTCATATCTCTCAAATTCGCACAATTACTTTGGTGAAATTACATACGAGGAATCAAGCTTTTGTGACAGGCGATTTGTGAGATCTTTCATTGTTGATCATAGTCTTACATAGTTTTCATATTCATTCATATCATTCTTAGATTAAATCTGCATTTAATTTCACTCATCTAGCTTAGATTCATACAATTTCTCATATTATTGCACATAAAATACAAAAATATAGATTAATTTGTATTCATACAATCTTTCATTCTTTTGCATTTAAATCTTTCATTTAGGTGTTGCATTGTCACTGATCTCGATTTCAATATGAGAACATCATACTCGCACCTACTAGAAGGCAGTAAATCGCTTGGTTAGCTTAGTTTCATTTATTTGTTAGATTTTGATTTTGCTAACCTCTAATATTTTACTGAAGTGTTGTGTCCATAGCTAGGTACAATTTCACACACACATTTCTGGCGCACACTGTGAGGCAATCCACCTTTATGTGCTGGTTTTGGTTATTTTTTTGGAGCTAACCCCCTTGTGCAGATTTACTTGGAGACTAAAATCCTAAATTTTCAAAGATTAATTTTATCTCCCAAACAGCTTCGAGTTTTGGTTTGAATTTTTTTTTCAAGTTTGAGACATATTAGGGAAGCTTCGATAAAAAATCAAAATTTTCTAAGATGTTTTGAATTTTTAATAATGTTTTCTTTATTTTTCATAAAAAAATAACTTTCGATGCAAATCAACATATTTTTTTGGAAATTTTTACATTTTCAGAAAGCTCTTTAAATTCTACAGGTGGTCCATTCTTTGTGTTTTAAATTTGGATGCAATATAATAGCTCAAATAGTCGATTTACACAAATTGGTCTATTTTGGTAAAATGGATCTCTAGGGCACAAATGAAGAGATTTTTCTGACATTTTTACATTTTTGGAAATATCTCTATTTTTTAGTAGGGGTCTTTGTTTTTTATTTCTATTTTTGTAGCCAAAATCATATGAAAAAAATTAGGTCTTGTTGACTAGGTCAAATACAAAAAAAATAAAATTTTTGTGATGGGTATGCACTTATTTTTCATATGATTCAATGCATGATATGAGTTGTCATTTAGATTATTTTCTGGTTATTATTGCTCCTAACAATTGGTTTTTAGATCTAACCCTAGGGTTTTCATAAGTTGAATATACATTGCATATCTTGTTTGCTTGTTTTCTTGTCGGAAAGTTCGTGGCTTGCTTGCATAGGATTGTTCAACAAAGCTAAAAATCAAGTAAAATCTACTAAGTGCGTTGCGAGGGAATTCAGGTATTCTACTGCATTTGATAACACTTCATTTTGGGACATAAAATGAACTCTCTTGTGTCAAGCTTGAGTGCCTTTACAACTTTCATAATTCACACTTCAGTTTTGGGCTATAAAACGAACATAGATTTACTTTTTGCATATCTGTTACACATAGTAAATAGGCCCTATGAACACTATTTGTGGATGATCTTGAGAGAGTGGGCTTCATTCTCTTTTTTACATGTGAAGCTCTTCTTGACGAAGGATCCCCTTGTAGGTAGGGAGGATACTGAGATTATCTTGCGTTCTACTAGATTTTTGAGTCTTCAACTTTTGATTGATACATTCTCTCTCTGGAGAGGTTGATAGATCATAAGCAGTTGACATCATAGATCTTTGTGAGATAATTTCAGTCTTAGCATGTCAGATTAATCTGTCCGCTTTGTTTTGGTGAAGTGAAGAGGCTAGGGGATTATTCTCTACTTCCTTTTTTGGATAGTATCAGAAACCTAGATCCTTGAATCCGATCTAGTCCCCATGTGGTATCTTTTGTGAGTCACCTTTAGAGAGGGTTAACCATAGTGGACATTCCCTTTATTGGGTCAACCATGTGGACGGAACCTCAAGTAGGAATAGCCATTTTCATCGTGGTAGCAATGACCACTATATAAATGTCCTTGTGGAGGAAATCTTCACAGGTGTGGTCTCTTGTTGGGCTGTCAGATCTCCCTAGCAGCTCTTGATTGATTAAATTCTCAGACTGTGTCAAAACCTCGGTGCGCCTAGATTGGAGTTCACCCTCTTGAGATCACAAAAGTTGCAGATTCAGACCATTACTAAAAACCCTAGTGAGGCCAAATTTTTCATTTTCTAGGACTATTTGCGTTATTGAAAAACTTTTGAGAACATACACAAGTAGCATTTCTAGGGATTATCACAATAAGTCACTATTTCTTATTCATGTGCAAAGTTTCTTTTGCCCTTGTTCATTATTTTCAGACGATTGCTTGCTTCCCTTGCTTTCTATTTTATGTGCTTGATATCTACTTGGTTACTTGAGACGAACTATCACACAGATCTTCAAACCTAGACAAAATTTTTTGCAAACAATCTGATATTGAAAAATTGAAAAATTGCAAAATTTGAAGCAAAAATCCTTTCTGGTGTCAAGAGTCATCTTGAAATTTCAAAACTCATATCAAAGCTAAAGTCAAAGTTGTCATAAACCTTCCAAATTTGTCAGAAATCTAGTTTTTACAGCCTACTTCCAAAGTCTGTCAAAATATCATTGTGTTAGGAATAGAGCAAAAAATAGAACGAATCCATTCATTTTCCTAAAGTGGTCTCTTGAGTCTAATTTAACCTTCTGATTTATTGATTTGAATCTTTTTCATCTTGTGTCAAAACCTTGTCAAAATTATCTTTATCTTCAAATTCAATCTTCATACAAAAATGACTAAGTGTTGTGAGCTCATGTCCACCATCTTTTGGGCATCTACCCATACTACTAGGGCACAATATCCTTCATTTATGTTCGATCTAGTCTTCAACCAATCCAATCTTTACAAGGTTGCGTCCTTCAATCTTCTTGAATCAAGTCATTCTTCAGTTGTCTTCATCTTTCTCTTTTGCTTCACCCAAGGTTAATGGTGGAAACTAGAGCTTCCTCACATTAGAAATTGGGAGTAGCACCTCATACCTTACCTTTGTCTACTCACATGGGTCCAACCTTTGAACAACTCTACAATTCAAGTCTTTACGAAGATGATGGTCTTGGCAATCTGCAATTAAAAATTGGTTACATACCTCCTCCTCCATCAATCCAAGGAGGCAATCAACAAACTCTACATCAATCTATCCCAGGAAGTCCTAAAACTCCTAACATGTCTCAAGGAGGGACACACCATGGGTCTCAAGGAAATCACTCTCAACATGGTGGGGATCTAGAACCCACACCTTCTGAAATTGTTCGATATCAAAATGATGATGACTTCAAGAAAATGATGAGGCATTTCTTGAAAGAAGACAGAGAAACATACTTCCTAGAGTTAGCTCGTCAAGGGTCTAAACTTCCTTCCAACTTTAATGTTGAAGAAATCATTACGCATGAGGAAGAAACTCCAATCACTGCTATGATGAACCAGATGCATGCCATGCAAGTCAAAATTAATAAACTTGAAAAGAAAAGGAACCTAAAGAGTTCTCTATGGAAGCTCTATGCCCTTTTCCATTTGATCAAGACTTGTACATGCCTCTATTCCCTAAAAGAGTGGAGATGCCTAAATATGATAAGTATGATGGAAACTCTGATCCTCAAGATCATGTCAGAGAATTTTGTACTTAGTCTATGGAGTTCATGCATGAACCAACCTACCTAATGTGTCTTTTACCTTGATCCTTGGGAGGGTCAGCTATTCATTGGTTCTCAAAAATACCTCCTACTATCAAAACTTTTGAGGAGTTAATCAAACTATTCTATCAACAATACTCCTACAACATCCAACATCCGGTCACCATGATCGACATCTACAATCTAAAACAAAACTCAGGAGAACCTTTCTTGACTTTTCTCAAAAGATGGAGGAAGAAGTTTTCTCTATATGCTAGACCCATTCTAGAAACTGAGAAGATGGAAATCTTCATCAATAATCTTGTTCCAGAACTCAACTACCATTTGCAAATGCAAAATCATACATCCTTTGATAAGATGGTAGAAAATGCAATTAAAATTGAGAAAGTATTTGTGCAAAAAGGAGACATATCACTTCAAAAGGAAAAGTATGAATCTAGATCTAATTCTAAAGACAAAGGCAAAAAATGGAACAAGAATAAAGGTGTTGTCACTGACGACGTTGTTGATAATATCCATGCCCCATCTAAGGCAACCACTGTCAATCTCATTGTTGGTACCCAGACCATCAAAGCCTCAGAAGCTAAAGCAACATAATCTAACAAGAAGTCATTTGAATATAAAACTTGGGCTACAGATCCTAAATGCAAGTTTACTCCTCTTGGAGAGTCTTTGGAATCTACGATGAAAACTCTATTGGCTAACAAAATTATTTTCTTGCCTGAGATAAAAGTATTTGTTCCTGAACCTAAACCGAAATGGTGGAGAGAGAATGATTTTTGTGACTTCCATCGCAATAAGGGTCATAAAACTAATAACTACGTTCTCTTGAAACACATCATACAAGACAAGATTGATAATGGAGAAATCATGATTGACAATCATAAGAGCAATAATGATCATACGACATTCACAGAACCATTTCTGAAATATGGTAAGGAATATTCTTCTTCTCAACCTAATATGGGTGCTAAAATCAATTATGCCTACTCTAGAAACAATGCTGTCAACAATATGGTTGAACCATGTCTATCTGAGCATTGCAATGTCATCACTATTGTGCAAAGAGATAGAGATAATCATTCATGCAGTTACTCGATCACAAGCTCAGGCACATCTGCAAGGACAAATCCTAGATTCATCACTTGTCCCTAAGATGCCTTTCAATCTTTCATCTGCTTCTAAACAGAAGGCTACCTCTAAATCTTCAAATCCTAAAGACACGAGGCCAACATCATATAGTATTGTCCAACAACTCTAGCATACAAATGCAAAGATCTCCATGTTTGAGTTGCTTCGGATATCTCCAGCTAATAGAGCCATTCTAGACAAAGCTCTACTCAGATCCAATGTTCCTGAAAACCTTGATTTAGATAGATTCCAGACTATGGTTGGTCATCTAATGTCTCCCCATTATATCTCCTTTTCAAAGGAAGATGATAACTCCTTGAGTCATCTGCATAACTAGCCCTTGCACATTGAAGTCTTGATCCAAAACCATCGTTTTAAATGTGTGTTGATAGATGGAGGTGTCGGTCTCAACATTTGTTCTTACAACTTAATTACACAATTAGGATTATCAGAAGCTACTATTGATCCTAAGAATAAGATAACTATCAAGGCATATGATGAGCAAGAAAGATCTTCCAAAGGAACTATTGTCTTACCTATCAGAACATGACCTGTTATCAGAGATACTACATGTCAAGTTCTTGATCTACCTTTAGCTTACAATATCCTTCTAGGGAGACCATGGATACATGAAATGAAAGCTATTCCTTCCACCTACCATCAATGTGTGAAATTTCCTTATGAAGGAGTGGAAGTGACGATTCCAGCTGATCTATATACAACTTGCAATACATTGAAAGAAAGTGCTAATAAACTTGTTCCTAATAATAGAGAATCTTCCACTAAGCAAACAGACATGGCATCTACATCCAAGATGGAAGACATTGCTAAAGAGGTCCAAATTAAAGACAATAGTATGGGCGAATACATAATGGAACCTGTTTTATCTCTCACATCTCTCCCTTTGTCCCCAAAATCTTATGGACAATCATTTGACAAAGCGAAACCTAATGCTAAAAAATCCCAAGTCCTATTCAATGGAAGCTTTGTTCTAGAACAAGTATCTAAACAAGAGTTCAAGGAAGATGAAGTTGTGCTTGCATGGTTGTACAAGGATGAGCCTCATTCTCAATCAGTCGACTCTACTTCAAGAAAAATTCCTCAGAAGTCATATGGACCAGGGGAAAAATTGATCACAAAAATGGGATATACTAGAAAAGGACCTCTAGGACTACAAGGTAAAGGTCTTCTATCACATCTTGACCATCATGGTCAAAACAACAAGAATACAATAGGTCTAGGATATAAGAAGAAGCCTTTCTATCTTAGCAAGAACTCCCCACTTGTTATAGAACAAATTGAACAAAAGGAAGAAACAATACAATAGTTTGATAGTGATGATTCAGATACCACTGAAGAGCTCATTCCTTATGAACATTTGCCTAAATAAATTAAAGACCTTCTTGAAGTAGAGGATGATCCAATCAAAAGGATTAATGTAGTAGAAACACAAGAACCTACTATAGAACAAGAGACAGTTGCACCACAAGAACCAGCTGATCTCAAAGGAAATCAAATAGACAAAGAAGAAGGTGGTAGCTATTCTGAGATAGATTCTCATGAGTATGAATTCAAATCAGAATGAGGGTAACCCTTCTTGGGGTATTCATCCTGACTTTACTCATGTTCTTAATTTTCCTAGAGGCATAGATGAGGAATCAAATGACTATGAATGGGGAGCCATTCCAAAAGAAGATGAGATTATTATAGAAAAACATGTTGGTGTTATTCACCAATATGCACCTAAACCCAACGTAAGTCTAGAGTGAAATAATGAACTTAATGAGTCTGATCCACCGATGGCTGAAGAGGACTCCCATAATGATGTTGACCCTATTCACGAATTGAAAATCTTAAGTTGTAATATCACCTTCAAAATTGAGAGTCAGGTTAGGACCAATGATGACAGATCCATATCCGTAAACACTATTTCCCAATCTTTCCCCGCTTTGACTATCCAACATCCTGAATTTCTTGACCAAACCTCCACTATCCAAATGACTATACCCTTGCTTGCTACCTCAATGCAGTTGAGCCTATGATGACTTCCATCAGTGAACCGAGCGTTAGCATGATAGAGTCAGACATCAAGTATCTTAGTCAAAACAATAAGAATAAAAATATAAAGAAAAGGAGTTCTGAGGGTGAAAACCACTTTGTGGCAGTCTCAAAACCTACAAAAGTAAAAATAAAAGACATATTCAAAGGTGAAAACCTCTCTAAGGCACCTACAGATGAGATATTTGATGTCCTTTCAAGTCATTTATAGGATAGATCTCCAGTTCTAATTGAGCCCACTCAATCCATCAACTTGGGAACAACAGAAGAACCACAGTTGATCCATGTAGCACAGTCCTCATCAGAAGAAGAGAAGCAAAAATTTACCACATCTCTAATAGAAAAGAAGATCAACTTTGCATGGAAATATTCAAATATGCCAAGGTTGGATCCTGACCTTATAATGCACCATTTATCTATAGCTCCAGGGGTCAAACCCGTTAAATAAAAATTGAGAAAGATGCATCCTCATGTTGCACTCTTGGTAAAAGATGAATTAGAGAAACTACTAAAAGATGGATTCATCCGTGTTATTGATTATGCTGAATGGATCTCAAATATTGTACCTGTATCAAAACCATACAAATCAATAAGAGTGTGCACATATTTTAGAGATGTGAATAAAGCATGCCCTAAGGATGATTTTCCACTACCTAACATTGATATGATAGTGGACATGACTGCAGGCTTTGAGATGTATTCTTTAATGGATGGTTTTTCTGGATATAATCAAATCAAAATTGCTCCAGAGGATCAAAAGAAAACTACTTTCACATGTGCATGGGGTACCTTTTGTTGGAATGTCATGCCATTTGGGCTTAAGAATGCTGGTGCTACATATCAGAGAGCTATGACATCTATCTTTCAAGACATGATGCATCAAACTATGGAGGATTATGTTGATGATACTTTAGCAAAATCTATGATAAGATCTAAACATCTAAATTATTTGAGAGAGATACTAGACATAATAGAAATATTTAGTCTTAGACTGAACCCTAAGAAGTGTTCTTTTGGTGTAACTTCTAGCAAGCTCTTAGGATACATTATTTCAAAGAAAGGCATTGAGGTTGATCCTGCTAAAGTAAAAGCTATCATGGAGATGCAACCTCCCAAGAACATTAGTCAAATGAGAACAATACAAGGGAGATTTCAATCTATCAGATGATTCATATCTCAACTAGTAGATATATCACAACCTTTCACAAAGACATTACATAAAGGTGTGACTTTTGCATGGAATAAGGAATGTGAAACAAACTTTAATCATATCAAGAAATATCTATCAAATCCTCCTATTTTGATGCCTCCTATTCAAGGGAAGCCTTTGATCTTATATGTCTCTGCTATAGATACATAACTGGGGGCATTACTAGCATAGCTTGATGAAAAAAAAAGGAAGGAGCTATATATTATATCAACAAAACATTGGTAGCATATGAAAAGAATTATTCTATGATTGAAAAGGCTTGTCTAGCTATGATATTTTCATCATAGAAATTGAGACATTATATGTTAGCTCATACCATGCATTTGGTAGCTAAGATTGATCCACTCAAATACCTACTAAGCAAAGCTGCCCTCACAGGTAGACTAGCTAAATGGGTCATGCTCTTAAGTGAATTTGACATTGAATATGTTGAAAGAAAAGCTATTAAAGGCCAAGTTATTGTTAATCAACTAGAAGATGCACCTTTGTTTGATGATACACCAATGCAAATGGAATTCCCAGATTATTCTATCATGAATCTCTCTTCTAGAGCATGGAGACTATTCTTTGATGGCTCCTATACACAGAATGGATCTGGAGCAGGCATATTGTTCATAACTCCTCAAGGATACTCAATCCCTAAGGCATTCAGAATAAAGTTTCCTTGCACAAACAATATTGTTGAATATGAAACCCTTCTTAATGGTATGAAAATAGCAATTGAGTGGAGAGTGACAGGGTTACACATTCATGGAGACTCACAACTTGTAATACACCAAGTCAATGATGTGTATCAAAAGAAAGATGGAAAGCTAATCCCATACAAGAGAATGGTAGATGATCTAAATAAGTATTTCATATCTATCACATTTGAGCAAATTCTTAGAGTTGAGAACAAGGTTGCCGATGCAATGGAAATGCTATCTACTTTATTGCAGCAACCTAAACATGAGCTACACTATGAGTTCCTGGTGGAAGCACTATCTTATCCTGCATATGATTCCCCTAAAACTCACATGATCTACACTATTGTTGGTCATGATTCATCTAGATATAAAAACCTTTTCTCCTATCTCAAAGATAAAATCATTCCCGATACCTTTAACTGCCTTGAAAAGAGATACCTTATCCACAATGCATCCCGATATGTTATCATTGGTCATGATCTATACAAATGAGGTCTCAAAGTGTGTTAGATGAAGTCCATGATGGTATTTGTGGATCACACTCTAATGGTTTAACACTAGCTTGAAAGCTTATTAGGGATGGGTACTATTGGCCTAAAATGGAGAAAGATGCAATCAAGTTTGCTAAGAATTGTCAAAAGTGCCAAGTACATGGTAACTTAATTCATGCTCCAGGGAGAGATCTAATTCCCTTTACTACACAATGGAATTTTCACCAATAGGCATTTGATCTTATAGGATCCATACATCCTCATTCTTCTAATGGACATATCCATATCATAATAGCTACAGACTATTTCATGAAATGAGTAGAAGCAGTCCCTTTAACTCAAGCAACCGATAAGAAAATTTCTATGTTCATTATGAACTACATCATATGTCGATATGGTATTCCACACACTATAGTCACAGACAATGGTAGACAATTCAAGAACAAAGACTTAGATAATTTATTTGCTAAATTCAAGATTACACAACATTGGTCATCAATCTACTATCCTCAAGGGAAATGACAAGTAGAGGCTTCACATAAGAATCTATTGAAAATCTTGCACCGTACAGTTAATAAAATAGGAAGAGACTGGCATCTCATGATCAATCTAGCTCTTTGGGCCTACAGAACAAGTATCAGAATGCCCATTGGGGCTACACCATTCGCTTTAGTTTATGGGGCTAAAGCGGTACTGCCTATTGAGGTTGAAATCTCATCACTAAGAATTAGAATGCATGGTCTAGTAACTGACGATGACTACAGAGTGTCTAGGTTGAAAGAAATTGAACTACTAGATGAGCACAAACAAATAGCGTATGATCATCTCAGAGTATATCAAAAGAGAATATCTAGAGGCTACAACAAGAAAGTCAGACACAAAGAATTTCAGGTTGGCGATCTGGTCTTGAGAGAGAATCCTAAAAATCAATCCCATCAATAATGCAAGGGTAAGTTTGAACCCAAATGGTTAGGTCCCTTTGTAATCACTACTACTTTTGGCTTTGGAGCCTATCAACTCTCAACGACTGAAGGAGAATAGCTCCAAGAACCAATCAACATTCTCCATCTGAAGAAATTCTATGCCTAAGGCATTTAGTCTATGGTAAAATGTCCTGAAAAAATCATAAAAATTAAAAAAGTCCTGAAAAATGATCATCCTGGTGAAAACCTAGCAATAGGCGCCTTGATGTATCACAAAAAAATAAAAAAATATCAAAAGTACAAAAAAATTGAAAAAAAGAAAAATACAAAAAAATGAGAAAAAGAAAAAGTGCCTTGGTGAAAACCTGGAAACAGGTGCCTTGGTAGCAAAAATAAAATCTCTACCAAGATGGTGAAAACCCAGTAAATGGGCGCCACTTGTTTCAAAATGCTCCATCTATCAGCACAATCTTGGTCTTTCCCAACTTTTAGTCTTTCTTTAGTTTGTACATATCTCCTGGTTTGTTTCTGCATTCCTATTTTCAATAAAGTCGATCGGTGCACCAATCGGCTCAAACGTCTATATCCTATCAATGCCTAAAACTTGGGAGCAATCAAAGTCATATCCTATAGTCCTTAGTATCTCAGATGAGTCATATCCAGTCAAAGTCCTTTGAAGCTACATTTGAGTTTGTTTGTATGTCTCCTCTCCAGAAAGGATTTTGCATCTACAACAACCTAATCAAACATCAACACAAACTGAAAACAATCTATGCTTCTTCATGCTTTTATCTCCTTGTATGCTTACTGATTCACATTGAGATTTTTGCATATTGTTTCCTTTCGAGCTCTTCGATGATGTCCTTTACAGGATTTAGAGAGTGATGACTGGGGGCATAATCTTTTCTTTGTTTTCTGCTTGTATGTGAAAATCTAACAACTTTGGAAATTTTGGATTGAAATGGTGTCCGTCTGTAAGAGCCTCTATCTCATATTGGATGGTCATGCGTACCTCGACCATTGATACCCAAAAAAATTAAGTTTGATCTAACTATTGTCTTTTTGAGAAAGTTCTTACTCCTACTGTGAAACGAGATCTTACCCAAGGATGTGAATGATAAAGGGTCACTATGGGTAATTCACACTGGATTTAGAATGATCTCTTGACTACTTGATGTGTTTATTTCACAAGATGTATTCTAGTCATCATGACATCTATGTTTTGATGCTTATACAAATTGCTATATCAAAATGGACATGATATTCATGTCATCATAGCGCTTGTGCTTTGGTGCTTGTATCTAATCCGACATTCTGAAAACAAAATCAATATTCATATGTCCATGGTTGTCTAGCCAGTGGGTGTTGTATTGATTCTTGCGCATACAAATCAATATTCATATGTCTATAGTTTCATAACTAGTGGCCATTGTATTGATTTATCCGGTTACCTAAAAATTTCAATGATGAGAATGAATCGACACATGATCAGTGACTAGGTCCTAGGTCCTAGGTTTGCATTTCATTTTGCACTTTGCATGATCTCACAAATTGCTTAAACACTTAAATGATTCTTCAAAACCAAAAATGCTAAACATGACACAAGGAATGAGCATTGTATGAAGGTTCCTCCAACGAAACAACAAGTATAATCCTTTTTTGGGATCAAAATCAAAATCTGAGATCATTTATATTGTAAACTACTTGCATATTCAACCTTCAAACATCAAAGAAATCCATTTTTCAACTTAATTGATTATCTCACATCAAACTATCAAAATTTCAACTTGGTCAACCATGGTCAACTCATGGTCAAACCTAGTCAAACTTGGTCTTCAAGACCTCTAAACGATGCAGAACATGTTCCCGAATGTGTATAACCACTTCTCAAATCAATTAACATGCTTCTAAACTATACAACGCTGACTTTTCTTGTCATATTTAAATTTTCATCCCGAAGGGGGCATGGTATTGCACATCATTCAAGTCTGTCAATCTAATTTTGTTAATCAAATCTTTCCTTAGTAATCAAGATAACAACCACGTCTAGTTGCTGATTCATGTAAAGACCTCATCGCTTGGGGCATATTAGATTCATCAAGATCCATATCAATCTAGTATCCTAATCTATCTTGTAAACTATAGTAGCTTTTCGTAAGCATCAGTTCATTAGTGTTATTTCCTTGTTTCTTCGTAACTGAAGGATTAAGATGTGATACCAATTATGATTCCTTTGGACATTTAGGTCTAGAATCCGGTCACTCACTTCTTCGTAATCATAAGGTTCAGAATAAGGTGTTTTGATACTTTTTTGTAATCACCAGTTCATCGTTGATATAGTTAGCATTATCTTGATTCTTGGTTAACCAAGACCTGAATCAGCTTTTCTAATCTTCCAATCAGTTTCTATCTTGGAATCGGTTCATCTTTCAAATCAATTTTAGTAGCATACATAGACTATCTTTGAACCACTGCGCTTCGCACAGTAATTCAAAGAGGGGCAAAATGTAATACCCCAAAAATGGGCTATAGGTTCATTAACCTCCTACACCTTCAATTCAAACAAAATCGATACAAAAGTCTTAACCTAAGGCACATTTGCACATTATTGAATCCTAATTGATTATCTTAAATTCTGCATCGGGGAATATTTCCTAAATATTCCTAATTTATCTAATTATCTTTAATTAAATATTATTTGGTGATAAATCTCATTTATCCTAAATTTGATTAATTGAATATTTAATTAATTAATTTAATATTGCCACTTAATTATTTAATTAAATTTAATTCTATTTATTCCTAATTGTATTATTTAATTTTGACAATAAATAAAAAATCTTATGACTAGTTGATTAAATTCTTATTTAATTAATTAAAGTCAATTGTCAATTTTTAATAATATAATTTTTGAATAAAGTTTGATTTAATAATTGATTAACCCATAAATCAATTATTTTAATTCAAAATCAGTTAAGTTGAAAATAAATCACTTTATTTATTAAATTAATTCATATTAAATCATGCACAATCATAAAAATAGTCAACTTTAAAACAACTGCTAATTTCAATTGTTAACTTTCTAAACTCAACATGTGATTGTGAGTTGAAAAAGTGAACTAAAGCTCTATTTTGAGATAAAAACTACTTTTGCATGATTTTATGAGTTTATTTATTCTTAATTTCTTGATAACTCAAAAATCAACCTGAGTTTATCAAGAGTGATTTATGGCTTTTCTCAATGCATCCTCAAGCCCTGGATTTCTATAAAAACAAGGCTTGGCTCTTCATAATAGATCCCTCAAGCTTTCAATCAATCTCATATCTCTCGATTTCGCACAATTACTCTGGTGAAATTACATATGAAGAATCAAGCTTTTGCGACAGATAATTTGTGAGATCTTTCATTGTTGATCATAGTCTTACATAGTTTTCATATTCATTCATATCATTCTTAGATTAAATCTACATTCAATTTCATTCATCTAGCTTAGATTCATACAGTTTCTCATATTATTGCACAAAAAATACAAAAATATAGATTAATCTGTATTCATACAGTCTTTCATTCTTTTGCATTTAAATCCTTCATTTAGGTGTTGCATTGTCACTGATCTCAATTTCAATATGAGAACATCATACTCACACCTACTAGAAGGCAGTAAATTGCATGGTTAGCTTAGTTTCATTTATTTGTCAGATTTTGATTTTGCTAACCTCTAATGTTTTACTGAAGTGTTGTGTCCACAGCTAGGTACAATTTCACACACACAGCAGGAAGCAAGTTTTCACCTTCTGTTGCAGGAAGTGTTACCTGTTGCGCTACTGAAGTGTTATTGCAGAATTATTGTAGGAAGTCATCCTTTGTTTGGAGCTGGTGATATAGGCACATCGGATGTCTGTTGATGAGTAGTTTGAATTGCATTGGATCTATTGTGGTCAATTGGACTGCTCCATTGTCAAAGATGTATTCAATTGCATAAGGTCCCAACCATCTGGTCTGTAACTTTCCTAGAATTTCTTTGAATCTGGAATCATACAATAATGCCTAATCACCCACATGAAACTATTTTATCTTAATATGGGAATCATGCCACCTCTTTCATTGTTTTTGTACCAACTTTGTGCACTCCAATGCGGATTTACGTATTTCATCTAAGGAATTGAGGTTTAAAAGACGTTATGTCTGTGCTGTAGGAAGATTGATGTTTAATTCCAGCACTGTTCGCAATGTCTTATGCTCGAATTCAATTAGTAACATTGTTTCCTTCCCATATACTAATTCAAACGGAGTGAATCATGTGGTTGTCTTCCAGGTTGTGCAGTAGGCCCAGATTGCTTCTGTGAGTCGGCTGCTCCAATCTCGTCGGTGTAGGTGAACTATTTTTGTTAATATGGATTCAATTTCTCTATTTGTGACCTCCACTTGACCATTTTCTTGAGGATGGTAAGGGCTAGACTTCCGGTGCATGATATTGTATTCCTTCATGAGTTTGGTTATCATATTGGATGTAAACTGTGATCCCTGGTCAGTTACAAGTTCTCTTGGCACTCCATAACAGGTGAAGATGTCCTCATACAAAAACTTTGCTACCTTTTGATCTTGTGTGTAATGCCTCTCCAACTTTGACTTGTTGAAGGGCGACACTGGTAAGTAACACCATAGGAGTGGCATGAGTAAGTAAGTCCTCATTTCCTAATAGTTGTGATGCACATCTATGTAGAATATATTGTTTAATTTTATGTGTCATATTTTTGTTTTGAAGGTTGATAAATAAATGTATTATTTTGGAAACTATAGTGATAAGGTAAATATCTATTTTAGTTTATTTATTTGATAAAATTATTAATTCATTAATAATATTAAATAAATAAATAAAAATCTCAAAAAATCTTGTGATACTAATATTCATTAAATCATTATTTTATTCTATATTAAAATTACATATTGTAATTAGAAAATTATAAGATATTATAAATATTTAATTATAAAGTAAATGTTTTTAATTATTTTTAATTATATTAAAAATGTATTCTTTTGATTAAAATAAAATCTAAAATTAAAAACCATCATTTATAATAAATGAATTAACTAAGGGGGGATAATATTTCTTCTATTTTGAAAAGTAGAAAGAAAGCTAAAACTTACTTTTTTGTTAAGTTTAGTAAAGGAGGGATACGTGGAAGTTTAAGGAAATCATTTCCTATGTTTTAGAAACTAAAGCATGCCTCCTAAATTTTAGTAATAAGAAATATTTTTGAACCGTAAGGTAATGCCTCTTAAATTTTAGTAATAAGAAATATTTTTCAACTGTAAGGTAACGATATTAGAATAATGATGTATGGATACATTCCTCATTTCTTTTGCTCACTGAGGAAAGTAGTTATGAAAATTGGCAAGAATGGAAGCATTAAACATAGGAAAGGGAGTGATATAGGTGATGGGAGACAAGTTTAGAAGAGAGCCATGCTTTCTAATGGCAGTCATGAATGTTTTGTTTGCATTGAATATGATTGGAATGTATTTTAATTAAGTTTTGCGTGCTCCCTATCGTCGGTTTTTTTTTAATCTTTGTTACAAAGAACACACAGATTTCTTTACAGCCTTTATTGTGGCAATGGCTACACTGCAGACTCGCGCCTTTCAGAGGCTCTGCAATTTATCTTCTTTGAGGAGATCAGCTGTACAAGCCACAAGAGAGCCAACGTTCTCATCTTCAAACAACATTAATAATCCACTGAGAGCCATTGGCAATCAAGTGATGCATGCCCCCCCAGCTTATAATTATTGCTCAATTCGGTCTCGAATCACATTCCCAATTCCCGACCCAAAGGAATCACATGCTAAGGAAAATGAACAGGGAAGGAGAAAAAGGCCTCCTGCAGACTTAAGTGTGCTATTCCCGGGGTGCGACAATGAACATTGGATCATCGTAATGGAGCCCCCCAAGGAGTTTCACCAAGCTCCCAAGGATGGACAGATAAAGCGTTATATTAAATGTCTCGCTATTGTGTTGGGAAGTGAAGAGGCAGCCATAAAGGCTATGTATAGTATATATGTGGATTGATTTTATGGATTTCAATGTCAAGTTTCAGAGGATGTAGCGAAAAAACTTTGAGATTACCGACAGAGCTATTTTTGTCCAGCGCCAAATACATGTTATGAAATACCATTTTGAATACCAGGTGTATGTCCTCCTTCCCAATGTGTGAATCGGTAATCGATTTGGAAAAGGTGGTGAACGAGTTACATGCATGGTCGTGTCTAATAAGCCCGCGGGATGATCGGGTAAAGCTCGGTATGAAGGTAAGATTGGATCTATTTAGTAATTTTAACTATTTATGTAATGTCTCATTTATTTCAATTATAGATAAGAATTGTAGGATACAGTTTTGCCAAATTTGGCTATAGTATTATTGGATAAAAGAAATGGATATTCAAATATTATTAGTTGTAAGAATCAATTCTTTTAGGTTTAAAAAATAGGCTATTGACATTCTTTCATATTCCATTTTAGATACATTATTATTACTCATAATAAATAGATGTAGTTATTATTGTAATAAATAAATAGAAACAAGAAATATATGATTACTCTTGAATGTTAATTGTTAAAAATAAGAACAAAAAAAATAAATACAATTAGATATATAAGTAAATCTCCTAAATTGTTGACAAATTTGTATAATTGCTAAGGTTATAGTAGACACTATAAGGTTAGATGCAGGTATATACATGTGTGTGTGTGTGTGTGTGTCTATAAGAATTTATGTAATGGTCTCCAATTGACAATCCTTTATGACTAGGAACTAGAATGAAAGGTGTTGGTTACTAGATGACATAGATTTACATGAAGATGCACATAAGTATTAGGGAATTTAAATAAGTTGTACATATGTACTCATCTATATATATAGATTATTCTCTCTAGATGTGAGACTATATTATCTTGTATATTAATTTTACTGTTGCAAATATTGATGTCTTGGGTTTCATTCAGGGGTTACTTATATTCTTTGTAATGATATATGAGGTTAGCATAGTTTGAGATCAACCCCCTTATATGCTCCTATCTTTCTCTTGGTCATTTTGTATATTCTTGAATACTTTTGTAAGATTTTATACATGTGCATACACTTATTGGATTGTGTTCACGTGTACCCTTATTTGTATTACACAGTTTTGGTAGTTGATATAAGTTTGTTCTAATAATTATATACATGTTGTGTCTTCTGGTAGTTTCTTATTGTTATTGTTGCACACTTGTAAACATGTCCTTTGTAATATTAATAATTCTTAGTTTAATTATGGATAACTTCTTAATCATTTGATTTGATTTCATCATAACTAAGTTTATCGTTAGGAATAGAGGAGTTTTTAAGCCTATGTCATGATTTCATGAGATTGCATAGGTATATTTTTCTATGATGATGTTATTAGTGTTATAAATTACATGACAATACCTTAGTGGGTTATATGTATTTCACTCCTATGTTTTCTTGGAAGGAACTTTAGTAAATAGTATGATTAAGGAGGTTTCATGAATACTATATTAGTGTGAGTTGAACTATGTTTTTGGAGTTATGAAATTTGTATGAAGTTTTCAATTTTAAGTCTAGGAATTTCTCCTTGTTCCACCTAAGTGGGTGGCAACCGAAGGGAAAACTGTCTGGGGGACAAGACCCTAGAAAGGGTTGCGTACCTGCCTTATTGATTTTATAAATGAGAGTTTGATATTGGAAGAGTCAAACTATGAAGTCTCTGAGCATGAACGTAGGCAAGGCCATCAATGATGAGCCCCTGAGGCTTAGGTCCAATCCCTTAGGGTTTTTCTTTAAGTTTCTAATGCAATGATTTCACTTCATAAAAATTATTCACATAGATAAGATATAAATTAATTTTTATTTATGATCATGAATCTAATGTTTGTACCTAGTTGTATAGACATGTGTGTAGTTACAGGTATTGGACATGGTGGTCATAATGCAAAATCAAGGTAGCAACTTTCAGGTATGTAATAATAATAATAATTTATTATTTGAACATGACAAGTAGTATAATATCTTCCTTCTTTTGATTCCTATTTATGTTATATAAATCAAAATGATATTATGTTTTTTTACTCTATTGAAAAAAAAATTCTACATGTTTTTGCATGTAATTATGTGCTTGTGCCGAGGGTTCCTCGGCGGGGCATTACACTGTGCATGTTGCATGGATTTTACTTCCACCCATTTGGTTAGATAATCCGTGCATACCAGTATGTAGGATTTCCCATTTGAAGGAGGATCTATTGGACCAATGAAATACATTCCCCATTTGTCAAATGGTGTTACCACCACTTATGGATTTAAGGGCATTTCATCTGATTTAGCGGGATGACCCATTCTCTGGCATTTGTCACATTTTCTTGTATAGCTGGCTGCATCCTTGTGAAGTGTTGGCCAATAGTAACCTATTGTTAGGATTTTCAGAGTTGTCCTCTTGGCTGCAAAGTGGCCTCCACATGGCTCACCATGACAAACATGGAGTATATCATGTCTCATCCTCTTGCACACACCTTCTCATGATTTGGTCTGGTCCAGTGTAAAATAAGGTGTTGTCAACCTAGGAGAATTGGAAATTTTTCTCAACAAGCATTCGTCTATCCGTTGGAGAGAAATGTTGGGGCATTTTACTAGCTGTAAGGTAATTAGCTATGTCAACATACCATGGATTTTTGACAGCAATATGAAATGGGTGTTCATTAGGGAATGTATCATCAACCACAGGAGTATCTGAGTCAACATTCTGAATTCTAGATAAATAGTCAGCCACTACATTTGTCTTTCCTAGCTTGTCGCGAATAATGGTTATATCAAATTCTTGCAAAAGAAGAATCCATCTTGCTAACCTTCCTGTGATGGTAGGTTTGTTCATTAGATACTTGATTGCTGCATGGTCAGTGTGAACAAAGATGGGGCAACCTGTTACATAATGGCAGAATTTGTTTAAGGCATAAACTACATCCATTAATTATTTTTTAGTTATTGTTTAATTTAATTCTATCCATGTAGGCTCTTACTGATATAGTCAATGGAATTTTCAAGGTTACTAGGCTTTTGTCCTAACACAACACCTATTGCATAGTCTGAAACATTTGTATGTATGTGAAATGGGAGAGACCAATCAGGTCCTTTAAGGACTGGTGTAGTTGTTAGAAGTGACTTGAGCTGCAGGAAGGATTCATCACAAGCTGATGTCCATATAAACTTGACCTCTTGGTAAGCAAGGTGTACAGAGGACTAGCTATTTGACTGAAATTATGAATAAAATGCTTGTAATAGCCATCATGTCCTAAGAAAGATCTTACATCTTTTTTCTTAGTAGGTGTGGTTAATGTGAGAATTACCTCAATTTTGGTTGGGTCTACTTGGATTCTAGCTACTCAGATGAAATGTCAGAGTACAATGTCTTCCTGCATCAACATAAAATATTTCTCACTATTGAGAGAGAGATTGTGTTCCTTGCACCTAATCAGTACCTTTTCCAGATTTTGTAGAGCTTCTTCAAAAGTGACCCCAAATGCTGTAAAATCATCCATGTATATCTCCATGCAATCATGTGAAATATCAGCAAAAATACTAATTACAACCCTCTAGAATGTTGCTAGAGCATTACACAACCCAAATAGTAGGACAAAATATGCATAAGTTCCCTAGGGACATGTGAATGTCATCTTTTCCTAGTCCTCTGGAGCAAAATTAATTGTACACTAGGGAAAGTGCCTTCATAGAATTAAGGTTAGTCAATAAATGAGAATAGTAACTAAATACAACCACAAAGCAATAGAGAAACTATTTAGCAAAATAATGACTAATTGAGCATCCTATGACTCTCTAACTAAGATTGTTAATGAATAGCTCTCAGAAAGCTTCCATTAATGAGAGTCCTGGAATGAGAATGATAAAAATAACAATGCTATTGTTAACAATTAGATCAAAGTAAATGCTAAAATGCTTCTCAAATACCTTTCTAAGCTCAATTTGCAAGAGGTTCAATGCAATTCTCAGATGTGTGGATGATGAAAATGAAGGAATTAGGACTTCCTTTTATAGATTTTCCAATGGTAGGGGGTGTAGTTGTGTTTGATCATGGTTAAGCTTGAGTTGAGTCTTTGGTTCTATTGGGAGTATTCTTAATTTTCTGAGGTTTTTGTCCAAACGTTGGTTTAGTCCTCTGGTCTGTGAAGTTTTCCTAGGTACAAGTGTCAAAATTTCTTCAAAAAATTGTCATAGCCCTTTTCAAAAATCTTTACCCTAGGTCTTGTCCTTGAAAAATTTTGAATTCATGTCAAAAACCCTAAAATGTTTGCCATTTTCAAAATAAACCCTAAGTCAATCTCCTCATTTCTTTTCGAACATTACTTTTTGAGTCACTTAAGTTCATTAAAGAGCACATGCATTTATTTTTCACGTGGGGGTTATATCTTTTCCTAAGTCTAGAACCCTCGTGATATAAATAACATATCCTATGTCCTAATTACCTTGTATTCTAATGTTTTGAGTTTCATTCAACTGTGAATCTTTAAAGAAGATCTAACGGCGGTCACATGTTCACATGGAATCTCTCCAAGCCATGCGGACATGCAAAATAACCATTGATTTTATAATGAAGCTTGATGTGGAAACAAAGTGGGACCACTGACAAATATTTCACAAGTGGTGGCCTTTTATTTGTAAAGGACAGTGGGGCCGGTGACGGAGGAATCTCCAAAGTTTGAAAAGCAATAAGGGGAAGATCAGACGGTTGTCGTATAATCGCATGGGATCTGAGAAGCCTATGCGATCATGTGACAGGCTGTTGATATTGCATTAAACCAAGCATAATTCTCTGGTGGAACCTTTGATAGATGTGCATGAATAATGTTTTCTCATTGGCTAGTATCAGCAGACACTAGTGCTCGGAAAGAAAGAAAGTACCTGACATTTTGTCAGGTGTTGCAAGCGTGGATTTTCTTTATTGACAAAGGCAAGGTGGGACCGGCGATTTGAAGAAAGACAATGATGGTGAATGCTAATGGGTTTTCACATGTTCGCATAAGCTTCTTTTAAGCTATGCGATCATGCAAATAACATTTTGTATTAACGGTGGAAGTTACAAGAGACCGCCAAACACAAAAAGGTAACATGACGGTTAGTCGCATGTTTATGTGAGTGTTTTTTACGCTATGCGATCATGCAATAGGTCGTTAGATCATCTGCTAATGAGGATCGATGGTTCTATTTCAAACTAGAGATAAAGTGGTGCAAAGTTGAAGTTTCCCATTGAGAAGTGACAGTTCACTCTTCAGAAGGAGTAATTGTTTCAATCGTGCTAAATTAATTGTTGACATGATTGCTTTAATGGCTCATATATCAGAATTTTGCACACTCTCAGAAGCACAAAGAGATAAAAAATTTGCAGAGACTCAGGCGTGAAGAATTACAAGGACTGGTTGCTATTCCCAGGTGGTTTTTGAGAAAAAAAGGTTGGTGAAATACTTGTGCGAATTGCTCTCTTACTAAAAGAATCACAGTTTTGTATTCTGTCTATCTTGCAAAGATTTCTTTTAAAGATAAACCTTAAAATGGCACCAAGGAAAGAATTATCGGGTAAAATAGAGTATAGTGAAAGAGGTTTGCATGAAGATTTATTGCAATTACTTCCCGACTCTTCCACTACCCCAGTGAAAACCAAGAGTTTGATTCCAAAAGATCCTAGGGTAAAAATAGTGGAGGGTTTATATGACACAGCCAGTTTTATTAGAGAGGCCAAAATTGGTACAATCAATGCAAGAGGTGACTCTGATATCATAGGATTGGAATTATTCAAAGTAGGGTTTAGTCAGAGAAATGCCCCTCACCCTGCAAGCAATATATGGCAGTCTGACCTAGGAAAACTTGTCATGCCCGGTGTCTTTTTAGATGTAGATTTGATGACCCAAGTTGCAAAGAGTTATGATCCAATCACCAGAGAAGTTAGGGATGCAAAGGGAGTATTATTGATTAAAGTTTCTGTTGAAGAAATCAGGAAGGTGTTCAGGTTAAGTGAACCCTAAGACAGTTTGGAGAGCATTGATTTTGAAGAACTAAGGCAAGTGTATAATGCACAAAGGAACTATTTCAGAGGCAAGTTGTTGAAGGATTTCTGCACCAAAATTGGAAAAATGGTTATTGTGGGGCAAAACACTCAGGAGCCTTTTAAAATAGAATATTTTGATCTCAGAGCTAAGGGTGCATATTGGTCATTATGTCAGATTTTTGGAAAAGATGTTAGTGAAAGGATGCCAATACACTTGATGTGCATGATGATCCAAATTTTACATGCACACGTGTCTATTACTTTTGATTTTGCTCTTTTTATTTCTGAATTAATCCATAATGGATTAGTGAAGATTCAAAAGAATGAAGGTGACAGGCCCTTTTGCTGGTACTCTTTCATAATGTACATGTTTCTGTTCAAAGGAGCAAGCTATTTTGAACAAGAAATGGAATTAGTGAGAAAGAAGGATGGTGAAGATATGCCAGTCCAACTATGGAGCCTCAGAATGACCTGGGATACGAAGGATCATAGTTTCATCAATTTTGATAAATGTTTTGTAGCTAGACTTAGGAAGCTGTTTGTCTTAGACAACCCAAGAATCCCAACAGTATTGGCACAACTTGTTAGGCCAAACCAGTTTGCTAAGAATCTGAACATCGTACACAATTGGGGAGATGTTATTTTCTACAATGTATCAACTATCATTAGGTTGTATGGTTTCAGGGGGACCCCTTTTATATTGCCCTATCAAGTACCCCTTAGGATTGGAATTGAAGAGTTTTTGAGGCAATTAGGAGATATTGAAGAGTGTGCCCTCACTGGGAAAGGCAAGGGAACTTTATTCCCAAATGTTACCATTGCCCATCAATTCATAATTGCCAAGGGTGGATGGGTTTACATGGATAAAATTCTGGCTCCATACCATATGGCTACTGCAATTGCCAAAATAGAAAATCCAAAAGGTTTTTATAATGAAATGTTTAAAAAGAGAGCCAAGTGTGTCATGATTAACCATATTTTAATTTCCTTGAAGATATTGTCAGGAATGTAGCAAAGATATAGGAACAAGAGGTTCTGAAAGAAAAATGGTTGGTATACAGGAAGACACTAGATTTTATCTGGCAATTTGATTCGGGATGGGATCCCCTGAAAAGCATAACTCGAATAGGGAAGAAAATAAATACTCTTATGAATTGTTTTCAGGATATTTTTCAGACCCTAAATGAGAAGAAGGAAAAGGTTATGAAGGATGATCCAGAAAAGGCTAGACAATTGTTGAGCAAGCCTATGTTTGCAAAAGGGTTACCCAGGGGAGGTACATGGTGCAAAAGAAGACTGGTTACAATGTGGTGATACCAGAATAGAGCCAGAAAAAGAAAATAGATAAAAGGGATATACCATCAACCTCACAATAGGTTGGAAAACAAAAGGAGATTGTGGAGATCCCCGATTCTCCTCGTCCTCAAACTTCTGAGGATATAATTGATTCTCCACCCCCATCAAAAAGGCAAAGATTGGAAGAAAGACTGGCTCATGTGGAAAAGGAGTACTCCCCATCACAGTCTCCTCTAAGAATTTTTGATGACCAAGAGATTGTAGAACAAGTACAGCAAGTAGATGCTCTAAGTCAAATCTTTATGACTTATGAAGAAGTAAATGAGGGAGTGCCAGAGCTACTAGAAGAACCCAAGTTGGATTTAACACCAGGGGAATTAGCAAGTACTGAATTGGACCCTGTAATCAAGAAAGCTTGTGAAGAATTTTTGGTTGATGATACTTTTGTTAAAACTAGGGCCTTTATGCAATTTCTCTAGAAATTAAACATCAAACAATTTCAAGAAATCTGTGAGAAGAGACATGAAGAGAATCTGGAGAAGGATTTACAAGTCATAGAGGAAGAAGTGAAAATAGAGATGACTGCAAAATTTAAACAAATCACTCCGGAACAGGGAAGAGATATGGTAAAGGTGTCAGGAGTACTAATCCTCCCAGAATGGGATATAGCTGATGCAGTAGTGTTTGATGCAGTCAGAAAATAGACCACTCCTCTCCATAGAACTCTAGAGGAAGCAGAACAAGCTATTAAGGGAGTCACTTTCAGTGATAATCATCAAGCATTGGTAATGTGGTCTTTAAGAAAGAATGAAAGTGACAAAGGAAAACAAATTGTCAAAGATGACCTCTCAGGGAGTCTAATTGTAAGGAGAGTTACTGATACTTCTTTGGTGGAAGCATCAGGTATGGTAATGGCCATGACACAATTAACAACAAAAGTGGTAGAAAAGGAAGCTAAAGAGAAGGAAGAGCTCACTGCAAAACTGGAAACAGTTTTGAAGGTTTATGGTGAGATGAAACAGGGGATTCTTGAGAGAGATATTCTGATTGCAGATTTAAAGAAGAAATTGGGAGAACATAGCCCAATACAATTATCAGAGCAAATTCAGATAGCTTCCTCCCTGCTGGGCCTTCCTCATCAAGCCCTATTATTGAACTTCCCCCTTCCCCTTTTCCTCCTTCCATAGATGAGGAGGATATTGATCAAAAAGTAAAGGATAGGTTAGGTGAGAAGATAAAAGATGTTGTGTCACATTTTGTTGCAAAGGTGAGGCCTAAAGAAATATACAAATTTGCAAAACAATTGGCAGATGTCTTAGCAATTTTTTAGAAAGAGGTGGCTACTGTGGACAAAATTTTGGAAAGGTGGTTTGCAAGAAAAGATAGTTTGAGGTCATGGTTTGATCAAAATAAGGATAAATGTGTTGTAAATATTGAGCTAGCAAATACTTACAGGTTTGTCAAGGATCTTTTTGACTTTGAGGTAAATAGGGAGAGTATAAGAAGAAGGTTAGAAATCTTAAGGGCAAGATATTTCCAGGATGATTTCCAAATTTTCCCTGGTCTTATTAAGGCAGATGGGGTAATCAAAGATAAAGATCAATGGATGGAGCAAATAGATAGACAAGTATTGTCTAAAGTAGATTCCATTCTATGTATAGATGATAGTACCCCATTCATACACTTTATTGAACTCCTTCAAGATGCTAGGATATACTTTGCAAATGTAAGAATAGAGGTTCACTAGTTGGTTGCTGAGTGGGAAAAGTTGTCCCCAAAGAAAGATGAGGTCCTTGCCTTTCATTGGACAAGTGAAGAAACCTACATGACTTGGGAATTGACATATCTGTCGGAAGATTCAGAAGAAAAGGCATCAGATGAAGAAGCAGCAAGTGTTAGTACTCCAAACCCTTGAAGATCAAAGTAAAAAAGGACAAAGATGTCAAGCAAGTTATCATAGACACGAATGTGACACCTGGCCAAAATTGAATTACACATGGAACCTGATACAGAATTGGAGGAAGAACGGTTTCAAATAGAGGATGATGTAAATTAGCCGGATGACAGTCATCATTCATGCAACAAATTTAGCAACTGCTCTAAAATATCCTTAGATAAAGGTGCCACCTGCAAGATTGTTGGAAATAGATATTTGTAATCTGTTGTTGCAAACAACTTTCTCTATTTGTAATCTTGTTTTTAGTGCAAGATCTTTTAACAACCATCTGAAGCTTGTTGCATCCTTTCAAGGATTCCAAGACGACTGATTGGTATAAGTAGCAAGTCTTTGTTCATTTCAAGAGGTGGTTGAAAATACTCTGTAAGAAAGGTTCTGAATACAAAACCTTATTTTCAAAAAGTGAGAGGATACTGTATCTATGCATTTTTGACCGTTAATACAAAACATTGAAGCTCTGTTACTACTATTTTGCTGTCTTTGTGTATGAAATGTGTTAGTTTTCTTATGTGTTTAAATTGCAAGGCTTTCTTAAATGCATTATTCACAAGGTGAATATAGGGGTTAAGCTTAAGTTTCTTTCAAGGAAAGAGTAAAATCTTAGGGGAGATCTCTGGGAATGACTAATCCATGTATGAATTTGATGACAGTAGTAGGAATTAAAAGGATGGTATGTTAGGCATGTCATTTGAGTTTCAGGAAATTAGTTTTGATAGTTATATGCAGAGGTAGGGTTTGACTCTATCGCCCAAGTAGATAAGGCATTGGTTTCAGATCTATTTACACTGATTTGCCACCCTAAATCTAAATAACTATTTCATTTTACTTTATTTGTACAATCGCAAACCTGAATCATTCTGTGACAAGTTCATAGATATGCTTTGTAATGCTTTGTAGAAGCACTAAATGAGGTTAACCTTCCTTGAGTTCAACTCTAAAAAGAAGAAGGATGAATATCCTTAAGCTATTGTTTTGTGTTGTTGCTTTCATGATTTCCATCATAATATTGTGTATCAGGGTAATATGGGCCATACTTAGAGTTCTCTCATCTTATTGAGTTGAGTTTGGAAGCGAGGACAAAACAGTGAAGGAGCTAGTTCACAATTCAGAGCTCGGTCGAAACTGTGAATTGGAATAGGTACACCCGCCTGAGTATTCATACTCGAAGTGAAGAAGCTTTTCTAACCTTATTACTTTAGTGTTTGCATCTTGCTAGATTATGTCCATTGGGATTATAGGAGTATTTGATAATCTACAGATTTGAGCACTAACAGGTTCCACCATTTGAAGACAAAGCAAAGTTTGTGTCCTCAAAGCTTGGGACAAGTAGACAAGATCAATGGTCAAGATTCCTTTTCACTTTGAGTGAATGAGATTGAATTTGGCTTGATCCATGTGAATGTCTTTCCTTTATTCTCATTGGTTGATTGATTTTCCTCTCTTTGTGGTTGTTGAGAGTAATTAGGATTTATTAATTGATTTTGTTTAGCCATGTACCCCTTGAATGGGTTGAATTTAATTTAATCCAAGACTATACAATTAATTGAATTAATTGTATTTTAATTTGATTGTATTTGATTAAAACACTCTCAATTTTGATTGATCTTGAATTAAGACTTGATTTTCATTTTGATTGGCTAATTATGCATTGTGAATCAATTGATTCAATTATGTCTTTGATTTGCCTTGATTTGACTTGATTTGCTTTGATTTGATCTTTGTCCATTTTCAGGTGATTACAAATGCCCCTCTTTGAGTTGATGTGCGAAGCATGTCGATTCAAAGAATTCTTTGATCTTGCTTGATAACAAGTCCTGATTCAATGATGGTCAATCTCTGATGTGGTTTGATGTCTTTAATGGTTGATCTTGATTTTCGATAGGTTGATGTAGATATGATCGATATGAAACTCTCTTGATTGATGTGATTCTGATGATTGTTCTGATATGATGGTCATTTTGATGATGGTCCTCGATATGATGATTCTAATATAATACCCGCTGTGATGATGGATTTTGATGCAATGCCCCATTCATTTGATTACAATTTTTTTTTTTGATAAATGCTCTTGCTTTGATTCGATGATCGGTCCCTCAATTTTCGGTGATATTACTACTGATGTAGATCTAATTATTTGATGGTATGCCCCCTCAGAAATGAAATAAAATTCATACTTGATTTGACTATTGATTGATTTAGGATTGATGTTGTTCATTTGATTTTAATAAAGTTTAATATTTTTGATGAATTTTATTTGTATTTCTGATATCGATGATGAATTTAGTTTAATTTTAAATGCCTTGGTGTTAATCATTATTATGATCACATCATTTTATTAGGTCAAATGGGGTGACAATGTGCTTGCATAGGTCAAATTTACCTCCTTTTAGGTCAAAAACCTATATAAAGGGGTCAAAATCCCTTTTTACTATTCATTTACCATTTACTTTTTACTTTTACTCTCATTTTCCTTTTTCCACTTTTCATGATGTCCGTCCCTATCCACAAGCATCAGTTTGAGAAATGCCGGCGATATCATTGGCTGCCTGGCTCAGGACCTCCGATGAGTACTTGTACCTTTCCATTTTTTCCATTTATAGCTTTTTTTCTAATTTTTTCCCCATAAAGAACCCTTTTTTGCATTTTTTTTTCCATGAATGGGCGCTTTTGCCACTTTTAAGGGTGCTTTTGCCTCTCAATGTGCACTTCTGCACTTTTAAAGGGTGTTTCTATGAATTGCTATGGCACTTTCGCTCACCAAATTTAAGCCCTTCTGCACTTTTATAATTTCTATGTGCTTTTGCCTAGGCTTAGCACTTCCACAACTTTAACCTGTGCTTTTGCTGAATTTTCATGCTTTTACAACTTTTTAGGGCCCTTTTAATGTGCATTTGGGCACTTTTGAAATTTTGCCACTTTTGAAATATAGATGTTTGCTTTTACTCCTTTAGGCATCGCTTTCAATGTTTGCCGCTTTTACTCCATAAAACAATGCTTTTACTCTGTAAAATTTTAGATTTTTAGATTTTTGACCAAGTTATAATTTTGTCGACATCGTTAATCAATTGTCAGGTTTATGTTCCCATTTTTTGAGATTTTGTAACAAGTAAGGTGTCAATTAGGGTTCAGTTATAGTTAGGATATTCGTCGTCAATCTAGATCTAGATGATGAGTGAAGATAAAATTTATGTTCTATCTGTGTAGAAACATGAAATTTGATTATGGTTTTGATAATTATTGATGAATTTTTTATCAACTTAGAATAATCCCAATAATTTTTTATTTCCTTTCTGGTGTGTTTAAACTTGCTTTTTGTAGTTGGAGCTTGGTTCTTTATGTATTCATGGATCTTATCCATTATCCTGGGACATGATTCCTACTTTGAGTGCTATCGATCGTCACCACATTGCTCGGTGTGGTCTATCATTCCTACTCTATCTTCCTCGATTCCACATGAATCGGGGCCTTATTACTGCTATGGTTGAGCATTGGCACTCAGACCATAACACATTCCATCTTCCTATGGGTGAGATGACCATCACCCCTGAGGATGTGTATCATCTTCTCTGGTTGCCTACCCAAGGAGAGCTTGTGTATTATGACACTGTGTATGATGGTTTAGTCTGTCACCGAGTATTTGGTGATGCTTCTATTGGTGATTAGCATATTTAGTGGACCTAGTTCATCTCGTTCCTTGTGTTAACTACTGTTCTTAGTACTCTTATTGGTGGTTTCCTACTTCCAAATCGACGTGGACATGGATTTGTTGTTGGTTGGGGTCTGATTTTGGAGGATTTGATGGCAGATCCTCATCGTTTCGATTGGGGTTCCTATTTATTAGCATAGTTATATCATGAGCTGCACACTGTCATGTACAAATGTTCCACTACTTTGACTGCTGGAGCCATTTTATTATAGCTATGGACTTGGGAGCACCTTCTGATGACATGTCTTGTGACTGCTCGAGATCATCTAGATGGTTGGCCATTTGCATGGATCTATAGTGGTATTATCAGGCAGACCCATATAGGTAAGCTTGATTATTGACGACGTCAAATAGATGACATGGATACTATCATTTGGAGGCCCTATCTTGGATGTGAGACTTGGCCAGAGGATGATAGTGAGCTTTCATATATGTTTTATCCTTGTTGGATGATTGGTCAGTCCACTTTTATGATTGAGAGATTCTGCTTCCGTTGTGTGTTTTGTCAGTATGGGCATATTCAGGATATGCCTCATGGTGTAGTGATGTATGCTCATGTTTAGGCTGAGAGATCCTTATGGGGCCTTTATGTTGATTATGACATAGCTGTTCAAGAGATTCAGGATCTAGGGTATCATCCCTAGAACCCTAGGTCATAGGTGATGGATGCTAGCATTACAGATGAGTATGGTGCATGGCTACATAGATATCCTTTTCCTAGATTTACTGATCCTACTGAGAGGATTCCTAGCATTGAGGAGTTATCTGATGGAGATGATGGAGCTGATGAGGATGGGGATGATGATGAAAATCATGGAGATGATGATGGAGGTGGTGGTCATGCTAGGATTAGGGGTCCATGTGGATGACGGGGTCATCACGAAGTGAGAGCAAGTCATATACAGATACCAATGTTAGCTACTGCTCGTATTCCTCCTAGAGCTGGTGATCAGGGTGGAGGTGGATGGGTTGATAGAATTTTACATCAGGTGGCTAGAGTTGCTATACAGAGGCCTCGTGTTAGACAAGAGAGAGCTATTGATGTAGAGATTACACAGGTGTTGCTTGATCAGGCACAGGGTCCTCCTGCTCAACAGGTCATTCCTCCTTTGGTTCCTCCTATTATTCCTTCTGCTATTCCTACCATTCAGGCACATGGTACTGCTTTGATGCCTTCATCTTCGTCACATCCTTCTTCTTCTCAGTTTGTTCCCCTATTGGGTGATCCATCTTCATCTGCTCCCTCTTCTTATACTCTACTTCCACAGTCTGCTACAGCTCAGGGTTTTGCCCCCACCTTAGCATTAGATGTTGCTTCCTTGCAAACTCAGATATCTTCTATCCAGCAAGAGGTTTCACAGATGAGTTCTATGATGCAATCATTTATGGCAGCTATGAGTTAGCATGGGTTATAGGCTAGTTCCAGCCGTCCATCGGATAGTGAACCTGGTCCTCAAAATGTTGATGATGGTGATGATTCTCCTACTTGAGTGGTCTTATATATTCATGAGCTTTCCTTTCCTTGTTATCATCGAGACATTGGATTCATGTTGTATCATTTTTTATATGTTGATGTTTATTTTATGTTGATACTTTGATATGTGATTGGACACTGATCTCTAGATATTGCCTTTTTGATGATCATGTTATAGACTTTGATTTCTGATTCATTTATGATGAAGGTACCACGGACTCTGATACTTTGATTGATTTGACTATATATGATGTCATCATGTGTTGGATTTCTTTCTAGATAGTTCGTATGATATGCAGCTATATGATTCTATATGATTTTGTTTTATTTTTGCATAATGGAATTTTCTCATGTATGCATATGTTCCAATGATGGTTAATGACTTGTCTTATGTATGACATAGAATAGATAAATGTAATATGTAATGGTTTATTTACTTTATGTTATTTATGGATATTAGATGGATAATGAATCTATTTCTTTTAATATGTAGATGTGATGCAATGATGGTCTTTCAATGATATATGTATGAATGGTACTATTATGAATGAGATGTTTGGAATAAATGATTTTAATGAATGTAATGATTTTTCCTTAATGCAATGTTATGGATGCAGTTTGATGTTGCTAATGACCTTTCTCATGGATAAGTTTTTAATGATAACGATGAACTTAATAATGTATGATCCTAATAATTCAAATGTTGGACACATCTAGATTAATGCAAGACTTAAATGATAATGTTTTAATTAATGAAAGTAACCTAATGCAATGCACTTTATTTTTTATTTCCAACACACTCGATCCTATATAATTGGTTTTTGATGATCTTTTGATTGTTTGATTTGCATTACACCCCCTTTTTTATTTAATTTCCCCTCTTGAAAATTAAGCTAAGTAAGGAAAAACAAAATATACAATGCACTTAATCTAAAATGAATGCAGCTAACTGTCATTATTCAAAATTCAGAGCTTATTTTCATCATCGAGCGCTTTTGGAATCTCATTTTAGTACAATCATCACTAGTTTAACTATGATGATATGAATACTTTTTACCTCTTTGTTTGCTTTCCCGTCGGTCTCTTCAGTATGACTATCACTGATTGAAGCCAATCATGAGAGTGCGAATACCAATTTTGTCAGATTCTATGTTGCAAGTGGATTTTGGTATTATGATATTGAAGATCAGAATAGCCAAGGTATCTGTTTGCGTAAACAATCAGAAATCTCAGTTTTATCATATATACAAGTCCTCGATGATTCTTTGATGATCACATCCTTAGACAAATAATACATGATTTAAAACTTTGATTTTAAGACAGTCATTCAGAAATCAAGAAAATATCATCCTTTCATCATAGCTTGTCTAGTCTAAAACTTTCATCGACTTGCTAGAAAGACATGATTTCATCAATTGAGTTAACACTTAGAAAATTTTTCCATGTTTTTCAAATCCATAGTTCAAGTGTAGTTCCATCCATTTCAGATTTTTAATCCTGATAAAGATAAAGTCATTTATGTTCTTGAATCAATTTTTCATTTTAGGCTCAAGTTGGATTGGGATGTAGATTTGATTAACTGTTCCTCTTTCGAGTGTGATGAATTGATTTTTTGATTGAATAAAGCTTTCTTTGATGAATCCTTTCTCCTCTTGAGTAGATTGCCCCTAGTTTGATATTGATTTTAGTTGTGGAACTTAGGACAATTTTTCAATTAGGTGACCAAAATCCTTGAGGTATTTGCAAATGCAACTGTAGGGTTTTATTATGCAATATGTACAAATGCTGGTGAATGCAATAATTACAGGTGACTTTCTAGGTATGCAACTGACCTGGACTTTCAATGGCACCTATTTACCAGGTTTTCACCGATTGAATGGATCTAGCTCTTTTTTTTTCTATTTTTAAAGCTTTTCTCTTTTTTTTTTTGCTAACAAGGTGCCTATTTGCTAGGTTTTCACCAAGGCACTTTTTTCTTTTTCTGATTTTTTTGTATTTTTGTATTTTTCATTTTTTTTCTTTTTTTTCAAGATCATATATGAATGTTTTTGCTTTCTTCATGCTCAATTTTTTACTGTTTTTGATCTTTTCTATTTTTGAAATGTTTTGGTATTTTTCAGAATCTCTTTTCACTATGTACAATAAATATGATGCTACTCCATCTGATACTCTTTATCCTCTTTTGTCTTCCTTATGTGTAGAACTTCTTGAGATGTATGTTGTTGATTGGCTCTTGCAATTCTTCACCATCACAATCTGATAGCTTGTATGTGCCGGTCCCAAAATTTTCAACAATGAGAAATGGTCCTAACCAGTTTGCTTCCCATTTTCCTTTCTTCTATCATTCTGCTTGGTTTTTAGGATTTTCTCTCAAAACTAAATCCCTAATTTGAAATGTCCTTGGCTTGATGTGTTTATTGTAAGATCTTGACATCCTATTTTGGTAAAACTTTAAGTGATCAAATGCTTGCTTTTGTTTTTCATCTAAAAGTTCTAGTTCTTGTAGCCTTGCAACCCTATAGTCTTCTTCATTGATCAACCCATGCATAGATATTCTCAAAGATGGAAGTTCTACCTCTAAAGGCAATACTGATTCTGTGCCAAAGACTAAGGAGAAAGGTGTAGCTCCTGTTGGCATTTTGATACTAGTTCTATAAGCCCGCAAGGTTGGGTTTATCTTTATATGCCAATCCCTTCCTGAATTATCCATTGTTCTCTTCAAAATTTTCAAGATATTTTTGTTTGTTGCTTCGACTTGTCCATTACCTTGAGGGTAATAGATTGAAGAGGAATGATGAATCATGTGAAACTTAGTGCATAATTCCGTTAAGTCTTGGTTCTTGAAATGCTTTGCATTATCTGTTATGATGGCATGAGGTATGCCATATCTACAAATTATGTGATTAAGGATAAACAAAGAAATTTGTTTGCCTATTGCAGTTGATAGGGGTACAACTTCCACACACTTAGTAAAATATTCAGTTGCTATGATGATAAATTTATGACGATTCAAAGATGGTGGATAAATCATCCCTATTAGGTCTAGCCCCCACTGATAAAATGGCCATGGTGTTGTCATAGGATGAATTTCTTGTGCGGGTGCATGTATCAAATTCCCATGGAATTGACATTTCTTACAAGTTTTTGCGAAGTCACATGAATCTTTTTCCATGGTAGGCCAAAAATATCCTATCCTTAGAAGTTTCTTGGCTTGGGATAATCTGTTTGAGTGTGATCCACAAATTCCTTCATGGATTTCTCGTAAGGCTAAATTTGATTTTTCCTCTTCTAAACACCTAAGGAGCATTCCGTCAAGACTTTTTTGATACAATGTTTTAGAAACTATAGTATATTTGGCGGCTTGTTGAATGAAGCTTTTCTTTTGGTTTCTGGTTTGGTTTAAGGGAAGGATTTGTTCCTTTAAGTAAGTATAAATTGGGCCATACCAGGGTGATTCATTTTTAGTTAGCAAACAAATGGTGTGAGGGTGGGTTGGGTCATACGTGGGTTGAATTACTTCTTCTACCAAGAACTCGTATCTAGCATTCTGATCAGGTGTCTGCAAAAGTGAGGCCAAAGTTGCCATAGCATCCGTTGCTTTGTTCTTTTCTCTCGGTACTTGCTCAAATGTAATGAGTATGAAATACTTCTTGAGATTGTCCACCATGGTTTTTTAGGGTACCAATTTATCATCCTTTGTTTGAAATTCTTCATTAACTTGATTTATGACGAATTGTGAATCTCCATAAACTTTTAATTCTGTCACTTTCCACTCTAATGCCATCTTCATTCCAATAACCAATTATTCATACTCTGCTATATTATTTGTGCATTGAAATAACAATTTGTAGGATTTTTGGATAGTAGAGCTTTGAGGAGTGATGAGAAGTATGCCCTCTCCTAATCCATGATGAATGTAAGAACCATCAAAATAAAGCTGCCATGTTTTTGTTTCAACATTCACAATCTCTGAATCTCAGAATTCAATTTGTATAGGATGATCATCATGAAGTGGTGCTTCTGCTAATTGGTCTACAATTACTTGTCCCTTGATTGATTTTCTATCAACATATTCTATGTCGAAGTCACTTAGTATCATCACCCACTTGGGTAGTCTTCCATTCAGTGCTGTTTTGCTTAGTAGATACTTCAAAGGGTCAATTTTAGCAATGAGCCTTATCTTGTGGGCTAGCATATAATGGCATAATTTTTGTGAAGAAAAAACTATAGCCAAGCATTTCATTTCCATAAATGTATAGTTTAGCTCATATTTGACTAAGGTTCTATTAATGTAGTAAATTGCCTTCTCTTTTCCTGTTTCATTCTCTTGTGCTAAAAGTGCCCCCAATGAATTCTCCGTTGCTGAAATGTATAGGATCAAGGGCTTGCCTCTGATAGGTGGCATCAAGATTGGTGGATTCATAAGATATTTCTTTAATAGAGTAAAGGCTTCTTCACACTTTTCATCCCATTTGAATATTGTATCTTTGTGCAAGAGTTGATTGAAATTGTGGCATTTTTTCGCTAATTGGGAGATAAATCTCCTAATGGATTGGATCCTTCCTTGTAAAGATCTCATCTGACTAATGTTCTTGGGTGCTTCCATTTCCATTATAGCCTTTACTTTAGTGGGATCAACCTCTATCCCTTTTGCAGATACAATGTAACCTAGAAGCTTGTCGGATTGTACTCTAAATGCACATTTCTTTGGGTTAAGCCTTACTTTGAATTCTTCTAGCCTTTCAAAAATTTGTGCTAAGATTGGTAGGTGTTCTTTTCTTGAATTTGATTTGGCTAATATGTCTTCCACATAATCCTCTATGAATTTATGCATCATATCATGAAATATTGTGGTCATTGCTCTTTGATAGGTCGCTCCTGCAATCTTTAACCCAAATGGCATAACATTATAGAAAAATGTACCCCATGCACATGTAAAAGTAGTCTTATCTTGGTCTTCTAGTGCTATCTTTATCTGATTATACCCACTAAATCCATCCATGAGTGAGAACATAGAGTGCCCCACCATTAAATCTACAATGACATCAATACTCAAAAGTGGAAAATCATCCTTAGGACATGCCAAGTTTAAGTCTCTAAAGTCCATGCAGATTTTGATGGATTTGTCTGCTTTTGATACTGGCACTATATTTGAGATCCATTGTGCATAATCAATGGCCCTTATAAATCCCACTTTCAATAGTTTTTCTAACTCCACTTTGATAAGTAGGGCTATATGAGGATGCATTTTCCTTAATTTTTGCTTAACGGGTTTTTCTTCTTCCTTGATATTGAGATGATGCATTATCAAATTTGGGTCTAAACCTGGCATATCATCATAAGACAATGTGAAGTTAACTTGTCTTTCTTTAAATAACTTAATGAATTTTGTCCTTTCTTCGCTAGATAGGGATGTTGCTAAGTGGATGAACTTTGGCTCTATTTTTGATCCAATATTTATCTTTTATGTTGGCTCGATTAAGATCAAAGATATTTCTTCATAGTGTTCTGGTAGAACATCCAAACTCCCTTCCATAGGTGCCTCAGTTGGGTTTTCACCTTTGGAAACATCCTTTATTTCTTTGTTTTTTTCTTGATCTAATGTTGCCACAAAGTGGTTTTCAACACTTGATTCTTTTCCTTTTCCTTTTCCTTTTCCTTTTCCTTTTCTATTTTTTTTTTTTTTCCATTTTTTCTCAGATTAGAAGTTTGGATGCTCCCTTTGATCATTTCTTCCTAATATTCTCTGATAGAAGAAGTTTCAACCACGTTGAGGTATTGGGACACCATGTTGTCATTCAAGAAAATTGGCAAGGTAGTTGGTTCAATGGCATTTCATTCAATTAGGTCCAAATGAATGAGAGTTAATGGGTCAACACTTGGGTTTGTCTCAATTGGGTTTAAGGTGTAGATCTCATTATTGGAGGGTTTGTACATTGTATCTTGAAAATATCAAACATGGACTTCCTCTAAATGTTCTAAAGAAGAAGGATCAAAGTCCCCCTCACTAGAGTCCTCTCGGGTTTATGTGGGATAGAACTCATGTGGATTAAACCTAGTGTTTGATTCTTCCATAGTAGGTCTCCATGAAGGAACATATGGTTTGCCTACCCACTGATTGATTTCTATCTCTATACTTGGTACATCATTTAGAATCACTTGGCTAGAACTAGATGCTTGATTTGAATTCGATTCTATCATGGGTCCTTTATTTTTGGTAGAAGCATAGGTATGAATAACATCAATACCCTTGTCTTGGCATGACTCATCTAATATGGTCTCCCATTCCCATTCATTAGAATCCTCATCACTATGAGACTTTAATTGTAATATTTGGCTATAAAGTTTGGGATGATGTTTTTGAGTGTATCCTTCTTCAAGATACCCTATCCCTACTTTTTCCTTAGAATCTCACCATGTACTTTCTAAGGGTTCAAAAATCCCTTCATTCTTTGTGCCTAAAGGTCATTGACCTTTGTATCCCATCTTTTGCATGATTGCAAACCCTTTCCCATATTGATGTGTGGGAATGGTTACATTTTGAATATGTTTGACGTGGGCACTTAATTCTTCATCCTTGTACAACCAGTTCAAAATTTCATTGTCCTCTTCATCCATGGTGGATGATGTACTTGCCCTCACAAATTTATCATTATAACTATGAGGCAGATTTGAGGGTTTCCCAAAGGACTTGGGTGATAAAGGTAGATCCATCATAGATAAGGAGTATTTGCCTACTCCCTTTTGCTTAATCTTACATTGTTTATCAAAAATTTTCATCATTTGGTCCATCTTTTGATAATGGGCCTCTTTGGTGAATACTTGGGTAGCTTGTATATGATCTTCTTTTATTTCTTCAATAATGTTATCTTCGTTAACCCTCTCTTTTCCTTTAGTCGAGGTAGTTGGGTTAATGAGTTTTGGTTTTTCTTCAATAATAACTTCTTCTTCCATCTTTGCCTTTCCCTTCAACCAAGAAGTGTTCTTAGAATTTTGACCTTGCTCTACTTGCTTAGGTATGGACCCTTCAACATTATGTGGAACCAATGAGTCATTGATAGGCTTGACATTATTACAATATTGGAATGGATTTAGATCTCCACTTACCATTATCTCTTGACCTAGATATGGGAATTTTAAGCATTGATGATAAGTTGAAGGCACGGCTTGCATTTTTTGGATCCATGGCCTTCCTAAAAAAATATTGTAAGTCAAATTTAAGTCTAACACTTGGCATATGGTTTCTTTTTGCATGGGACCAACTCTTATGGGTAAGACTATAACTCCTCTTGATGCTCTTTCTTCATCATCGTAGGCTTTTATGGTTATTTTATTCTTTGGGTCAATAGCCTCCTCAGAAAATCCTAGGGCTTTTACCAAGCTAAGGGTACAAATATTTAGGCCAGCACCTCCATCTATAAGGACTCTTTTAACCCTATGCTTGTGAATCAACACTTCTATGTGTAAGGGAAAATTTTGGGGATGATTAAGAGACATGTCATCTTGTTCGGAAAATGATAGGCAATGAGGTGCAATTAGGTGCCCTACCATATTTTGGAATTTGTCTACCTCTAAATTTAGAGGCACATTTGTTTCCAACAAAGCTTTTTCCAAGATATCCTTATGAATTGGTGATAATTTGAGTAGCTCAAGAATATAAATTTGAGTGGGAGTTCTTTGCAATTGATCTACCAACTTGTATTGCTTTGATGATGATGTTGAAGCTTGGTTTGATATCACCACTTTTGGAGCATTGGTAGGTAGGACAATTTTTTATGCTTGCCCCCCAGTGACAACATTTTATGATACTTCCCTTGACTTATCTTTCACTATGATAATGTTTATGGTGTGATCCTCTCGTAGGGTGTTTATCATGTTATCATATGTGTGAGAAAAGTTCACTTTCTCATTACCCTTTTTATGATTTTGATTCGATGACTCACCCTTTTCATGATTCAAAAAGGGATTCTTGTAGGCCGTGTGATCCTCATTGTTTTGAGGCCCTTCAATTTTGATGGTGTTATTATCAATTAGATCTTGCACTACGTGCTTCAACCTCATGCACTCATTGGTTGGATGACCTCTTTTTCGATGGTATTCACAATGATGAGATGCATTCCACCAATAAGTTTGACTTCGGGTTCATAACTTGATATGTCAGGTAACATGATAACTTGATTGGCCAACAAGGTTCTTAATACATTCTCCAAAGGTTCACCTAAGTAGGTGAATTTCATTTTGTTATAATTGGAGTTTGATTTTGACTTATCCCAAGTCTTATTGTTGGAAGTGTTGGGATCGCTGTTGGAATTATTGGAATTAAATGGAGCTTTACTTGATTGATTAACATTATTTGAAGAATTATCTCCATATGGTAGTATAAATGGGGTAGACTTTAATTTGTGTGCTTCCAAAACTCCATCATTTACAAGGTTTTTATTGTTATTCTTTGTCCAAGATTTAGATTTATCATTGTTATTGTTGGACCCTTGATTATTGAAATACTTAGGCACATAATTATTGTTGTTGATGTTATTATTGTTGTTATTGTTGTTGGCTTTGTTATCCTTAAATAATTTAACTTCACCTCTTTTGACCAAGACATCTTCAATCTTTATCCCATTTTCGATAATTTTCTCAAATGTTGGGGGGCATTGAAGTTGTAATCTATAATTCATTTCCGAAGTCAATTGTTGGTGAAGATTTCCATCTTCTCTTTCTTTGGGATACTTCATGGATACCTTTCGAAAATGGTCCTCCACCTTTGTAGGAATCCTAAAAAGGACTCCCCATCTTTTTGTTTGGTATCACACAACTTGAGCATAGTAATTTCATGCTCAATGTTATAAGAGTAATGGGTTATGAACTTGGAGGCTAACTCCTCAAAGGACTTTATTCCAGGGGTTAGTTTTGAAAACCACTCCATTGTAGTTCCTCCTAAGCTTCAGGAAAGAGTCTCATTAGATATGTATCATTGTGCATGAACTCTATGCTTAGGGCACAAAACTCCCTTAAATGGTCCTATGGGTCTGTTTTACCCATGTACTTATTGTATTTAAGAAAGATGGTATTGAAAGGAAAATATACCATTGCTAAACTTTTGTCGAAAGGAAAAGGACACAAAGCTTCTATGGAAAAGGCCTTAGGTTCGACTGCCTTCTTCATGGTATCAATTTTCTCTTGGAAGGCCTTTATTTTCCTAGTCATAACATTCATAGGATCATCTTGGCATTGGTCTTTCTTGAGTTGGTCTATATCAAAGTCATAGGGCAGCTTTACCCCCTTTTGTGCTAGGCTTAGGAAGAAGTTCTCCCTATCTTTGTCTATTAATTTCTCCATAACCTCTAGGAAATCATTGTCTTGGGCAGATTTCTCAACCCTTTCTTCAAGTGTCTCCTTAGGATTATAGTTGGCATTGTTGATATTATGATAGGCTGAATTCATATCACCCATCTCTTCAAGTCTTGGTTCGAACAGGTTCGTGAAAATTTCTTCTTGATTAGGATCTTTGAACACACTTTGGTACTCAACTTCTTGCCTTGGGTTTGCAAAAATAGTGCTATCTCCTGGTAATGATACCCTGTGTGTTTGGGACCATGTGGAAATTGGCATCCAACAAGGGTTCATTTTGGAATGATCCTTGATTCAAAAATTGTTGATTTATATTGAAGAGATTTAAAAATATAAGATGATTTTCAATGGATATCTCTCACTTGTTTATGTATTGCAAACACAACAATCACACATTCACTTATCTCTTTTTACCCTCTTAAACACAAAATGTTTGATTTGAAGAACGTTATCATGGGTTTTTCACAAGAATGCACTTCAAGTGTAATACCTCTCCTATAGTGATACTATGATTTGACTCTTTTCAATTATGATGGTTAGAACTATGCACTCATGTTTATGTTTCATGGAGGATTATATGTTCATCAGATGATATTTATATGCTCAGTATAGTTACATAGATTATATGTTTATGAGATCCTAGAAGAATGTATTAGTTTTACATGTTGATGTAATGATTTGAATACTAACCCTTATCATGATTATTTTATGGATACATATGCCTGATGTGTTTTCATGACTCAGGACGAAGTCGTAGTTACTCACTCAGTGAGGTCCACACGATGTATCGATCCTGGTCATCTGCTTGTATATAGTTGTTTTGTATATCTATATGTATATGTATCTCTTCTTGGTGATGCAGGATTTGCAGGTACCGGGTATCGTCTCCACCTGGCTCCACAGGTCTGAGCGATCCCTTAAAAATCCTCGATCGTTGTTGTTGTCATGGAGATATCACCAAGCTTCACAAAAGAAAACCTTTACCCTTGATCATTCACCTTAGGTGGGAAATGCCAGATCAGTTCCTGATAGGGAGGTATTATGTGGTTATCAGTATTAGGGTTTGGTCTTGATCTTGCTATTAGGGTATGCTCAACTTTGTCAGTAGGTTATCTATGTGAGTCCTTGTTGATCGATTTCTGTTTCAATGACTTGTCTCTGTTTAGATTTTCATGTTAGTATTAAGATCGAGTTGCTATTTGTACCTTGCATCTTCTGGTTATATAGTTATAAAATGTTAGAAAAATGAATAATGAGTTATTTATACTATATGTGTCATAAACATATGGGTGCACACATATGCTTATAAACACATATATGTATATTAAGGTATGAATATATATTCATAAATATAAATAAATATATACTTAATTATATTAACAAATAGCACTAACTTTATGGTTATTGATAAAATAAATTAAGAAATAAATAAAATAAGATAAAATAAAATAGCTTTTGGTAATAAAACTAACTAGCTAGGAGGGAGTTGAACTCAAGACCTCCTAGAAGTTGGGGCTAGTTAGTTACCAATTGTGCTATGTGAATTCCTTGAGAGGTAAGTAATTAAATTTATTATTAAACCTTATTTTAGAGAATATTTTAATTAAAAAAAAATATATATATATATATAAACAAAACTTTATTGTGTTTACGGGAGAGATTAGTTCTTCTCCAACCGACTATGGAAGTTGGAGAAGTTCCTTCCCGTAAAGAAACTTCTCCAACCATATAGTCAGAGAAGAAATTATATCTCAGGAGGTTCGGATTCGAGAGGGGGTGCTGGAAGATTATTTGGAAACGGAGGATTGAATGTGTGCTGGGAAATTATTCTTTTAAACGGAGGGTTGAACGTGTGCAGGGAGAAATTATTTCTTTGAAACAGAAGATTGAACGTGTGCTGGATATCAGTGGGAATTCGGGAGAAGAAGTCTCATTCGGGAGAATTGCGGAGGCTGAAGAATCCATCTACAACAGCCAATCCACGAGTCCAGGTTGGATCCGGAACCAAAATGAATTTAAAATTTTTAGATTCTGTAATGTCCCCAATTTGGACCTTACTTGATTTGTCTTAAAATTCATAATTAGCATTTGGATTTACCTTGGGAATGGTAATTTGTAATGTTGTATACTAGGAGGATGCCAATCCTTAATAATTATAATACATCATTATATAATTTTATACTTATAATCACAAGAATTCATAATTCTTTATATAATGTATTTATTTCATATTATATATTAGTTAGTTATTTATCAATATATTTGAGTTAAATTATTTCAAATGCAAGTTTACTTCATAACAATATTACTATATTTCATAATTTATTATTTAAATTTTCATAACTTATTATTCTAAAGTTTATTTCATATTATTGTTAATATCTAATTCATACAATGCTAATAAATAAATTAACTCAAAAGATATACTTACCTTCTTTATGCCTTTATTTTTAGCTTATTCAATATTTATTTCCTTTTAATATTCTCCTACATTTCCTCCTTGATCTTCTCCTATATTTTCTCCTTGATTTTCTCCTACATTTCTTTTCTTGTTTTCGTTGGAATTTGAATAATCACCTCTTCTTATTCTTCTTCTCATTTTTATTTATTTCTTCTATGTATCTATCCTCCGGGAGGAATGGATTTGATATCCATTATATACATTTGCATGTTGAAGGGTTGCCACCTTTAGATTTAGAGACATGCCTCTATATTTTTATTTATTTATAATAATAATTATTATTTATTATTTATTTATAATTTATTTTACTACTTTATAATTATACTTATTATTTATATTAATTCTATTGATTCAATTATTATTATAATAGTCTAGGTTTCATTATAGAATGAATTTAATAATAAATTATATTTATTATTATTTATTTGTCTATTAACTAATTGATTGTATATTGATCAATTATATATTTGATTAATTATTATAAATTGATTAAAGAATATTGTTGATTGTTGTAATGTCCTTATACGTTTTCAAATGTATGATTATATTAAATATAGATATTATTAAAATTTATTTGTTTATTACTAATATTCATAATTATTTCAATAATATATTATTATATATTAATATTTAATAATATATTATTTTATGGAGTGACATTAATATTATTATTGAGTAATATTATTTAAGGTTAATATTCTATTTATGTTATTATTAATATTAATAATTATTAATTATTAATATTATATATAACAATTATTCATAAGGACTCATATATTTATTATTATTCGAATAATGTTCAAATCAAGTTTACTCATTTGTATCATCAATTACGGCTCATGACAGATTCCTAATGTAAAAGAATTTAATACTTTATTTGTTTGTAGTGGTATTAATGTAGAAAATATTTGTTTAAATTTGAGAAGAAATAAACTATTGTATTGGCGGCAAAATAAATATGTACTATGGTTGTAATTAATTTTCATCTATATATATATATATATGTGCATATTTATATATATACAAATATTAATATTTGGGCTTTAAAATATTCTGTTCGAAATTTATTAATAAATATATTTCGTTGAAATTGGATTTCTTTTAAAACAATGTTATAAACCTTTTTGCGTTTCAAAAGGATGACCGGCGGTCACCACTGCGGCGGGCCCCGTGACACTGGCCGGCAGCAGCCCGGCTGCCGGCGGCACCGTTCGGTGCCGTGCGGCAGTCGGACTCTGCCGACAGTACCCCGGGGTACCGTCGGGCGGCGGGACCCCTTCTTTTTTTGTTTGATGTGACTTTTGTTTGGTGTAAACACAAGGTGCCATTTAATTTCGGCTTTTGATCATATTATATTATATATATAATATGTATAATATTATATATATAATATAATGTGTAAACATATAAAAAAATATTTTGTTATAAATAAATTATGTTATATATGTAATATGTAAAATATTATATATATAACATAATTTAAGTTTTTATATATATATTATTAATTTAAATTTGATATTATATTATACATATAATAGATATTATATGTACAATATGATATGTATTTTAGCACATGGAATTTTCATTAACTTAACTTATATAATATCTATATATATATATCATATATATGATATTATATATATATATATATATATAAAATAATATATAGAGGTATCCACTTTAAGACACCTAGGAGGCATATTAATTTAATGAGAAAAATTGTATCAACACTAATTTATGCATAGATAATGATAATATATTAGATACAAAATCATTCATTTCATGGGGCAAACTTAGGAATTAGAGGCGTATTTATTCCTTGTTTTAAATTGTGTAAATTTTATTTAAATACAACTAAACCATAGATTTCTTACTTCCATGTTTAGACAAATGTTAGGATGGGGGTTAGAAACTGAAACAAACTCTTGCTTTCAATCTTATCAACAATCAAACTAGTCAAACTTTAGGACTCCTAAGTGTCCTAGGATAGATCTGTTATAAGGTTGAAAATGTTAGTGGTTGCTAGAAAAACCTAACGGAAATAGGTTAGGGTTAGGAAACCTAGGAACCCCTAAGTGAGTGGCTCTCAGCGCGGGGCCGGGGCCCTAAAGTGGCTAGACCAGGATAACCGGCTGAAGAGTTAACTAATCAAGTGATAACCTAATAAATTTATGGGATGGGGTTAAAATATTAAAAAGATTAATTGTGCCTCGCCCATGCCATTAGCACTAGGACAGGCTATGGATGGGAGTGGGAGAAGGTACCTATGCGTAGGTACAAATCGAATGGCGCTTGTCTGTACGAAAGGCATTCGATTCCGCATGTGCCTACTTGGGGGCCAGGGCCCAGTGTGGCTAGTACCAGGACAACCCAAGGGGTGAGGGCTATGCGATGACACTCACTTAGGTTGTTGCTTAGGATTCCCTACCTGAACCTTAGAATTCTCTTGTGAAATGAATTTGCCTATGTGTAATGTTATCCAACCTTTTGTAAAACCTAGTAAGTTCTTCTTTGTGGACTTGGTGTTTATCTCCTAGCACGGGGGAGTGGATCCTTTTGGGTATTCACGTGGTTGGGTGGTAAATCTTTTTATCGAGGTATCTTGTGCAGATGTAAACAACTGAAGATTCATATTTATCTATGCACCTGTTGAAGAATGAAGACCTGTATTTATTCATGTATTGTAAACTTATGTATTCTCCTATGAGGAGTTTAAATGTAATGTAATTTTCAAATAATGTAATAATGGGTAGACGTAGGAAAAAGGGTTATATGGGATGTTTAATGTATGTTGGAAAGATGTAAATTTTGTTATGTATCAAGTTGTGCAAAATGTTGATGAATCATTTATTGTTCTATTGAAATATGTTAGTTAGATGAAATGGAATTATAGTTATTGAAAAGTTTTAGATGGAAATTATCTTTAAATGTGTTTAAGTATTTTTCAATAAAGAATCTGAAATGGAATTTGAATGGTTAGTAAATGTTGTTAAAATGTTTATCAATTTTCAATAAGTTATACATTTACACTTAAGGGAACCTTGGAAAGAAGTGATAAAATGTTTTGTTTATTATAAACTTTAAAAGTTCAAAAATTTTCGTTAAACTCTACTTAGGTTTTCTTTTATGAAGTAAACCTTTGTGTATTTTCCTGGTTCCCTTGCGGGGCATGACATCAAGCACCTACCTAGCACAAGATTTGGTTCATAAACATGGCTCTAGAAGGTGGTCTTGCTATTTTATCAAGGATTTAGTATTGATTCCATTCAAATAGACTTTAATCTCTCATCCTCCAAGTATGTTAGGAGGCTTCCCACATGCACTGAGGTACGATTTTGCACAATCCATGAGGACTACTAGAGGAAGGTTGAAAAGTTAAAATCCATTTGTCACACACCCCATTAAGGATGCATGCATTTTGTTTTAGAGTGGGTTGGATTCCCGTGGCAAAAAGAAAGCGTATCCCACTTTGGGTTGTCCCTCTCACTAGCCTCATTAAGGAAAACTTGGGAGGCAAGCCCACTATTGCTTTAGCATGTATATGGAAAACAAGAAATGAACTTAGGCCAACAAGTTTGGGAGTTTGATTCACTCAAAGAATGAAGAGAATATCCCTATTGTCTTTCTTTGTTCCACACACTTAAACACATGCTTGTTCTTTCTCAATCTCTTGACAAGGAGATTCTTAAAATTGAAGTGTGTAATTCATTTCCTATTTTATCTTAGGCTATGTCAAAAGAATGCCACAATTTAATCAAGTGCAAGCTTGCATAGAGAAATACCTTTCCTTGTAGCTAGCCTAAGCTAGGGGCATTTTTGAAAGGTTTTGTCATTTTTTTCAACTCACCTTGGCAATAGCTTCCTCCAAATGTGTTTGTCCTCCAATAAGTTAGTCAACACCAACAATCGCAATGAGGAAAAATCAAAGCTAAATGAATGAAGCAACTAATAATGTATTGAACTTTTAAGCACTTTAATTGCAAAGTTTTAAGGAAAACTTGAACTTAAGGACTAAAGATCCAATTTAAAGATACAAATTTTGATTTGTATGCTTCAATAACAACAAGATATTTCTGATATACCTGATTGTCTTCTTCTTGTGTTGTTTCAAGAACCACTTTGATATGAGCTATGCTCTCCTTCTTGATCTTTTTGGCCAAAGCTTTGCCTTCCTGATTGAATTTTGTCTCTGGCTTTCTTGCCTTTTTATGCCCTATCATCCTATAGAATAAAAGTCATTTTTCCATAGTTAGATTAATTAATTCATAAAATTTTATAAAAGCACACCAAAATTAATTGAAAGCACTATTTTAGTGCTCAAAAGTGCAGCTAATTTGATTGAAAGTGCTATTTTAGTCTACCATTAAAATGAAAAAGCGCACAAATAACTCTTAAAAGCGCTACTGGAATAAGCAAAGGTGGTAAAATTTATGCAAAAGCGCTAAGAAAACTAGTGAAAGCACCTAGTAGTCAGGAGCAAAGCGCTCTTTTACAATGAAAAAGCACTGAAAGATAAGGAAACTAAAGACATGACTCGTAAAGGCGCTACAGATTGATGCAAAGGTGCACAACTTTGCTGCAGAAGCACTGGAACAATGATTGAAAGCATTGTTTCCTTTTGCAGAAGCACTGCTTAAAGTGCCAAAAGCACTATTTCCTAAAAAATTTGAGGGTTAATGATATGAAAATTTGGAAATAATGCAAAATTTCTATACGATTAATGAAGTAGAGCATTCTGCCCCATGGTGGGCACCATTTTGTACACTAGGGAAAGTACCTTCATAGAATTAAGGTTAGTCAATAAATGAGAATAGTAACTAAATACAACCATAAAGCAATAGAGCAACTATTTAGCAAAATAATGACTAATTGAGCATCCTATGGCTCTCTAACTAAGATTGTTAATGAATAGCTCTCAGCAAGCTTCCATTAATGACAGTCCTAGAATGAGAATGATAAAGATAACAATGCTATTGCTAACAATTAGATCAAAGTAAATGCTAAAATGCTTCTCAAATGCCTTTCTAAGCTCAATTTGCAAGAGGTTAAATGCAATTCTCATATGTGTGGTTGATGAAAATGAAGGAATTAGGCCTTCCTTTTATAGATTTTCCAATGGTAGGGGGTGTAGTTGTGTTTGATCATGGTTAAGCTTGAGTTGAATCCTTGGTTCCACCCTTTGAAGATAAAAAAAAGTTTGTGTCCTCAAAGCTTGGGACAAGTAGACAAGATCAATGGTCAAGATTCCTTTTCACTTTGAGTGAATGAGATTGAATTTGGCTTGATCCATGTGAATGTCTTTCCTTTATTCTCATTGTTTGATTGATTTTCCTCTCTTTGTGGTTGTTGAGAGTAATTAGGATTTATTAATTGATTTAATTGATTTTTTTTGGCCATGTACCCCTTGAATGGGTTGAATTTAATTTAATCCTAGACTATACAATTAATTGAATTAATTGTATTTTGATTTGATTGTATTTGATTAAAACACTCTCAATTTTGATTGATCTTGAATTAAGACTTGATTTTCATTTTGATTGGCTAATTATGAATTGTGATTCAATTGATTCAATTATGTCCTTGATTTGCCTTGATTTTCCTTGATTTTCTTTGATTTGATCTTTGTCCATTTTCAGGTGATTACAGTAATAGCAATAGGTACTTGATCAATGAAAGGTAGGGGGAAATGATCTTTCTTTGTGGCTCTATTTAATTCCCTATCATCTACACAGATTCTCCATTTACCCCCCTTTTTGGGCACTATGACCAAATGTGATACCTGTAATACTCCAAAAATGGGCTATAGGTTCATTAACCTCCTACATCTTCAAATCGAGCGAAATCGACATCAAAGTCCTAACCTAAGGCACATCAGAACATCATCGAATCCTAATTGATTATCTCAAATTCTGCATTGAGGAATATTCCTAGTAACATTCCTAAATTATCCTAATTATCTTTCGATTTAATGATTATTTGGCGATAAATCATATTTATCCTAAAGTTGATTAATTGAATATGATGATTATCAGTTTTCCATATAGATTAGATTTCATATCATTTTTCATATTGTTGCATAGAAAAACCAAAAATATAGATTAATTTGCATCTAATTCATATCTAGATTTTGCATTCAAATCCTTCGTTTAGGTCTCGTCAAGGTCACTGATCTCGGTCCAATCTGAGAATACATACTCACATCTACTAGAAGGTAGTAAATCACTTGGTTAGTTTAGTTTTCATTTCATTGCATGATTTCAATTTTTGCTAACCTCTAATGTTTTACCGAAGTGTTGTGTCTACAGCTAGGTACAAAATTCACACACACATTTCTGGTGCCCACCGTGGGGCCCTAAAATGGGTTTCCATTCAATTTCTATCATCTTCTTGTCATTTTCTATTCCAACCTGTGATTTTTAATTTTTGTCCATACAATTTTCGTACGAGATTTGTCAGAAACTCGTATTAGAGGATACCCACTATCGTATGATAGTTTATTTGATCAAGGATCATACTGCCAGAATCAAAGTGTCATTTGGAATCTCAATTGTTGTATGATCCTATCCCTAGTGTCATACAAGATTTTGGATTGTCATCTGGGAGGTGACCCACTGTCGTATGAGTTTTAGTGCTAGGTTTCAATTGTCGTTTCACTTTTTTAGGCAATTTTCCAGATTTGTCTTCCTGATTTGGACTAACAACTAACATTAACAATTGAAATTTGCTATTTTTGATTGATTTCTGCTGGTTTTGATTGGGAAAAGTGTAAGAATTGATAAAAATAGGTAAGAATTTGCTAAGTTCATTACGAGGAATTCAAGTAATCTTTTCAGCTGATAAATTTTTGATTTGGATTAAAAAGAACTCTTGCGTGTCAAGCTTGTGTGACCTTTATTGCTTTCATATCACATATTTTATTTTGGGCTATAAAAATGAACATAGATTTGCTTTTCAGCATCTTTGTTACACATAGTAAATAGGCCCTATGAACACTATTCATTGTTCTTGAGAGAGTGGGTTTCTAGCGAAACTCTTCTCAATGAAGGAACCCTTGTAGGTAGGGAGGATACTGAGGGAGTCTCATGTTCTACTAGATTTGTGCATCTTCAGCTTCTGATTGATACATTCTCTCTCTGAAGAGGTTGATAGATCATGAGTGGTTGACATCATAGATCTTTGTGAGATAATCTTGGTCTTACCATGTCAGATTAACATGTCTTCTTTGTTTGGTTTAAAAGTGAAAAGGCTAGAGGATTATGCTCTACTCCCTTTTTGGGTAGTACCAAAAACTCAAATCCTTGAATCTGGAACCAGTCTCCATGTGGTATCTTTTGTGAGTCACCTTTAGAGAGGGTTAATCATAGTGGACATTCCCTTAATTGGGTCAACCACATTGACAGAACCTCAAGTGGTAATAGCCATTTTCACCGTGGTAGTGACAACTGCTATAAAAATGTCCTTATGGTAGAAATCTCCATAGGTGTGGTCTCTTATTGGGCTGTCAAATCTCCTTAGCAACTGTTGATTGATTAAATTCTCAGACTGTGTCAAAACCCTAGTGCGCTTGGATTAGAGTTCACCCTCTTGAGATCATAAAATTTGTAGAGTTAGACCATTACTAAAAACCCTAGCGAGGCCAAATTTTCATTTTTCTAGGAATATGTGCATTATTGCAAATTTTTTTGGAACATACACTATTAGCACTCCTAGGGATTAGCACAATTCAGTCACTTGATTGTTCATGCGTAGGGTTGCTTTGTCCCCTGTTCATTATTTTCAGACGTGCTTAGAATCACTTGCTTGTTGTTTTGCATGCTTGTTTATCTATCTGGTTACTAAGAATGAATCAATCCGCTACAACCTTCAAATCTGGACAGATAATTTTGTGAACAATCTGAAATTGAAAATCTCAAAAATTGCAAAATCTAATGTCAAACACCTTTCTGGAGTCAACAGTCATTTTGTAAAGTCAGAAAGTTGTACGACTTTTGGCTATTGTCATTTCAGAACCCCTAGATTGTCATTTGGTATATGGTACATTGTCGTACAAGTTTTGCTGCCAGTCAATTCCAAAAAGTCAAAAACCCTGCTATCAACTATCATGCGAGTTTTGCAATAGTCATAAAAAATTTTCAATTGTCATTTCATGCTATACCCACTGTTGTACGAGCCTGTAGAAAGTCATTTGAGAAATTTTGAAAAATTGCCAGAAAGTTGTCAGAACTATCAGAGACCTAGCTTTTCCAGCCTATTTCCAGAGTCTGTCAAGAAAATCACTGTGTCAGGAACAAAGTAGAAACTACTGAGAATCCAATCATTTTCCTAAAGTGGCCTTTTGAATCTGATTTAGCCTTTTGTTTAATCGATTTGAGTCTTTATCATCTTGTGTCAAAACCTTGTCATAACTATCAATCTTCAATCCATCTTCAAAATGGCTAAGTGTTGTGAACTCGTGTATGCTATCTTTTGGGAATCTACCCATACATCCAGGGCATAGTCTCCTTCATCTACGTCTAATCTAAGCTTCAATCAATCAAACCTTAACAAGGTTTCTTTATTTGATCTTCTTCTATTAGATCTTTCTTTAGTTGTCTTCATCATATTCTTTTGTTTCACCCAAGGTTAATTGTGGAAACTAGAGCTTCCTCTCACAATAAATCTGGAGAAGCATCCCATACCTTACCTATAACCATTGTCAGGGGTCCAAATCTTGAGCAACTCTACAATTCTGGTCTTTACGAAGATGACGGTCTTGGCAACTTTCAATTAAAAACTAGTTACATTCCTCCTTCATCAAATCACGGAGGTAATCAATAAACTCCTCCTCAATCTATTCAAGGGAGAACTCCTACCATGTCTCAAGTAGGGACAAACTTTGGCTCTCAAAGAGCTCAATCTCAACATGGTGCAGATCAGGAACCCACACTTGAAGAAATTGCTCAATATCAAAATGATGATAACTTCAAACGAATGATGAAGCATTTCTTGAAAGAAGACAGAGAGGCATACTTTTTACAATTAGCTCATCAAGGAGCTAAACTTCCTCCCAATTTTAATGTTGAAGATGTCATTACGCATGAGGAAGAAACTCCACTCATAGCTATGATGAAATAGATGCATGCCATGCAAGTCAAACTTAATAACCTTGAGAAAGAAAAGTAACCCAAGGAGTTCTCCATGGAGGCCCTATGTCCTTTTCCATTTGACAAAGACTTGTACATGCCACCATTCCCGAAAAGAGTGGAGATGCCTAAATATGATAAATATGATGGACACTCAGATACTCAAGATCATGTCAAAGAATTATGTACACAATCTATGGAGTTCATGCACGAACCAACCTATCTGATGCATCTATTTCCTCGATCTCTGGGGGTAGCAGCCATTCATTGGTTCTCTAGATTGCCTTCTACTATCAAAATTTTTGAGGAGTTGATCAAATTGTTCTATCAACAATACTCCTACAACATTCAACATCCAGTCACCATGATCGATTTCTGCAATCTCAAACAATATCCAGGAGAACCATTGCTGACATTTCTCAAGAGATGGAAGAAGAAATTCTCTCTATATGTTATGCCTATTCCAGAAACTGAGAAACTAGAAATCTTCATCAATAATGTTGTTCCAGAGATCAACTACCCTTTACAAATGCAAGATCATACATCTTTTTATAAGATGGTAGACAATGCGATCAAAATTGAAAAAGTACTTGTGAAAAAAGGAGACATCACACTTCAAAAGGACAAGTACAAATCAGGGTCTAGTTCTAAAGACAAGAACAAAAACTGGAACAAGAATAAAGGCATCATCACAGATGGCATTATTGATATTATCTATGCCCCATCAAAGGCACCAACTTTCAATCTAACTATTGGTACCCATGCAATCAAAGAATCAGAGAAAAAGGTGTCTGAACCATCTCAAAAGAAGCCAGAATACAAATCTTGGTCCGCTGATAATAAATGAAAGTTCACTCCTCTTGGGGAATCTTTGGAATCAGCTATTAGAAATCTATTGGCTAGTAACATCATCTCTTTGCCTAAGATCTGAAAATCTGATCCTGATCCTAAGCCAAAATGGTGGAGAGAGAATGAATTCTATGATTTCCATTGGGGTAAAGGTCACAAAACTAATAAATGCTTACGCTTGAAACATACTATTCAAGATCTAATTGATAAGGGAGACATCACGATTGACAATCATAAGAGCAATAATGATCATACAACATTCACAAAACCATTTTTGAAACATGGTCAAGAAGTTTCATCTTCTTAGCCTAATATGGGGGCAAAGGTCAATTATGCTTACCCTGGAAATAATGTCGTTATCAATATGGTTGAACCTTGTCTCTCTAAGCATTGGAATGTCATCATAATTGTGTAAAGAGATAGAGATCATACTTCAGCTAACGTAGTGACTCAATCACAGGCTCAGGTACATCTGAACAGACAAATCCCAGATTCATCAAATATCCCTAAGATGCCCTTCAATCTTTCTTCCACTTCCAAATAGAAGGTTGTTTGTAAATCTTCCAATCCTAAAGATACAAGGCCAACATCTTATAGCATTTTTCAACAACTCCAACACACTAATGAAAAAATCTCCATGTTTGAGTTGCTCCGAATATCTCTAGCTCATAGAGACATTATAGACAAAGCTTTTCTTGGATCCAATGTTCCCGATGACCTTGATTTAGATAGGTTCCAGACTATGGCTGGACATCTTACATCTCTGCAATATATATCCTTTTCAGAGGAAGATGACAACTCCTTGAGTCACTCACATAACCAGCCCTTGCACATAGAAGTCTTGATCTAGAACCGTAGAGTCAAACGTGTGTTGATAGATGGGGGCACTAGCCTAAATATTTGTTCGTACAGCTTGGTCACACAATTGGGATTTTTAGAATTGGCTATTGATCCCAGAAAGAAAATAACTATAAAAGCCTATGATGAACAAGAAAGATCTTCTAAAGGCACCATTGTCTTACCTATTAGAGTAGGTCCAGTTATCAGAGATACTATATGTCAAGTTCTTGATCTACCTTTGGCTTACAACATTCTTCTAGGGAGACCATGGATACATGAGATGAAGGCTATTCCTTCTACATTTCACCAATGTTTGAAATTTCCTTACGAAGGAGTAGAGGTCACTATTCTAGTAGACGTATCCACCACTTGTAATACATTGAAGGAGGGTGTAGATAAACTTGTGCCTAATAACAGAGAATCTTCCAGTGAGCCAACAAAAGAAGCATACACATCTAAAATGGAAGACATTGCAAAAGAGGTTAATATCAAAGACAATGGTATGGGAGAATATACTATAGATCCAATCTTATCTTTAACATCTCTACCTATCTCACCTAAGTCTTATGGACAATCTTTAAAATAGTCCAAACTAGACTCTAAAGAACCTCTGGAGGCATATAAAAAGAATTTTGTGGTAGAACAAGTCTCCAAGAAAGAATTTGAAGAAGATGAAGTTGTGTTTGCATGGCAATACAAAGATGAACCTAAATCTCAAGCTGTTCCAATTAGTGACTCTATAGCATCCAAAATCCCTTCTAAGGCATATGGTCCAGGAGATAAATTAATAGCTAAGATGGGATATTCAGGTAAAGGACCTCTAGGAGTCAGAGAAGAAGGTCTTATAACACCTATTTCACATACTGGTATGGAAAAAAAAGATACTGTTGGCTTAGGCTTTAAAAAGAAACCCTTCCACCTCAAAGGCAATTTTCTCATGTCATAGAGCAGATCACACCGGGAGAACCCCTTCTTAAGAAGGAAGAAACTGATCCATCAGATAGCGATTCAGACAGCTCAGGACTTGTTCCTTATGAGTGTTTTCCTAAAGAAATCAAAGACCTTCTTGATGCTGAAGATGATCCAATCAAAATAATTAATGTAGTAGAAACACAAGAACCTACTATTAATCAAGAGATAGTTGCAACACAAGAACCAGCTAATCTTAAAGATAATCAAAAAGAGGAAGGTGGTAGTTATTCTAAGACAGATTCTCATGAGTATGAATTCAAATCAGAATCTGAGGGTAACCCTTCTTGGGGTATTCATCTTGACTTTACTAATGTTCTTAGATTTCCTAGCGGCATAGATGAAGAATCTAATGACTATGAATGGGGAGCCATTCCAAAAGAAGATGAGCTTATTATAGAGAAACATGTTGATGTTATTCACCAATATGCACCTAAACCCAACGTAAGTCTAGAGTGAAATGATGAACCTATCGAGTCTGATCCACCGATAGCTAAAGTGGACTCCCACGATGACATTGAGCCTATTCATGCATTAAATGTCTTAAGTTGTAATATCACCTTTGAACTCGAGTGTTGGGTTAGGACCAATGATGATAGATCCATATCCGTAAACACTATCTCCCAATCTTTCCCCACTTTGACTATCCAACATCCTGAACTTCTTGATCAAACCTCCACAAATCCAATCCATGGTATTTATACCTTCTTGAATGACTATGCCCTTGCTTTCTACCTCAATGCAGTTATGTCTATGAGGACTTCCATCAGTGAACGAGTGTTAGCATGATGGAGTCAGACATCAAGTATCTTAGTCATAAAAATAAGAATAAAAATAAAAAGAAAAGGAGTTCTGAGGGTGAAAACCACTTTGTGGCAGTCTTAGAACCTACAAAAGTAAAAATAAAAGATGTATCCAAAGGTGAAAACCTCTCTGAGGCACCTAAGGATGAGATGTTTGATGTCCTTCTGAGTCATTTACAGGATAGATCTCTAGTTCTAATTGAACCCACTCAATCCATCAACTTGGGAACAACAAAAGAACCACAGTTGATTCATGTAGCACAATATTTATCAGAAGAAGAGAAGCAAAAATTTACTACATTCCTAACAGAAAAGAAGATCAACTTTGCATGGAAATATTCAGATATGCCAGGGTTGGATACTAATCTTATAATGCATCATTTATCTATAGCTCCAAATGTCAAACTTGTTAAGAAAAAGTTAAGAAAGATGCATCCTCATGTTGCACTCTTGGTAAAAGATGAATTAGAGAAACTCCTAAAAGCCAGATTCATCCAAGTTATTGATTATGCAGAATGGATCTCTAATATTGTACCTATTTCTAAACCAGACAAATCAATAAGAGTATGCACAGACTTTAGAGATGTAAACAGAGCGTGCCCTAAGGATGATTTTCCATTACCTAACATTGATACGATAGTGGACATGACTACAGGCTTTGAGATGTATTCTTTAATGGATGGTTTTTTGGATATAATCAAATAAAAATCACTCCAGAGGATCAAGAGAAAATTGCTTTCACATGTGCATGGGGCACCTTCTGTTGGAATGTCATGCCATTTGGGCTTAAGAATGCTAGTGCTACATATCAAAGAGCCATGACATCTATTTTCCATGACATGATGCATCGAACCATGGAGGATTATGTGGATGATACTTTAGAAAAATCTATGATTAGAGCTGAACATCTAAATGACTTGAGCAAGATACTAGAGAAAATGGAAAAATTTAGTCTTAGACTAAATCCTAAGAAGTGTGCTTTTGGTGTCACTTCTGGAAAGCTCTTAGGATACATATTTTCAAAGAAGGGCATTGAAGTTGATCCAGCTAAAGTGAACGCTATAATGGAGATGCAACCCCCAAAGAATATTAGTCAAATGAGGACATTGCAAGGAAGAGTTCAATCTATCAGAAGATTCATATCACAACTAGCAGACATATCACAGCCTTTTTCAAAAACATTACATAAAGGTGTGATATTTGCATGGAATGAAGAATGTGAGAACAACTTTAACCATATCAAGTAGTATCTATCAAATCCTCCTATCTTGATGCCTCCCATTCCAGGGAAGCCTTTGATCTTATATGTCTCTGCTACAGATACATCACTGAGGGCATTTCTTGCACAACATGATGAGAACAAAAAGGAAAGAGCTATATACTATATCAGTAGAACATTGGTTGCATATGAGAAGAACTATTCAATGATTGAGAAAGCTTGTCTAGCTGTGATCTTTGCATCACAGAAACTAAGACATTACATGTTAGCTCATACCACACATTTGGTAGCTAAAATTGATCCACTCAAGTACCTACTAAGAAAAGCTTCCCTCATAGGTAGATTAGCTAAATGGGTCATGCTCTTAAGTGAATTTGACATTGAATATGTGGAAAGAAAAGATATCAAAGGATAGGTTATTGCTGATCAATTAGCAGATGCACCTATGATTGATGATACACCAATGCAAATGGAATTTCCAGATTCCTCTATCATGACTCTTTCTTCTAGAGAATGGTAGTTATTCTTTGATGGCTCCTATACATAGAATGGATTAGGAGCAGGCATATTATTCATAACTCCTCAAGGACACTCAATCCCAAAAGCAGTCAGATTAAATTTCCCTTGTACATCCAATATTGTAGAATATGAAGCCCTTCTTAATGGCATGAAATTTGCAATTGAGTGGAGAGTAACAGAATTACACATTCATGGAGACTCACAACTTGTTATTCATCAAGTCAATGATGTGTACTAGACTAAAGATGAAAAGCTCATCCCATACAAGAGAATGGTGGATGATTTAAAGAAGTATTTCATATCCATCACATTTGAGAAAATTCCTAGAATAGAGAACAACATTGTCGATGCAATGGCAATGCTATCTACTCTATTATAGAAGCCTGAACATGAGCTACACTATGAGTTCCTGGTGGAAGCACTATCTTATCCTACATATGATTCCCCCAAAACTTGCATGATCTGCACTCTTGTTGGTCATGATTCATATAGATACAAAAACCTATTCTCCTATCTCCAAGACCAAATCATTCCTGATACCTTCAACCACCATGAAAAGAGATACCTTATCCATAATTTCTCTCAATATGTCATCATTGCTCATGATCTATACAAATGAGGTCTAGATGGTACACTACTTAGATGTTTAGAATGGGAAGAGTCTCAATGTGTGTTAGAGGAAGTCCATGATGGTACATGTGGGTCACACTTGAATGGTTTAACACTAGCTTGAAAACTTATTAGGGCTGGGTACTATTGGCCTGAAATGGAGAAAGAGTCTATCAAGTTTGCTAAGAACTATCCAAAGTGCCAAGTGCATGGAAACTTAATTCATGCTCCAGGGAGAGATCTAATTCCCTTTACTACACAATGGCCTTTTCACCAATGGGAATTTGATCTTATCGGAGCTATACATCCTCATTCTTCTAATGGACATACCCATATAATCACAGCTATAGATTATTTTACAAAATGGGTAGAAGTAGTCCCTTTGACACAAGCAATTGGAAAGCAAATATCTATGTTCATATTGAATTATATCATATGCAGATATGGGATGCCTCATTCCATAATCATAGATAATGATGGAAAATTCAAGAACAAAGATTTAGATGATTTATGTGCCAAATTCAAGATTACACAACATTGGTCATCTATCTACCAGCCTCAAGGGAATGGCTAAGCGGAGGCTTCTAACAAGAATCTATTGAAAATCTTGCACCGTACAGTTAATAAAATAGGAAGAGACTGGCATCTCATGATCAAACTAGCTCTCTAGGTCTATAGAACAAGTATCAGAACACCCACTGGGGCTACACCTTTCACTTTAGTTTATGGGTTTGAAGTGGTACTGCCTATTGAGGTTGAAATCCCATCACTAAGAATCAGAATGCATGGTCTAGTAACTGATGATGACTAAGAGTGTCTAGGTTGCAAGAACTTGAACTACTAGATGAGCACAGACAAGCAGTGTATGATCATCTTAGAGTATATCAGAAGAGAATGTCTAGAGGTTACAACAAGAAAACACAGAGAATTTCAGGTTGGTGATCTAGTCTTGAGAGAGAATCCTAAAAATCAATCACATAGAGAACGCATGGGAAAGTTTGAACCCAACTGGCTGGGTCCCTTTGTTATCATTACTACTTTTGGCTCTGGTGCCTATCAACTCTCAATGATTGAAGGAGGAAAACTCTGAGAACCAATCAACATTCTCCATCTGAAGAAATTCTATGCTTAAGGCATTCAGGCTATGGTAAAATGTCTTGAAAAAATCTTAAAAATTGGAAAAAGTCCTAAACAAATGAACATCTTGGTGAAAACCTAGCAATAGGCACCTTGATGATTCAAAAAAAAATCAAAAAGATATCAAAAGTACAAAAAAAAAATTGAAAAAATGACAAATACAAAAAAATGAGAAAAAGAAAAGTGCCTTGGTGAAAACCTGGAAACAGGCACCTTGGTAGAAAAAATAGAATCTCTACCAAGATGGTGAAAACCTGACAAATAGGCACCACTTGTTTAAAAATGCTCCATCTATCCACACAATCTTGGTCTTTCCTAGCTTTTAGTCTTGCTTTAGTTTGTACATATCTCCTAGTTTGTTTCTGCATTCCTATTTTCAATAAGTCAGTCTGTACACCAATCAGCTCAAGCATCTGTATCCTATCAATGTTCAAAACTTGGGGCAATCAAAGTCATATCCTATGGCCTCTAATGTATCTTAGACATATCATATCTAGTTGGAGTCCTTTGAAGCTTCATCCGAGTCAGTCAGTCTATCTTGTCTCCAGAAAGGATTTTGCATCTACAACAACGCAATCAAACACAAACTGAAAAAAAATTGTGCTTCATACTTTTATCTCCTTGTATGCTTCATGATTCACATTGAGATTTTTGCATATTGTGTCCCTTCGAGCTCTTCGATGATGTCCTCTGTAGGATTTAGAGAGTGATGACTGGGGGCATAATCTTTTCTTTGTTTTCTTCTTGTATGTGAAAATCTAACAACTTTGGAAGTTTTGGATTGAAATGGTGTCTTGTTGGCAATTTGGCTGAAGTGAGTACATAAATTTTGTCATTATGGCAACATATTATCTACATGAAGATCACACAGGTTGGAGAGCAAGTACAATAGAGTGCATTGCAAATTTGTCTAAGTGTAAGACATTGTTTTCACCAGTGCACTAGGATACAATTTTTGTTTGCGATGTTGACTGGAGTAAGTTCAGTGCTTGCACACTTGAACATAGACTCTATGATGACTAATGATGACCCATCTTAGAGTGCAAGTCATTACGACATGTACAGAATTAGTTATGACAGTTTTACCGAAGACAGTGTTAAGCCGATAGGACAGAATATGAATGCAAAATTGGTAAAGAGTTAAGGGATTATTTTGTTTATCAAAATAATGACTTAACAATATAAAAGGATGACATCCTAGATGGTAAGTCTTGGATAAAGATATATGGAAGCCAACCATGTAAAGTTATTATCTTTAATAACTTGTATATATGTAATATGTAATTGTAAGAAGACATAGAGGAGACAATGAAAATATTGTAATGATATGATGCGAATGTAAGAGCAAAAAAAAGATATTGATGCAAGTAGCATAAGGTTATATACCTTAATTCATTTTTGTAATAATTATACTTTGTACATTACTTGTTTGGGCAATGGGCTCATCTGGTAATCAGATTTTGTATTGACAACTCCTAATAGGGTTGAGGGCTTCTAACAAGGCCTGTAGTCCATTAATCAGGACTGATACACTATATGCTTGTGATAGACTCCTAACAGGGTCAACATCCTTAACATGATACTTTTGATTAGTGGATCTTTGTGGGTATCATCCCCATCGGGGTTTTCCCTTGGCCAGGGTTTCCTCGAGAACATATCATGTGTTATGAGTTCTTTATTTCCATTGCTATGCATATTGTTTAGCTTCTTATGTTATGCATGTATAAAGATAATTTGTTATATCCATAATTGGGAAAAAGATAAACATTGTAGAATATTGATTCAACCCCCCTCTTAGTATTCCCTATTTCTAACAATTGGTATCAGAGCTTAGTTACTCAAAGAATAATCATTCAAGGAAAGCCTAGCAGTCTGAGTAAGATCTCTATGGATATGGATCAACTACAGAAAAATATTGAAGAAGCTCTTGAACAGATTGATATGCTTACTGATGAAAGAAACACTCTAAAAAAGGAAATATGATGATGCAAAGAACCTTATTGAGAAACTGAAAAACAAGGTAGAAGATCTGAAATCTGAAAAGGAATCCGAAATTCTTATTGAAGACTATGATGACAATTTAGAAAAAGAAAATGTGATCCTTAAGCATGAACTAAAGATAGCAAATTTGAAGCTTAGTTTGAAAGATGGAAATGACAAAAATGAAGCAAATCTGAGATCTAAGAATGAAAGGTTGAAGATTGAGAATGAAGAATTAAAATCCAAACTTGGAAAAGTAACATCTGAATTTGAGAAAGTAAACTTGCAGCATGCAGAACTTGAGAAATACAATAAGATTGTGAAAGGTGAATTGACTCAATCCAAACAACAACTTGAAAGGCTATATTCAAATAGTGAGAAGATCGATGAACAAGTATCTTATGGAAAACCATCCTATGATAAGACTAGACTTGGATTTAATATATTCAGAACAAATGATGAAAGCAAGGAACTAGATCTGAAAGAATCTGAAAGCATAGATAAGAAAAAGTCAGATAAGATCAAAAAATCTGAAGACATGCCTAAAGGAGAAGAACCAACTAAAAGGGAAGAACCATCGAACCAAGAAGAATCACCAAAAGGTATGCAAAGAGAATTCAAAGGTAGATGTTTTGGTTGTAATACTATTGGTCACATGAAGAGAGATTGCACAGGTAAACAATTTAAACCTCTTAATGGTTATTGTTATAATTGTCATGGTTTTGGAAAAAGAGCTATTGAATGTAGAAGACCTAAAGTTATTGAGAATAATTATGGTAGTAGAATGTTTAGATATACTAACAATGCAGATAACAGACCTACTGAAGATATGAACAGAAGAAATGAAGTAGTATGTTATAGATGCAACAAGATTGGACACATTACTAGAAAATGTAGATCACAAATCAATCAGCAAGGACCAAGATATGGGAACAATGGTATTGTTTGTCAGATATGTAACAAGATTGGACATATAGCAAGGTTTTGCAGAATGAACAATGAAGTTTTTCATCCTAACCCCAACCCTAGAAATCATGCAAGAAGAAATGAAGATGCAAGTAACAGACAGAAAGGTTGCTATAGTAATGTAGATGAAGTGAAGTTTGTTAAAGGCACAGATCAAGGAAACATATTCAACATTGAAGGTAATCAGAAAGGTGAAGTATCAAGTGGTAAGAATGAATCCTTACCTGACCTAACTCAAAGCACTTAATTTATGATAATTACAGTAGATTAGGAACTTAGAATTAGTGTAGAAGTAGATTTTTGATGAATTAAGTCTTGCATAGTTAATGTAAGGTAGTTTATGATGTACTAATGTGATGGTTAAGAGCACAAAAGAAAATATTATGTTTTGCGAGATCGCAAGGAGTTTTAAGTTTTGCAAGATAACAGGAACAACTTTTTAGAAAGAAGCGATAAAAGAATTGAATGCGATGTTAGATCTAAGTGAGATTGAAGTAATAAAAGGTTATGATCAATGTTATTTGATTATCAAAGTGAATTGAAGTGTTTAGGAGAGAAAAGAATAGAGATTGGAAGTATTTCGCAGTGATTTGGTGAAAGATTTGAGTGTCAAATCTATGAAAGCCCTAAAATCACGAACTTGAGGTATTTATCTTGACAGATCTTTGAATCGGTATAAGGCATTTAAAGTAGTTGTGGATGTATCCTTAATTCACAATATCAGAGATAAGAATAGACCTAGAATGAAGAGGGAACCAGTAGAACCCTTGGAAGAAGATGATCCTAGGTTAGCATTATCATCCATACCAGACGAAGTTTTGCATTTAGAAAATGTGAGAAATTATCTTGGATGCAAGTTATAAACTGTCAGTGATAGTGATTTTACCAATGAACATATGAATATTTACAATCAGGATATGTCATTAAAACAAGGATATGAACATTTGAAAGATAATGAGATTGTTCAGTATGCTTTGAAGTATGAGTTTGACAATGAAGAATGCGCTAAGATCATTCTGAGCAAAATTCACAATGGGAAGTTTTGGCTAGAGGATAGAGTGATAGACATTACAGCTGACTTGATTCATGAAGTCATAGGTTTATCTAAAGTTGGTGCTATTCCTTTAAATGAGAAAAATAAGAGAAAAATAGTTATAGACAACACAGGTTCATCCTACAATGGTAGAGGAATTGTGATTAGCAAGATCAAACAACATGATGTTAGAGATTTATGCAACTACCTAACAACTAAGTTTTGTGCAAATTATAGAGAAGATGATATGGTAGCTGGAATGGTGCATATTGCCTATTTAATGTGTGTTGACAAAGTGCCAGTTGATATGTGTGAAATTCTGAGAATTCAACTGTTTGAAAACTTGGAGAAGATAAAGAAATCTAAGTATGCACAATTTAGATTCTCATCCTTAATTACATACATGTTTTTCCACTCATTGAGAAGATTTCCATACACCATTGCACATGATTGGAATGATGGACAAACTACTATGGAAAGGATAAATATAGTATATTTGAGACATGTTATTGACAAACTAAATGAGAGTGCTATGTTAGTAGTGAAGACATTTCAAAACATGGTAACTAGTAGATCAAGAATTCCATAGTCACTTGTGAAGAAGTATAAGAATGATATATGTTTTATGGTTGACATTGACTTTACCTATATTGAAGTAGTGGAACCTAGAATTGAGTTCATAGACCCTCTTAGCTATGAGATATCTGAGGCTGAAATAGAAGAATATGTTGGCAGATTACTTAAAAGTAAATTGGACACTCAGTGTAGTAGATTTGGAACTTTTGAAGAGAACTTCAACTCGGAAAAAGTTATAATTGAAGAGAAGCAATCTAAGAAGAGAGTTGATAGCACTATCAGGAGAATACTGAAAGATACAGGAATGTCAGAACAAGAATTCTTAATAGAAAAATAGACAGCAATAGCAATCAGGGATATTGGATAGAAAGAAGTCTTGATTGTACCACCCTTGTCATCCAATGCAGCATAGCAAGAACCTACACAAGTCAAGGTGAAAGTAGAGGAACCAGAAAAGGAACAAGTAACAACTAGATCCACTTCCTCCACAACTAGCAAGAGAATGAAAGAAATTGCTACTGGACAAGGAAAGAGATAGAAGACTTTAGTTCAACCAATACCAAGAGAAATTGCAGAGATAAAAGATGATGACACTACAGTTAACAAGAAAGCTTGGAAACCTAAAGTTTAAAAGCTTAATGAGCAGATTATTGAAAATGGAGACTTTACCAGAATGAACAAGTACTACAGTCTTTATGGTTATTCAGATAGAATTAATTTGGAGAATGCTATTGTGAAGCATATGATGTTGGCAAACAAGAAATTTGATTCTATTCAAGGTCAAGTACCTGATGAGTTGTACACCAAACTGCTAAATAGAGAGTAGAGAGCAACTGAAGAAGACACCAATATCAAAAAGAATCTTGTGAAGAAGCTTTGTGATGTGAGAAATGATGAATGATTGGAACATATATTGAAGGCCTTAAGCACCCATTTGAGAACCAAAAGGAGAACCATTTTGATTATGGGAGGTAAATATGAAGAAGTTAATTTAGATACAGAGCAGGCAATAATCAAGGTCATGGCAGAAAACATTGGAGAACCATCGGTTGTAGCAAAGTAAGCAGTTGAAGCTGAACAAGAGGATATTCATTCTCCTTCAGCTATTAACATTGAAGATGAAACTATGAATATAGAAGGTACTAAGGTCACCTTGGATACTGATGATAATGTATTCAAGAATTTAGCAAACATTGTTGACAATTCAACTCTTGATGAACTAGATAGAACTGAAGAAGCAGAGCCGACCCAATCTATCGGTGAAGAACCTAAGAAGACTAGAAGACATCAATCTTACTCCTAAGACTAGAAAGAAGAAAGTAATTGGATATTTGTTTGAAGATTTAGGAAAGGAAGTTGATGATGATGATTAGTTGGAACTGATCACTTCTTTGAATAAAATCATTGGCAAGAACAAGAAAGTGAAAAATCTTGAAGGGAGTCTGAAGGACCTTACTGAGAAGTTACAAAGCATTGTAACTACACAAATCATAGAGGCAGACCCTTTGGAGAAAGTTAAGAAGGTAATGAGCACTTTTGACAATGAATTCACTGACCTATCTGATATTGCAAAAGTGAGAGCTCAAGCAGCTTATGAAGCTGAAATGCTTTTGAACATAAGTCAAAATATCAGGAATGATATTAGCAATCTTGATATTTGTATCAAGAACTTGAGGAAACATTTGGAGATAGGAAAATCATTGTACATACAGTGTACAAAACTAGAGATTTTGACAACAGAAGAGGAATAGAAGATCAAGTTGAAGGAAGCTAAGATTCAGAATGAATGTAACCTTCTTTCTAGACCTAATGTAAAGGTATGTGATGCTAAAAAGAAAGTTCAGAAGCTTTATGATGAAATAAGAATATTGCAAGATGAGAGGAACAAAAAAATGAGGAGACTCACTCTTTTGAGAGAACACATCTCTATGAAGTTGAGTATCATTGAGAGCAGTTAGAAGAATGTCTTATAGCTAAGACATCCTTTCAGAAATTCAAATTTGACAACCTCCAAGCTTGTCAAATAGCAGCTTATGGATTGAGCACATTACTCAATGTGGAAGATTCCATCAAGAATTCATGGGAAAAGGAGTTTGAAGCTATAAAAGCTGATTTTGCAAATTGTGTTGCAAGCCTATTGGCTTTGCAATAAGAAAATGAAGGTATAATATTTTTTTGGGATACAATTTTGTAATCCTCCCTACCTTATTTTGTCATTGTTGTCAAAGGGGGAGAGATATTAGAGAAGAAAATTGATATACTTGATAAGGATTGATAATCTTAGGGGGAGAATTGTATTAGAGTTTATATTTTTGAGGAGTTATAAGGATAGTATACATATTCTATACTATGGCCACAATTTTGATACAATTTTGAGATTTTGACTTGTACACTTAGCCAATTTTCTCATATGTTGCCACCAATGACAAAGGGGGAGATTGTTGGTAATTTGGCTGAAGTGATTACATGAATGTTGTCATTATGGAAACATATGATCCACATGAAGATCACACAGGTCTGAGAGCAAGTATAGCAGAGTGCATTGCAAATTTGTCTAAGTGTAAGACAATGTTTTCACCAGTGCACCAGGATACAGTTTTTGTTTGTGACATTGACTGGAGTAAGTTCAGTGCTTGCACACTTGAAGATAGACTCTATGATGACTAATGATGACCCATCTCAAAGTGTAAGTCAGTACAACATGTACAAAATTAGTTATGACAGTTCTACCGAAGATAGTGTTAAGCTGACAGGATAGAATATGAAGGTAGAATTGGTAAAGAGTTAAGGGATTATTTTGTTTATCAAAATAATGACTTAAAAATATAAAAGGATGACATCCTAGATGTTAAATCTTGGATAAATATATATGGAAGCCAACCATGTAAAGTTATTATCTTTAATAACTTGTATATATGTAATATGTAATTGTAAGAAGAAGACATAGAGGAGACAATGAAAATATTGTAATGATATGATGTGAATGTAAGAGCAGTGAAAAGATATTGATGCAAGCAGCATAAGGTTATATACCTTAATTCATTTTTGTAATAAGTATACTTTGTACATTACTTGTTTGGGCAGTGGGCTCATCTGGTAATCAGATTTTGTATTGACAACTCCTAACAGGGTTGAGGCTTCTAACAAGGCCTATAGTCCATTAATCAGGACTGATACACTATATGCTTATAATAGACTCCTAATAGGGTCAACATCCTTAACAGGATACTTTTGATTAGTGGATCTTTGTGGGTATCATCCCCACCGGGGTTTTCCCTTGGCCAGGGTTTCCTTGAGAACATATAATGTGTTATGAGTTCTTTATTTCCATTGCTATGCATATTGTTTAGCTTCTTATGTTATGCATGTATAAAGATAATTTTTTATATCCATAATTGGGCAAAAGATAAAGATTGTAGAATACTAATTCACCCCCCCTCTCAGTATTCCCTATTTCTAACAGTTTGACTGTAAGAGCCTCTATCTCGAATTGGATGGCCATGCGTACCTCGACCATTGATACTTGGAAAATTCAAGGAAGTTTGATCTAAATATTGTCTTTTTGAGTGAGTTCTTTCTCCTATTGTGAAATGCGATCTTACCTAAGGATGTGAATGATAAAGGGTTACTACGGGTAATTCACATTGGATTTCAAATGATCTCTTGACTACTTAATGTGTTTGTACCGCAAGGCATATTCTGGTCATCATGACATTTATGTTTTGATGCTTATACAAATTGCTATATCAAAATGGACATGATATTCAGGTCATCCTGGCATTTATGCCTTGGTGCTTATATCTAATCCGACATTCCAAAAACAAAATCAATATTCATATGTCCATGGTTTCATAATCAGTGGGTGTTGTATTGATTCTTATGTATATAATTGATATTCATATGTCTATGGTTTCATAACTAGTGGGCATTGTATTGATTCATCCAGTTACCAAAAACTTCAATGATGAGAATGACTGACACATGATCAGTGAGTAGGTCCTAGGTCTTAGGTTGCATTTCATATTGCATTTTTCTTTGCATTTAGCATGTTTGCATGATCTCACAATGGTTGGCTAAACTTCAATGCTTAAAAAATTCTTCAAATGTCTCTTCAAATATAACAAGAGCTGAAACCTAACTCGAAGGTCTCTTCATAGACTCACAAGCAGTTATCCTCTTGGGTTAAACATCCTTTTGACATAAGACTGAGTACTTGTCTTCATCAATACTTGCAAAACATATCATGTGAATCATTGCATTTGCATATCATAATCATATGTTGCATTACAATTCATCCATTTTCATAAGCATAAATCATACATACATCTTTCCATAATCAAATACATTGCATAACATCCATACATATGAAAGAAATCATTGCATTGCATATATCCATACATACATTCTACTCTACTCATAGTATAAGCATCACATGATATCATCATAAATCAAAACATGACAAGTACATATGAAGTCACAACCAAAATATCGATCTCATATATATATATAAAATCTTGAACTAGTCAGGGGTGCACTACTGGCACAATGTAATCTCTATACCTCTGTCTGTAATCTCTATACCTTTGCACGTAGCTCAGTCCGCTATATATCTGCCTCTATGTATCACTCCTCCCATCAAGCACTATGCACCTTCAGGTCCCTGACCTATGCACTAAACCATCTGATAGTATCCTGTGGAGTAGGAGGAGCAATAGGATTAATGTCTGGCATCTCAGTATCTGGGGGAGCTTGCTCAGAGGTATCTGCTCTCTGCACCTTATGGCATCTGATCTCAGCACCTAAATCAAAACCAGTATCATCCTGTAAGGGATCAGTACCTCCACCTACCACCTACTCAGCTGCTAGTACCTCATTAGCTGAACCAAATCCACCTAATGTACCACCATCTCCCCTAGTCCATCTGTGAGAATCGAAAGATCTGCCTATTGTAGAACTAGTGAGATGAGGGGCCCTCATCTGTCCCGATGGTCTCTATAGTGGAGCCATCACTTTGGGTCTCAAAGGTGTGGGGTGAATAATGGGAGCCTATGTAGATCTGGGACCCTATCCCATTGGAGTACCTATAATGTCCATCGCCTCCTCCATGGAGGGTATCAGCTCAGTCAGATCCAAAAATCTATAAATGGGATGGTCAACAAGCCATGAGATAAATCCATCAGTAACACCAGCATCCAATACATCTGGTCTATACTCCCAGTCCCTACTAACAATAGCACTATACTCCTATGAACACAAAGCATAAGAGAGCCTCTGTGTCCAGCCATGTCCAATCTCACACCCTATCTATGCATATGTAGCATAATCCTCAGGGGCATCCTGTACTCACCCATACTGCCCCGCCAGACCTTGGTAACAAGGAACCTCTCTATAGTGGAGGATGATCTCCCAATCAGTACATGACTCTAGAAGAAGTAACTAAACTACTCTTGAGTAGTAGGCCAAGGCTCAATGGCTACATATGGTCTCCAGCACACAAAGGTCATATCATCGAGGCATCACCTCTAGTACTCTACGTGACCCATCTATCCTTGTATGACATATATGGCGTATATATAAATGATAGGCTCTTGAGGCTGCCTCTATGAAGTACATACAGGTCTCAACACTGGGATGTGTTGCCAAGCCCATATCTGTAAAACTAGAGCTCCTGTAGTGAAAGACTTGCTCTCCTGATACACTACCTCTTGCATCTCGGAGAACATGTGAGCTAATAGACACTAAACCCAAGCCAACTCAAAGGGAGTGGCCATCAAACATGCTACCATAGGGGCCCAACCCATCAAAAGACCGTTATGTTGATGGTTAGACATGATAATACCACCAATCATCCTGACAATGATGCACTCCAGCCAGTGTGTCTGTCCATATCTCTGCACTAAGGTCTCCTAGGAAATGGAGGCCATCATCTGAGTATCATCTCCAAAGAGATGTATGAAAGCTAATAGGCCTAAGCTCCCCGAACTCACATACTCTAGTCATTGGTCTCCATGAAAAGAAATGCACAGTATATGATACACATCCTTAGGGGTAACAGTGATCTCCCCCGTTGGTAGGTGGAATGTCTATGTCTCCAAGTGGAATCTCTCAATCAACGCAGTCAAAAGTCTATGATTTACCCTAATCTTGGGTAAATGTATCAAGTACTCGAATCCACAAGAAATAAGGTGGACCCTCATAGGGTCTGGCAATGGCACACATAGTCTGTGCGTGGCAGGATGCGAGATCCGCACATGTACATCTGGATATATGACCTACACAGCATAGAAATAGGGAATCCTTTCAGTAATTTGGTCACATAATAGGTTACAAGGGTAGAAATGGGGTAGTTTAGTATTTCAAGAGGTAGGTTCACAGGTCAGCAATCAGGCTAAGAGATTAGAAAAATAAAAAATTTGACCTAATACTGAGTTTTAAGCTCACTGTTTTCCATACGACACTTCAGACTGGCATGAATAGTCGTACGAGTTTCTACATCATACCAAATGAAAAATCATAGTGACACGACAATGCATCCCTCATCGTACGAGTTATGAGGGACTTGATGAAATGTCGTATAACTCATGGGTCCCTCTGATATGAGTCATGGGGGCTTATGAAATGACAATCTAGCTACAGTTGAAAAGTCATACGAGTCCCATTGGGGAGTCGTACGAGTTTCTGTGCATGCAAAATTCAAAAAATCAAAAAATGTATGAAAAATTGCTAAAATCCTATAAAACATGGAAAAATTAGCAAAGCACAGAGGTCCACCTACCGGATATCCATACTGTCGAGGTCTCTGGTGTCTCCGGCTGTGCTCAAATCAATGCGAACTCACAGGTACCTTTGGTTCTGCCGCTTTGTCTGCCATTTTTGCTCAGAGGGCTCCACAAGGTTTTCAAAGTCAAAAGGTTGAAATGAATTGAAAATGACCCTTTCGGCCTTTATATAGCTTTTGACCTAATTTTCAAAAGTGCTTCATTTTTTACAAAAATTGCACTCCTAGCTAATTTCAACGTTCTAAATCCATTTTCAGGATCAAAATTAAAATCTGAGATCATTTACTATGTCAAAATCGCAATTTAAAATTTTTGGACCCAAGACAGTCTACTGCTTGCATAATCAACCTTCAATCATCACAGAAATCAACCCATGGTCAACCTAGTCAAACTTGGTCTTCTGGACCTCTAAACGATGCATAATGCATTTTCAAACGTGTATAACCACTTATTACATCAATTAACTTGCTTCTAAACCTATCAACGCTGACTTTTCTTGTCAGATTTCAATTTTAATCCCAAAGGGAGCATGGTATTGCACATCATTCAAAGTCTGTAATCTATTCTTTCCTCGGTAATCAAGACAACAACCACATCTAATTGTTGATTCATCAAAAAGACCTCATCGCTTGGGGCAAATCAATCATTGCTCGGGGCATATCAGATTCATCGAGATCCATATCAATCTGGTATTCTCTTAATCTTGTAAATTGTATCAATTTTTGTAACTATCATTTCAATTGTGTTATTTCCTTGGTTCTTCGAAAATTGAAGGGTTTAGATGTGATACCAATGTGATTCTTATCGACAATCAGGTCTGGAATCGGTCACTCACTTCTTCGCAATCATAAGGTTTGGAATCAAGTGTTTTGACACTTTTTGCAATCATCGGTTCATTCATTGTTATAGTTAACATTATCTTTGGTCATTCAGGACCTATTATCTTCATATCAACTTCAAATCAGTTCCTATTTCATATCAATATGAATTTCAAACATTAGTTTCAATATCATACATAGACTGTCTTTGAACCACTACACTTCACACAACAATTCAAAGAGGGGCAAAATGTAATACCCCAAAAATGGGCTATAGGTTCATTAATCTCCTACATCTTCAAATCGAGCGAAATTGACATCGAACTCCTAACCTAAGGCACATTAGAACATCATCAAATCCTAATTGATTATCTCAAATTCTGCATCGAGGAATATTCCTAGTAATATTCCTAAATTATCCTAATTATCTTTGATTTAATGATTATTTGGCAATAAATCATATTTATCCTAAAGTTGATTAATTGAATATGATGAATATTTAATTAATTAGATTTAATATTGCCACTTAATTATTTAATTGAATTTAATTATATTTATTCCTAATTATTATTATTTAAATTTGACAATAAATCAAAATTCTTATCATTAATTGATTAAATTCTTATTTAATTAATTAAAGCAAGTTGTCATATTTAATGATATTATTTTGGAATAAAAGTTTGATTTAATAATTGATTAACCCATAAATCAATTGTTTTATTTTTCAAAATGAGTTAAGTTGAGGATAAATCACTTTATTTATTTATTTAATTCATAATTAATTATGCACATCCAAAAAATAGTTAAACTATAAATTAGAAAATCAATTCAAGTTGTTTTAAAAATAAACTCAACTCTCTTTTGAGTTAAAAGCTGATCTCAACTTTTGATTTAAATCAAAAAGTTGTTTTTGCATGATTTTTTGTGAGTTAACTATCCTTAATTCCTTGTTGACTCAAAAATCAACTAGAGTGATTTATGAATTTTTTTCATGCACCTCCAAAGCCCTAGATTTCTATAAAATCAAAGCTCAACTCTTCAAAAATCATCTCATAATTGTGCAAACTTATGCTGGCAAATTGGTATCTGAAGAATTGGAGCTTCTTTGCGAATCAACAACTTTGTGAGATCATTCATATTTAGCATATCATTGTTATATTAATTGTATTGCATATTAGTTTTCCATATAGATTAGATTTCATATCATTTTTCATATTGTTGCACAGAAAAACCAAAAATATAGATTAATTTGCATCTAATTCATATCTAGATTTTGCATTCAAATCCTTCGTTTAGGTGTCGTCAAGGTCACTAATCTCAGTCCAATCTGAGAATACATACTCACATCTACTAGAAGGCAGTAAATCGCCTGGTTAGTTTAGTTTTCATTTCATTGCATGATTTCAATTTTTGCTAACCTCTAATGTTTTACTAAAGTGTTGTGTCTACAACTAGGTATAAAATTCACACATACAATACCCATTTACTATCAAAGATCAGATATATAAAGCCAACATCTAGCTACTTTTGTAACTCTATTTTGACAATCTCTCTTAATGTTGGGTTAATCCTCCTCTAAGGTTGGTGAAGTGGTAGACTTCCTTCATTGATTTAAATCCTGTGAGTACAAAGTTTTGGGCTTAGTCCCTTCATGTCCCCATACTCCCATGCAAAGACTTTTTCATGTGTTTTTAGGATTTTGGTTAATTTCTCCAACTACTGTGAGGGAAACTTGCTATTAACATGAAGGTTATGACCCTTGGAAACCTCAACGGTAGCAGTAAGGTTAAGCATGGATACTTCAGAGATAGGACTTGCAAATACTTCAAAGGGTAGTAACTATTAGAATAACTGAGAGGGGGGTGAATCAGTTATCCAGTGTCCCAAAACAAAGTGTATAATCCCAAACAAATTCTTCAACTTCTGCTACTCGGTGAACATAAAATACTTTCACTGTCTGTGTTTTTACCAATTGTCAGTTTAAAACTTATAGTAGTTATTGATCAAATCTAACATGTAATATGCAAAGTATGATAACAAACAACTATCACAATCAACACATAACACAAGAGATTTAACATGGAAACCCTGTGAAGGTAAAAACCACCTGGGACCAACAACCCAAAAATGTTCACTATTCTGAAGTGACGACGGTGAAGACCCAACCTTGTTAAAGGTTTACAAACACACTTTTAGGTGTGACCTTGTTAGAGGATTTTAGACCTAAAGTTATCATCCAACTAGCAATCACTCTAGGGTTGACAGGATAACAATGATCACTCTATGAATGAAACATCAAAAAGACTTTCTTAGTCCACTCGGTTAAGAGATTTGACTATGCACAATGGTTAAATATGTAACAGTAGATGATCTTCCTTGAAACAACTTCAATTGTTGTTTACATATCAATGTTTAGCTCATTCAAATCTTTCTGATCAATATATCACTTCAGTTTTAATACTATATCAACTTACTATCCATTGGTAATTATTCTCTATAGATCGGTAATTGTTCTGCAGTTCGGTTCTCACTAACTAGTATGATCAGAATGCATGAAAACTCCTTCACGTGATAATTCTGTAGTATCTTTTTCTTTCGACGTCTTTCAAAAATGAAACCAATGTCTCTTATATAGATGAGTAAATCATTTTCTTTTTGTCCATCATATTTTTCTGCTTAATCTTATTCATTGATTTTGTCACTCTAACCTTCTTTAGCTGATGTATCAGTAACATGTTTCAATCTGCTCCATTCGATCTTTCTTGAATTATGTTAGCCATTGATCTTCATAACAAACCTTATCTGTTACCTTGATTTTATACACTTTCTAGCTCATCACTTTATTAGCTAAACTGATCATTTAATTCATTTTGGTTTTTCTTGATTAACAAAGAAATGCATCGGTGAACACAAGCTTGGTTAACACTATGCTCGGTATACACTACACTCTGTCGGTGTATACTGGAATGCTTCATTTACCGACAACACTACTTTGTGTCTTTTAGCTCTATTCTTCATCATAGATGAATGCAACATAATAAAGTCGATATCATCAAGTCATAGACACATCAACAAGTTACTCAATATATTCCTTATCCTCATCTGATATATACATCTTCCTCATGTAGATATTTTTGTTTTTCATCTCTTTCACCTTTCTTTAGATGTGTTGGTATAGTAACTTACAAGATAAGTACTATAAAGCTAGTTGACATCAATGACAATATAATACTGATTTAATCATCTTGCATATCTAATCAGTAACTCCTTAGTGATCTTAAATCATAGATTCTTCATTCAGTGTTCTAAATCAGTTGTAATTCATCAATCTCTCCCTTTGGCATTGATGGCAACTCAAGTAATATGAAGTGTACCATACACATACCAAACATGTATTCTACAACTCTATAAACAAATGTTGTACAAGCTCTCCCTAGCTTAATATGTTTAATCACTACATTACTAAGCATATGTTGATAATGCAGTAATGCCAATCATTAGATATGCTCTTTGCAGCTCTCATGTTCCTATTTCTGTTCTCTGTAACTAATCTTCAGTGTTCTATTTCTTTCAGATTATCTCTCCCTTAGATAGTTCTCATCGGTGCTTATTGTTTCATATTATTTATCTCTCCCTTTCACAACAATGCCAAAGAAACAAATAAATAATCAGCTATGTAGTAGCCAAGTAACTCTCTATTGTCCAATAAATTCTTTGTATCTCTGTATACTGATATCCCAATTTGTTTCAATTCTTCAAACTTAATCACAACCTTGAACATTATCCAAAGTGTGAACTATGCTACATCAACATGTGTGATCTTCTGATAAGTGTAAGCTGATGCAACATCTAGATCACATTAGTGACTGATAGATAGGGGATGAACCCCAAGTCTAGTCCTCAAATATTCAATTGTGTCCTTCGGTAGAGGCTTTGTAAAGATATCTGCAAGTTGTTCTTTAGATGTAACAAATTCTAACTTCACTTGCTTCTCTTGCACTTGTTATCTTAAGTAGTCATACTTAGTTGATATATGCTTTTTCTTAGAGTGCATCACTGGATTCTTTGAAATATTGATAGCACTTGTGTTGTCACAGTATATAATCACCGGGTCAGTGATTACCTCATTCATTCCTTCCAACACTTGCTTGATATATGCAATGTTTGAGCAATTAGTAGCAGTAGCAACATACTCTGCTTCAGCTGTAGACTAAGAAATACAAGCCTACTTTTTACTTGTCCAGGTTACAAGTCTTTCACCAAAGAAGAATGCTCCTTTGGTGGTGCTTTTTATGTCATCTACATTTCCAGCCCAATCAGCATTAGTATAGACCATCAGTTCAAACTTACCTTCCTTAGGATACCATAAACCATAATCCTCTATCTTTTTTAGGTATTGTAAGATCCTTTTAGTAGCAATCATGTGTGATTCTCTAGGATTAGAAGATAATCTAGCAACAATTCCCACACCATGTGCTATATTTGGTCTACTATGAACTACATACATTAGCTTACCAATCATGGATCGATAAAGTGTCTCATTTACCTCTGTAGTTTCATCTTCCTTTGTTAGTTTACATCCAGTAGCCATTGGTGTTCCCATAGGTTTAGCATCTTCCATGCTAAATGTCTTCAAGACTTCCTTTATGTACTTGGACTGTGTGATGAATATCACATCACTCTGTTGAATCACTTGTAGTCCTAGAAAGAATTTAATCTCTCTAAACATAGACATTTCAAACTCATTTCTCATGTCATTAGCAAAAGATTTACATACATGATCTTGACCTCCAAAAATAATATCATCAACAAAAATTTCAGCAATAAGAATAGTGTCATCAGTATCACCTTTCATGTACAAATTGTTGTTTTCACTAGATCTTACAAATCCAATACTTAACAAGTAAGTATGCAACCTTTCATAACAGGCTCTTGGTACCTGCTTCAAACCATATAAATCTTTGTGTAATCTACATACCATGTTTCTATTGTTTGGATCAAGGAATCTTTTGGGTTGTTCTATGTAGACCTCTTCTTCAAGTATACCATTCAGAAATGCTGACTTTACATCCATTTGATAAACCTTAAATTTCTTGTGTGCAGCATATGCAAGTAGCATTATAACTCCTTCCAATCTAGCAATAGGTGCAAATGTCTCACCATAGTCAATGCCTTCTTCCTGTGCATATCCCTTGCATACCAATCTCTCTTTATTTCTTGTCACTTCACTATTTTCATTCAGTTTGTTCCTGAATATCCACTTAGTACCGATAACATTTTTATCTTTAGGTCGGGGTACTAAGGACCAAGTTTTGTTCTTCTCTATTTGTTCTATTTCCTCCTTCATTGCATTAACCCATTCTTCATTCTCTAATGCAACTTTCACATTTTTTGGTTCAAATTCACAAACTAGACATGTACCTTATCTTGCTTTGCTTCTTGTCTGCATGCCATCTTGTCTGTCTCCAATAATTTGTGTCTCAGGATGATGTCTTCTGATGAAACTAGCCAGTACTCAGTTTCTCCTTTCTTGTTCATCTTGTTCAGGTTCATGTGCTTACTCGGTAGCTCCATCTTGTTCATCGGTTTCCCTTTCCAGTTCCTCGTGGTTATTTTCCTATTGACCAGCTATCACAGGTTGTGACTTCAGTAGATAGTCAGGAAGTTCAATGTAAGTGAATCTACCATAGTCTTCCAGTTCCTTTCTTTCCTCTATGTTCTTGTCATCAAACTCATCAACACAGACATTAGTACTTTCAATTATCTTATTTGTAACCTTATTTAGACATTTGTATGCTTTACTCTTAGTAGAATATCCTAAGAATATTCCTTCATCACCTTTAGAATCAAATTTCCCATTTCTCTCATCTTTCAGAATAAAATATTTGCTTCCGTCAATCCTAAAATAACTTACAGTAGGTTTGTGTCCAAACCATAGCTCATAAGGTGTCCAGTTGGTATCCTTGTTCAGTTGTAATCGATTAAGCACATATATAGCTATACTGACAACTTCCCTCCAGTATGTCTGAGAAATATTCTTTTGCAGCATTAGTGTCCTTGCATAGTCAATGATTGACATGTTCCTTCTTTCAGCAATCCCATTCTGCTGAGGTGTTCTCGGTGCAGAGATCTATCTTTTGATACCATGCTCATTAAAGAAATTAGTAAATTCATCAGAGATAAATTCACCTCCTCTATCAGATCTTAAGCATTTTAACTCTTTTCTAGTCTCTTTTTCTACCTTTTCCTTATACCACTTAAACATCTTATATGCTTCAGATTTTTCTTTTAAGAACATAACTGTCATCAATCTAGTATAGTCATCAATAAAAAGAATAAAGTATCTATCACCATAATAACTTTGAGTTCTCATACGACCACATGGGTCGGTATGAACCAACTCAAGTATCTTCTTTATTGAGTAGTTTTTGCTTTTAAAACTAGACTTAGTCATCTTACCTTTTTGACATTCATGACACATTTCATGATCTGGTTTTGATAAGTTAGGCAACCCTCTAACTCTTTTCCTCTTACTAATCTTGATCATGTTATCAAAATTCACATGGCATAACCTTTTATGCCACAACCATGCATCTTCATCCTTCTTTAATAAACAAGAGGACTGATCAATATCAAGATAAAATAGATTACCTCTGGATTGTGTACCAGTTCTGACAAGTCTTCCTCCATCATCATAGATTCTTACCTTTCTGCTCTCAAAAGAAAGTAAGTGGCCTGAGTTATTTAGTTGTACCACACTTAACAAATTATAGTTCAGTCCATCTACCCAGTATGCATTTTCACATTTTATTCTATCATTAATCAATAGTGAACCTTTACCTCTTACCATACATGGTGCATCATTTCCCATCATTATAGATCCTCCATCATATTTATCAAGTAGATCAAATTTCTCTATATCACTAGTCATATGATGTGTACAACCACTATCTATTATACATGTATCATTTCTGCTTACTTTAGAGATCAGTGATGTTTCTTCATGTTTCTCTTCTTCCTTTGAATCATCTTTCATAGCAACAAATACTACTTCTACATCATCATCAGTTTCAGATTCAGATTCAAATTCTTTGGCTATGTAACATACCTTTTTCCCTTGGTCATAGCTATCTCAGTTATCTCTATTGTTGTGTCGATAGCCTCTATTGACTCTTCTCCCATACCTTCCTTCGGATCGATCTTTGGATCTATCATCATCTTTCTTATTTAGATATCTAGCAACGATGTGGCCAACTTCTTTATAATTAAAGCATGCCAAAGGTAGCTTAACTCTATACCTTCCTTTACCCTTGGGTAATGTTTTGGACATAAGAGCTTCAAGCTCATCAAGCTCATCGTTAGTACCACTATCACTATCATTATTCTTACTATTCCTGCTACTAGACTTACCAATCTTCAAAGAGGACATGAAAGAGGATTCAATAGAAGGTACAACATTGTTGTCAAAGTTATTCAATTCAAAGGTTGTAAGCTTACCAATCAGTATGTCAAGAGTAAGGTTGGATGTAGCCCTTATTTCATGAATTGCAGAGATCTTGATCGCATAAATTGGTAGCAAACCTCTGAGAATATTTCTTATCACTGTTTCATCCTTCATAACTCCATCAGATGCTCTAATAGCATGTACTACCTATTTTAGTCTATTTGTGTATTGCACAATGTTCTCTATTGGAAACTACAATTGAAACAATTGTTGTATTGTCATTGATGTCAAACCTTAACTGGTAAGATTGTTGCTAATTAGGAAAGTACTATATCTATTTGAGTGTTGCTGAGGGGCTAAGCAAGGTTGGTAAGAATAGTACCTAAGGAAAGGTTGAGTTATCTTGATACTACAAAGTGTACTTGACTATGTTGCACAATGATGAGATAATGAATTGTTTATCTTAGTAAAACTAAAGACTAAACTGGTAGGCTTGACTGAGAAAAGAATGGAAAAATCATGTTTAAGCCGAGTAATGTTAGTGTCGACCGAGTTAGTATATGTTGAGAAAAATTATAGTGTCGACCGAGCATCAGTAAATTACTGAGGAAGACAATGTAAGCCGAGGAAATAGTTTTAGTAATGACCGAGCTTTCTACATGAAGACCGAGTGGACAATCTCAGTATTGACTGAGCATCAGCAATTTTATATTTGAAGAGAATTTAATTTTGGAGCCAACATTGTTGAATTCTTGGATTATGTAAAATGTGTTGACTTTATTTAATGATTGCTTGGAAGCATTAAATGCACTGTAAAATGTTTTATTGTAAATCTTTAAGAGATTTGAGATGATTCTAGAAAAGGAGCTGAAGAACATGAAGTAGGTACATTCAATGAATTTGACCTAACCCTAAGATCTACAAATGAGATTGAGTGGCAAAAGATGAGTTAACCTAATTGAGGAAAATATAAGGGAACCTGAGCATTTTGATATGCATGTACATGGAGAACAGAGAATGCTGGAAGAGGAAAGTTTTATTGACTGAATAAGAAGAAAAGGTTGAAGGAGAATTGTGGTGATTGCTTGAAGAAAAGTTTCGAGCAGATCAGAGATGGAAATGGAAAAGTTTCAAAGTCAATAAACCAGCATTAGTGTATGAAATCGGATCTGATATTTGTAAAGTGAGTTGTATATTTTTCAGATAATACTGCTGCTACTTTCTAACCATTGTAACAGTCAAAATCCTTTTAACAGAGGTTGACCTAACAGTCATATGTTAAATCCTTTGAACAAGGTTACATTCTAATGGAGTGTATGTAAGTCCTATGACTAGGCTCACTTTTAACATGGTGATTAAAATCCTTTAACCAGGTCACACCTGATAGTGTGTATTGTAACCTTTAACAGGGTTGGCTTTTTACCGAGCTCACTTCAGAAGAGTGAAAATAATAGTAGCATGTTACAAAGTGGTTTTTACCAAATTGGGTTTCCAATATAAATCTTGATGTTAATACTTGTGTGAATGTTTTGGTTTGAACATTACTATGTTTTGCGAGTTAAGTTATAGCTGGTAGTGGACTGCATTGTTAGATGTTTCTATTATTGAATCAGTGATGACTGAGTTTGTTTTGGTTATTGGATCTGATTTAAGGATAATTTTTTGAGATTTTTTTATACATCAAGACATGAGAATAATTGATTCACCCCCCCTCTTTGTTGTTCTAAATCATATTAACAATTGGTATCAGAGCTTTGTTTCTTATTATTAGTGTTGATAGAATCAAGTTTAAAGGGGCTTGAAGCAAATGATCAGGATGTATAAGAAGGAGGTACTGAAGCTGAATAAGGAAAACTTCCCTGCATGGAACAACTTGATGAAGCTGCATCTAGCCAGTATTGGTGACTCTGCAAAGTACTACATTGAGAACAACTATGTCTCACCTGTCGTACCTTTGACTGCTGAAGAAATGAGAGCAAAGCAAGAACATAATCAGGAAATGCTGGAAATTACATCTGCCCTAAGTTATCCAGAATTTGAGGACATTAAGGATTGCACAACTACTAAGGATATGTGGGACACTCTTGCAAGGATTTATGGTGGTGATTTGAATGTGCTGAAAGTAACGGCTGAGAGTCTTAGAGGTAAGTTTGATGAAATGAGAATGCAAGAAGGTGAAAACATTGCACAATATTGTGGTAGAATAAAAGAAGTTGTGAATGCTATTAGAGGAGAAAATGAAGCTATTGATGATCAAACTATAATTGGGAAATTACTAAGAACCCTATGTCCTATATATGCTATTAAGATCTTAGCTATTTAGGAATCTAGATGTAACTCTGCTAATGTGCTTACTTTGGAAAGTTTGGTTGGTAAGCTGACTACTTTTGAACTCTCTAACTATGATAATTTCACTATTGGAAGCATTGGAAATGTTGAATCTTCTTTCAAGTCGCAGCTAGTTCTGAACAAGCCAAAGAAAGAAAAAGAAAGACGCATTAGTGAAAGTGATAGTGACACTTTTGATGAAGACCTAGAAGATCTAAAAGCTCTTATGGCTAGAAGACTAAGAAGGGGAATAGGAAAGTATAAAGGTAAACTCCCTATTATATGTTTTACATGTAATAAAGTTGGTCATATAGCTGCTAGATGTCCTAACAGGAAGGATAAATATGATGAAAGGAAAAGGAAACACAAGACATAAAAGATGATAGAAGCTACCGATGAAACAAAGACTATAAAGGAAAAGGTAAGAAATCTTGTTACATTTCTAAAAAAGAGACTGACAGTGATAGTGATGATTTTGAAATTGAGGTAGTCTATGTTACAATGAAAGATAAATCTGATGAGGATGAGAAAACTGCATTGATATCCTATGTGAACAAGAATGAGAAATGGATTATTGATAGTGGTTGTTCACATCACATGACTGGTGACAAAAATAAGTTTGAGACTTTACATCATTACAGAGGTAAAAGTGTAAAATTTGGTAATGATGCACCATGTCCTATTAGAGGAAAAGGTTTGATTAAACTGACTGATAAGATATCTTGTGAAAATGCATATTGGGTTGATGTTCTTAATTACAATTTGTTAAGTGTTGCTCAACTTAACAAAACTAGTTACCGAGTGGAATTTCATCACAAGCAAGCTAAAATATTTAATGCTACTGTAGAACTGATTGGAAGTGGAGATCAGACTAGAGGTAATTTGTTCTATCTTGACCTATCTGAAGAAACATGTTTAATTGCACAACTTGATGATATTTGGTTATGGCATAAAAGGCTATGTCATGTTAACTTTGACAATCTAGTAGAGATAAGTAAGAAGAAAAAGGTAAGAGGTCTACCTAGATTGAAGAAACCTAAGAATGTGATGTGCAAGGAATGCTAGTTAGGAAAAATGACAAAGTCAAGTTTCAAGAGCAAATCCTTTACTTTTGAAAACATTTTAGATTTGGTTCATACTGACCTTTGTGAACCTATGGGTGTACAAAGTTACTATGGTGCTAGATACTTATTCTTATTTGTTGATGATCATACTAGAATGATGCATGTAATGTTTCTAAAAGAAAAATCTGAAGCTTTTCAATTCTTTAAGTGGTATTTGGCTAAGGTTGAAAAGGAGATAGGTAGGAACCTAAAATGTCTTAGATCTAAACGAGGTGGAGAATTTACATCAAATGAATTTGATCTATTTTGTAATGATAGAGGAATTAAAAGATAGATGTCTGCATGTAGAACACCTCCACATAATGGTATAACAGAAAGGAGAAATAGATCTATCTTGGATTGTGCAAGAACATTGATGATTGAAAAGAATGTGGCACATAAATATTGGAAAGAAGCTATAAGCACTGTTGTCTACACTCTTAACTGGGTACATATCAAGAAAGGTACAAATCTAACACCCTATGAATTATGGCATGGGCATGCATCGAGTGTTAAATACTTTAGAATCTTTGGAAGCAAGTGCTATATATTAAAAGATACTAGGAATGGAAAGTTTGATGCTAAGAGTGATGAAGGCATATTCCTAGGGTACTCCACAAAAAGTAAAGCTTATAAGTGTTTGAACTCTAACACTAACAAAATTGTGGAAAGTGTGAATGTCAAAATTGATGAGTATGCAGAAAGAAATGATGCTAACAACAAAAGAGAACTAGAAGATTATAGATATTTTGTGTACATTGAGGAAGAAGAAGAGGCAAGCAACAGACTTGCACCTGATGTTGAGTCTCAGGTAAGCAATGTCGAGCGATAGACAAAAGCTGTCGAGCGTTAGGAAAACAATGCCAAGAGAGAACAAGAACATGTTGAGCTACAAGAAAATGTTGTTGAGTATCAGGAAGAGGTTGCCAAGAATTCTAAAGTTGAATCTGACAATATTACTAAGGAACATGATGAAATAGAGGAGAGAACAGCTAAACCTATTTTGGAAAAATATGTAAGAAGACATCATAAGCCTGAACAGATAATTGGAGACAAAAATACTAGAATTCAAACCAAAAGTAAGGTTAAGGATCCAACATGTCTACTATGTGAATTTGAACCGAAGACAACTAGAGAAGCATTGGAGAATGAAGACTGGATACAAGCAATGAAGAAATTGACTAAATTGAGAAGAATGATACTTGGACTCTGGTGTCGAGACCTGAAAGCAAAAATGTTATAAGAAGTACAAAGTGGGTGTTTCGGAATAAGATGAATGAAAATGGTGAAATCGCTAGAAACAAAGCTAGGGTCGTATGCAAAGGCTATGCACAAGAAGAAGGAATAGATTATGGGGAGACATTTTCCCCTATAGCTAGATTGGAAGGAGTAAGAACTCTGCTTGCATATGCTGCTTATAAAGATTTCAAGGTATATCAAATGGATGCCAAGTCTACATTTTTGAATGGTATACTAGAAGAAGATGTTTACATAGAACAACTAGAAGGTTTTGTTGATCTAAATAGAAGACACATGGTGTGCAAACTGAACAAAGCATTATATGGATTGAAGCAAGCTCCCAGAGCATGGTATGAGAGGTTGCACAACTACTTGATACAGATTGGATTTTCAAGAAAAATGACACAAGTAATCTATACATGAAGGATGAAGAAGGTAAAGGTATCCTGTTGGCAAAAAATTTTGTTGATGACATTATTTTTGGTGGACAAGATACATTATGTAAGAGTTTCTCAAATGAAATGCAAACTGAATTTGAAATGAGTATGTTTGGTGAGATCAAATTATTTATTGGTTTACAAGTATATCAGAGGAAGAATGGAATTTTCATTACACAATCTAACTATGTTAATGAAATACTAAATTTTTTTGGGATGGAAGATGCTAAACCAATGGAAACTCCCATGGTTACTAGACAAAAGTTATCTAAGAATGATGATGCTGCAGAAGTGAATCAGACTCTATACAAATCCATGATTGGAAAATTGCACTATGTTGTACATAGCAGACCAGATATTGCATTAGCTATTGGGATTGTGGCAAGATTCTCTACCAATCCTAAGGAAACACACATGATGGTTGTGAAAAGAATTATGAGATACTTGAAAGGAACTACTAACTATGGTCTATATTATAAGAACGATGACAAATTTGAACTCTAAGTTTATATAGATACTAATTGGGTAGGAAATGTAGATGATAGAAAGAGTACTAGTGGTGGAGCTTTCTTTCTTGGACAAAGATTAGTCTCCTGGATGAGTAAGAAAAAAAATTGCATTTCCCAATCTACTGTCGAGGCCGAGTATGTTGTTGTTGTAGTAAACTGTTCAAATTTGGTAAGGATAAAACAATTGTTGATAGGCATGAAAGAAGAAATCATTGAACCTGTTGTTATTTTCTGTGACAAAACAAGTGCTATCAATATTTCTAAGAATCCAGTGATGCACACTAAGACCAAAAACATTGCAATCAAGTATCACTACTTGAGAGAATTAGTACAAGATAAAGAAGTCAGAATGGAATATGTGAATACAAAAGAATAATTAGCAGACATATTCACTAAAGCTTTACCCAGAGAAGCTCATGAGTATTTGAGAAGTCAATTAGGGGTTCTTCCCCTAACTGAGGCTACCTAGACAAGCTAGGAGCACTGCATCAAATATGCTATAGCAGAAAATTTGACAAATTGATTAAGAAGATTGTCACACTTTAGGGTTGGCCTAGAGTTGTGAAAAGAAGCAAAGACAAGAAATCAATCAGAAGCAAGATGACAGAGGGAAAAACACTGAGCTACACAGATATTATCTACATTTGAGGGATGTATGTTTTAGTTGCTGCTTTGGCATTTTTGTCAAAGAGGGAGATGAAATGATATGATAACACATGATAGTGAAAGATCTGAGGGAGATGAACTAATGGAATTGAAGATAAGGATGATGAACTAAAATGAAGAATCAGGATAGAGGGAGATTTGAATACTTCTGATGGTCACAGAAGTGAGGCTTATAGGATTCTAAATTAGAATGAAGCGAAGGATATTATAAAATGATTCTCTAATGAACAGATAAGTTTTTGGACTGGTTGGTAATGCATGTGTTATTAATGTGATATCATATGGTGTTGCCATCAATGCCAAAGAGGGAGATTGTTGGAAACTACAATTGAAATAATTGTTGTATTGTCATTGATGTCAAACCTTAACTGGTAAGACTGTTACTACTTAGGAAAGTACTATATCTATTTGATTGATGCTGAGGGGCTAAGCAAGGTTGGTAACAATAGAACCTAAGGAAAGGTTGAGTTATCTTGATACTACAAAGTGTACTTGACTATGTTGCACAATGATGAGATAATGAATTGTTTATCTTAGTAAGACTGAAGACTAAACTGGTAGGCTTGACCAAGTAAAGAATGGAAAAATCATGTTTAAGCCGAGTAATGTTAGTGTCGACTGAGTTAGTATATGCTGAGCAAAATTATAGTGTCGACCAAGCATCAATAAATTGTCGAGGAAGATAGTGTAAGTCGAGGAAACAGTTTTAGTAATGATCGAGCTTTCTACATGAAGACAGAGTGGACAATCTCAGTATTGATCGAGAATCAACAATTTTATATTTGAAGAGAATTTAATTTTGGAGCTGACATTGTTGAATTCTTGGATTATGTAAAATGTGTTGACTTTATTTATTGATTGTTTGGAAGCATTAAATGCACTGTAAAATGTTTTATTGTAAATCTTTAAGAGATTTGAGATGATTCTAGAAAAGGAGCCGAAGAACATGAAGCAGGTAGATTCAATGAATCTGACCTAACCCTAAGATCTACGAATGAGATTGAGTGAAAAAAGATGAGTTAACCTAATTGAGGAAAATATAAGGGAACTTGAACATTTTGATATGCATGTACATGGAGAACAGAGAATGCTAGAAGAGGAAAGTTTTATTGATTGAATAAGCAAAAAAGGCTGAAGGAGAATTGTGGTGATTGCTTGAAGAAAAGTTTCGAGCAGATCAGAGATGGAAATGGAAAAGTTTCAAAGTCAGTAAACTAGCATTAGTGTACAGAATCAGATTTGATATTTGCAAAGTGAGTTGTATATTTTTCAGATAATACTGCTGCTACTTTCTAACTATTGTAATAGTCAAAATCTTTTTAACAGAGGTTGACCTAACAGTCATATGTTAAATCCTTTGAACAAGGTTGCATTCTAATGGAGTGTATGTAAGTCCTATGACTAGGCTCACTTTTAACAGGGTGATTGAAATCCTTTAACTGGGTCACACCTGACAGTGTGTATTGTAACCTTTGACATGGTTGGCTTTTTACCGAGCTCACTTCAGAAGAGTGAAAATAATAGTAGCATGTTACAAATTGGTTTTTCCCAAATTGGGTTTCCACTATAAATCCTGATGTTAATACTTGTGTGAATGTTTTGGTTTGAACATTACTATGTTTTGCAAGTTAAGTTACAACTAGGTAGTGGACTGCATTGTTAGATGTTTCTATTATTGAATCAAGGATGACCGAGTTTATTTTGATTATTGGATCTGATTTAAGGATAAGTTTTTGAGATTGTTTTATACATCAAGACCTGAGAACAACTAATTCACCCCCCCTCTCTATTGTTCTAAATCATATTAACAGTTCTCACCTTCTTTCATCTTCATATCATCAAATCGACCTCTTAAGCTTTTTGCTCTGGCTCTCTTAACATTCGCATCTCCACTGTATATTAGATTTAGTTTATCCCAAATGGCTTTGGAAGTTGTGCATCCCTTAATGTCTTCAAATTTGGCATCGGTACAGGCAATAACAAGTTCCATCATAGTAATATTGTGTTCATGCATGTCCTTCAGTTGATCAAGTGTCAGGGGACCTAGTGTTGGTTCAATGTATCCATTCTCCATCAATTCTAGTGCAGAATTCCCTATTCTAGGTATGTGCAACTTCATTCACCTTTTCCATACTGTGAAGTTCTCTTTGTTCAGCTTTGGCACTTCCCTCTTATACATCTTGAGACCTTTGTGGTGGAGTCCTTAAAACTCTATTCTAAGTAACCATAGCTCTGATACTAATTGCTAGAATAACTGAGAGGGGGGTGAATCAATTATCCAGTGTCCCAAAACAAAATGTATAATCTACAACAAATTATTCAACTTCTGCTACTCGGTAAACATAAAATACTTTCACTATCTATGTTTTTACCAATTGTCAGTTTAAAACTTATAGTAGTTACCGATCAAATCTAACATGTAATATGCAAAGTATGATAACAAACAAATATCACAATCAACACATAACACAAGAGATTTAACATGGAAACCCTGTGAAGGGAAAAACCACCTGGGACCAGCAACCCAAAAATGTTCACTCTTCTAAAGTGAGGTCAGTGAAGACCCAACCCTATTAAATATTTACAAACACACTATTAGGTGTGACCTTGTTAGAGGATTTTAGACCAGAAGTTATCATCCAACCAACAGTCACTCTAGGGTTGACAGGATAACAATGTTCACTCTATGAATGAAACATCAAAAAGACTTTCTTAGTCCACTCAGTTAAGAGATTTGATTGTGTACAATGGTTAAATATGTAACAGTAGATGATCTACCTTGAAACAACTTTAATTTCAGTTTACATATCAATGTTCAACTCATTCAAATCTTTCTGATCAATATATCACTTCAGTTTTAATACTATATCAACTTACTGTCCGTCAGTAATTACTCTTTGTAGCTCGGTAATTGTTCTGCAGTTTGGTTCCCACTAACCAGTATGATCAGAATGCATGAAAACTCCTTCACATGATAATTTTGCATTATCTTTTTCTTACGACGTCTTTCAACAATGAAACCAATGTCTCTTATATAGATGAGTAAATCATTTTCTTTTTGTCCATCAAATTTTGTTGCTTAATCTTATTCATTGATTTTGCTGCTCCAACCTTCTTTGATTGATGTGTTGATAACACATTTCAATTTTCTCCATTAAATCTTTCTTGAATTATGTTAGCCATTGATCTTCATAACAAACCTTATTTGTTACCTTGATTTCATACACTTTATCAGCTAAACTGATTATTTAATTCCTTTCTATTTTGCTTGGTTAACAAAGAAATGTGTAGGTGAACACAAGCTTGGTTAACACTATGCTCGGTATACACTACACTCCGTCGGTGTATACTAGAATGCTTCATTTACCGACAAAACTGCTTTGTATCTTTCAGCTCTATTCTTCATCATAGATGAATGCAATAGAATAAAGTTGATATCATCAAGTCATAGACTCATCAACAAGTTACTTAGTGTATTCCTTATCCTCATCTGATATATACATCTTCCTCATGTAGATATTTTTGTTCTTCATCTCTTTCACCTTTCTTCAGATGTGTCGGTATAGTAACTTACAAGATAAGTATTATCAAGCTATTTGACATCAATGACAATATAATATTGATTCAATCATCTTGCATATCTAATCAGAAACTCCTCAGTGATCTTAAATCATAGATTCTTCATTCAATGTTCCAAATCAGTTGTAGTTCATCAATAACTGATGGATAATATTGGGTTATGATGGAAAAACACAGTCCTTAACATGGTCCTCATAGGTAGTTAACTCCAACACAGAGCTCTCAAAAATGTCTTTAATCACAACACAGTCATTATTGAGGATGCTCCTAATCACCAAATCTTCCTCTTACAACTTTAGAAAAGACTGCATATGTAACATCGTGAGCTGAGCCATAGAGTTCAACTCTTCTTCCCCATCTCCTAAATCTAGCCATATAGGGGTGCTTAAATATGGCCGAGGTTGAGCTGGAGGATATAATGATAGTTTCCTAGTTTCTTGCCCATCTGAAATTATCATGTTCCCTGATCTAAAACTAATGTTTTCATTTGTTGTTTCTAACCATGGTCATCCTAGAATAACAGGGTAACCAACATGATTGACCTTGGGTGATAAAATCATGAAATCAACAGGATATTCCTAGGAGTCTAGGGAAACTATTATGTCTCCTATCATCCCATCAGAGGTGACAGTAGAACTATCTGCTAGTTGCAAGACTGTTGGAGTAGTTCTCAATCCTTCTATACTCAATTTATTCATAGTATCCTTAGTCATTACATTAATGGCAGGGCCTAAGTCTATTAAATCATTTTTGACAAACTGACCATTAATGATGATATTAACAACCGAGCTCCCAAGATTAGGATATTTTGGTATTACAAGCTTTCCCAACATGATATTAGCTAGTTGTCCTATAACGTGAACTATTTTGGGATCCATTTTATTTTGTCAAGGCTTTTTGAGACAAGAGTCCTTGATTTATTTGCCATAGATAGGAACATCTTTAATGGCTTGAAACAAAGAAATCTAGACATGCATACTTTTTAGTTAGTCAAGGATATCAAACAATTGGTCTTCTTTTGGTACAGGTTTGTCTAGGATAAGCCTCTAAGGAAAAGGAGGTTTTATTGATGTCTAAACATTAGCTAGATTGGAGACATTAGATGGGGGAACTGTATTTGGAAAAGCATTCTCTGGAAGTGGTACTGATGTTGTAGGAAGGTCTAGCACTTTCATGATAAGAGGGGGTTCAGGTGCAGGCAAAGTATTACCCAATCTTAGGTGTATATCAGCTATGTTGAGTGCATAAGAAAGGTACTATTGAGCATCAGTAGCATACACTTTCTGCTACTATTGTTGACTATTTGGATTTAGTTGTGGATGAGTAGGTAACTATGTCTTCTTTTGAGGACCTGTATTTGCAGGAGGTGGCATAATTGTAGGTAGATTCATTGGAGGTGGAAAAGGTGGATACCCAGGATTATGATTAGGCCATTGTTGAGGTTGTCTCCACTGGTTAGTGGTTTTCCAATTTCCTTGTGGAAATTTCCATTGGTTTGGAGGTTGTGGCCATTGGGGTGGTTGTGGATTAAACTACTAGTTTTGTTGATTATTGGACCAAGCATTATTCCAAGTAGATTGAGTGTACTAAGGAGGGTTTTGGACATTCTAGTTTTTCCACTGACTATTATAAGGATTTGAAATTTGTAGTGGGTCTTGAGGCATACCTTGTCTTGTGGCCCATGGCTGATGTTGAGCAACAAAGAACACTTGCTCGTCCTTTCCTTCTATCTTTAAGTACTCAGTTGGAAGGTGTTGATTCTCTAGGTTCATGACAAGCTTGCAGTGACAATCCTTCTTTTGCTTGCGGCAATGGGGAGAGTATTCAATAAGCTATGCCTCTACATCTGCATGCTTCTTCTTGGCATTCATCATGTCTAGGTGTATAGTGACATCATTAATGATGTCTTTCTTGAAGTCTGATAGTAGGTTTGATATTTCTCTCTTTCAAATGTCAGAGCCACTTCCTTTTGCAAGTGTTGGACAGAACCCTCTGCCCTTCTTTACTACCACTCTGGAATAATTCAAAAATCTTCTTGAGATCATCCCAAGAAGACTAAGATACATCTCCTCTAGCCATAAGGTCCAATGCTTCTAGGTAGTTATCATTCACTCCTCTTAAAAAGATTAACTTTTGTGAATCCTCCTGCAATGCATGTTGAGGATTCTTTTGCAGATTGTACAAGAATCATGATATGTAGTCCTCTAGGGTCTCATCTTCTTTCTATGACATTCATAAGATGTCATCTCCTTTTAAATCACCTCCTTTGCAGTATTCCTTATATATCTGTAGAAATAAATATCTCATCCCATCCCAATCAGTTACTGCATTTTCTCCTAAGCCCATGAACCATCTGAGATTTGACTCCTTCAATGTTGTTGGGAATAGCTTAAGCTTATGACTATCGGTGTTATAGTCAAAATTTTGACACAAAATGTCAAATTCAAAAAAAAAGGTGTCAAGGTCCTCAATAATACGGCCATAGAACTTTGGAAGTGCCGAAGCAAGTATGTTCTTGAGATTAGGATTATTGATAAGGCTTGGAATAGGAAATGGAAAGGTAGGAGTGGCCATTACTGGAGGTGTTGGATAATGAAACTGTGGATGGAAATTATTATTAACCAAAATGTTTTAGGAAACATGTGGTCCTAGATTAGAACTATCAAGGAAATTGGTTAATATCTTTGTGAAAGGGAAAAGGTCAAATGGATCAAGAGGATCTCCTTCTATTGAAGATGATGCAACAAACTCAGTACTTGCATCAAGAAATGGTAACTCAAGTTCTTCCAATTATTCTTTCAGTATAAAAGGTTCTTTTGGGAGAAATCTTCCTTGAACATCTCACCTTCTTCGATGCATGCAAGTGAGTTAATGAAATTGTGAAGAAAGTCCACATCTACTAACTATTGACTGAGAATAGAAAACTATCTTAAAAATAAATGACTCATTAAGGTTCTCAATTTGACACCATCCCCGGCAATGGCGCCAAAAATGAATAGTCTCGCAATAGGTAATGATAATCATGCCATTGTCTCTCTTAGGAATAATGTATTCATACTAGGATTACTTTTCCCATCATGAAATACATTTAGATTGTCAACCTAGGGATGTAGACTTGAAATGGGAAAACACAGTTTGTGCACTAAGTCCCTCAAAGAGTGATACTACCTATGCTATAGGAAGATAAAATGCATGAAAGAAACCTATGTTATTGTTGTAGGAAAATAAGCACACTTAACTACTTAATGAAATTACTGTTGAAAGCTTGTGAACTTAAACTAAGCCTATTTAACAACTCAAAGTGTTCACTATGTCTATCTCTACAAGTGTTGTAGGAATATTCACAGTAATAATGTTGCAGGAGTAAAACAGTAACTTCCACTTGAAAGCACAAGAAAATACAGAAAGCAATTCTACTCTATCCTAATCTACTCCACCAACCAAGTGGGACCCCTTGGTTGGCTTCTACTAACTACTAACATAGAAGATACTTCAAAATCACTCTTTCATTTAATTCTCATAAATTGATTACATAGTAATGGAACAATACATGAAAACAAAAAGAGTAGTTCTGCTACAATGAACACAACAAATGTGTATATTTTCTCATTACACAACAAAACCAATCAAATCCCTTTATATAGAGGGTTGACGCTTATTAAAAGCATGAAAGTAAGTTCTGACTAAGTCTTGCATGAAAGTAAGTTCTGACTAAGTCTTGAAAGTAAGTTCTGACTAAGTCTTGCCATAGAAGAAGGAAATATAACAACCACGATAGAGTACAATAAAGTCTGGATAACTAGTTTTAACAGACTAATGAGCACTGAGGAAATATATCAGAGTTGTTTCCTATATTCTCTGGAGTGATGGCTCCTCTCCAATAGTGGCATGATCCTTGGTGTTGTGATGTCTTTCTCCATCATAGCTAGAACTTCAACACCTCTTCTTTAATGTGGTCGATCCACTCTCCAGTTGCTCCTTGTTTTCTTGGTAGGTTAGTAGCATGTGGTATGTATACAAGTCAACTAGTCAATTCTTACCCAAATATTAGAACATAGATTAAAGTAGCTATATGAAGTACTGCAATTTATATATAATTTTTAACAAAACATGTCATATCTAACTACCCATAATCTTGGTGGTTCTAACTGTACTTATCACAAGTTCACATAGTTATAGGTCCATGAATGTATTGGAAATGTTTCAACAGAGCATAAAGATTATCACAAAATAGAGACAATAAATTATCTCATCATCTGGTGACCCGAATATAGGTGTGTTGTGAAAATTGGATTAAATATTATCCCCATAGAGTGATCATGGCCATGGCCTCTAGAGACATCCTAAAGCCTACATCCTTTGTGAGAATCTTAATTCCATGGAAAATGAAGGCGTCATTAAATCTAAAAAAGTGTTGAGATAATTCATCCCATTAGATATGTGGAAAATGATCCAATTGGGTACAATTTATGATCTCCATTCTGAGGACACCGACTATTTCCAGTCCTTAGACTCCTCCGTATTGTCATGCTAGTGACCACAAAACATAAGATGTCATAAAAAATTGTCTATCCTCCTCTATCCTTATTATTTGGGTGTCCACGTGGTTAGAGATGATGGCCGCCTAATCAAAAAACTTTCTGTTAGTAGTCATGAGGTATAGGAATTAGTACATCTATGAAAATAATTCCTAGGTGTGAGGCTCTTCAAAAACTCTGCACAAGAAAATAATCCCTACCTGAATTGGCTCCTCAAAATTGGAGTGTGGGATATCCATCTTCATCTTCTTATAATCCTAGTGGGGGATCTTTAACTATTTTCTATTTAGGAGGTGTTAGGTTACATCTCCCACCATTTTGAATTGTGCTACTGAGGTCACCTAAGTTATTATGATGATGTCTTTGAAGAAAGGGATCCTCCAAGTTGTGGCAATGGCATCATGTTCCAACGAGGCAATGTGAACTCAAGAGGATGCAAAAATAGTGAAAACATTTGTATTATAGTTTTTGGCCATGAGTAATATTAACTTTGGAGCCTACATGAAGTGTGGGAAGCAAACCACTTGAATAATCTGAGAGGTAGAGAGATTAACAGACAATACGTCATTGGCCCCCCTCAAATGATGTATTTTTTTGGGGGGCCCCTTAGATCGGTCCAGGTGCCGAAGTCAGTCTCTGAGATCTCCTAGAGAGTATTTTCAATCCAAGACCCTTGGATGTTCCTATCCTTCTTATATTTCATTACCAACAAGAGTTTCTCCAAATCCCTCTCTTCATTTATTTCCTTATTGGAGTTGTTGATGAACTAGGAATCTTCCGACCTCTAGGAGGGGATCTTGGTGTTTCCATTTATCCTAATTATATCTTGCAAGACTAGACGACTGTTAGAATGATATAAATGATAATAATAATTGATGGAGATTTTAGACCCTATGACTTTGGGGACCAAGCATTTTGTAACTTAGGAAGATGAAACACCACTCAGTAATAAGGGATGTTGGGAAATGTATCCTCTATGGAAAACCCAAAAAACACCTAATGTAAAACCAAGAAGGCCAGATTCCAGAGATGATGGTTTGTTGAACTGCCAATATTTAGAAATATGCATGTTGGGAATTACCAAGATGTCCGGGGACTGAGATCCTGAAATGAAAAAAAGTACAATGGATAGTTGATGTGACATTTTAATTAGTGACTGGTCATTTCCCAAGATGGACACACATATGTCCAAGCACACAAATTTTTGGTATTTAATCTTACACGTGGCATAATAAAGTGAGAATTAATGGCCAACTTGGACAAATTTGAATATTTTCTCATGGGAACCAGTGTTTCCATTAAAGATAACATAATGAAGATGAAGGGTAGCTGAAAACCAGTTTCTTTGGCTTCATGGACTCGACTTTGTGACCAAGGTGAGTCCTATAACTTGGTCAGACTCACCTCCTAGTGACAAAATATAACTCAAAAATGACTCGGCATGGATTCCCTAAATTGGTTATTGTTGATGCATGGACTAACAAACCTCACAAATAATATAAATGGAGACCTACTTATTAACACATGTACATTTTACACCATGAACACCACCAAGCCTTACATGGAATATAACTTATTTACATAGCTATCTACAAAGGGCATGCGAAGGAAGCAACACTAAATACAAGTATTCATAGATATTTACAACAAATTAACAACATTTACACTTAACAGACTGGCTAGACAAGCCACAATATATAAAACACAAAAAAAATTGATGGACAAGTCCAAAAGCTCTGCGCAAGCACTATTTATAGGGAAGATTTTTTGGATGACACGGATGAAAGGAAGGAAAGGAAAACCAACAACCAAAAACCAAACCCAAAATTGAAAGAAAAATAAATGAAAGAGACAACCAAAGGGGCCCTGAAATAATGGAATGCCAAAACTGATGAGGAACACTCAACCACTACTTTCCAAATGCTTGAATTACCTTAATTGAGTACAGAATGCATGAGTACTCTCATTGCACAATTCCCCTTTCAAAGACTCAAATTTAGCAAGCACTTTGCACTTTGCAACTAATCACTCAGAAGATAATTTTTTCTTAGGGTAAATGTAAAAATGAGGGGTACAATTCTTTTATAATGCCCAAGGAAGAGCATTAAATTCTAATTAGAACTCCAAAGGTAGGTAAATCCCAAAATCTATACCTTGAGACACCCGACGTTCATTTTCTCAAGCGAAGACAGAAATGACAACATTGGTACCCCAAAGTTTGAAATACTTGGCAACAAACAAGAGGGAACTCTGAGATCTCAAATCCTAGAGGAACACACAACAAAATTTGACCAAGGACAAAGAAAAACAAAAACAAAAAAGTGGACCCAACATTTTTCCACACAAAACATAGGGACAGGTATGCAAAGCATAACATGTGCATTCTCAAGTAGTGTCTTATACCTGTAATTCTCCATGATTGTGGATATTTCCCTCAAGTTTTTAGGCTTATAACCAAGAGGACTAGTTCCTTGATACCAATTATTAGTATTTGATGGTACTGAGAGGGGGGGTGAATTAGTACAAACACATAACCTATTAAATCAACTACTAGTCTGAATAACTTTAGTAGAAACTTCCAAATATCAAAACATATAACTGATGCAATGAAATAAAAGTAAATAACATTAGACATCCACACATGCATCACACATAACACATTGATTTTTCTCATGGAAAACCTTGATTAAAGGGATAAAACCATAGTGTGGATGACACCCACAAGCCCTTCACTACAGTAAAAAGGTTTTCCCTTTTAGGAGCTAAAAATACCTTTTTGAGGGTTTACCCTATTAGGAGTGACTAGTACACCATTAGGACTACAATAAGACCTGTTAAGATCTACACCACTAGAGGATTTAAGACTCTTTGTGAGTCCACCTGGTTAAGGGATTTATAATAGAAGACCAGTTAAAGTCCACCCGATTAAGGGATTTTATTTGTGCACTATTAGGGAACAAAAAGAAATGATCTGTATGTAGCACTTCTTTCCTATTAGATCTAGTTTTTTCTTTGTTCACTATGAATGATGTTTGATATGCCTCTTCTAAAAACCCTAGTCACAAACCTAGAAATCATGAATTTTGCTTCATTCAATCAACCATCAGAAATAACTTCATCATCATTTTCAATAAGAGAACTTGCACCGACATCAAAAATGAAATTCAAATACTTTCCCTCTCATGTGTCACATGCCAAAATGGAAATCTTAATGTAAAAAAAATTTTACCATGACTATGTTGGCCTAAAACAAGATCTGCAAGTTATATCTCCAAGGTAGTCAATCACACTTTGAATTCTCCAAAGCATCACCATAAATAAACCTCATTGCTTGCCTTGATCATATAAATGAGAACTCATTAAATCCTTATCATCTAAGACATGTCACCATAACAACTATATTCACCATAATATCCATATCGGTCACTGATCTAAAATCTACCACCAATAGCTTAAAATCTTATATAATCATAAACCTATAACCTCCTCTGGAACTAAAATTCTTACGCACTTATTATCCAAATGATTTGTGGTCGCAACCATAAATTTTTATAAGTATATCCATGCTATATCTAAGATCATTCCACTTAATTCCTTCTCAAACATTACCGATACTAAAATATCCATCTTTAGTTGTTCTTCTTGTACACTACTCAATGTACTTAGTTGATTCACTCTTATCGATTGAATAATGACTTTACCGATTGTCCTAATCATATGATATGACTATGTTTGCATCAATGACAACCAAAATCAAAATTACTTGTGATTGCACACCAAAATACATCACAATGTTGAAATAACACATTAATTAGATTAATTATATTATGTAAGTAATAAATATTTAACTTTACCCATTTCCATGACATTTTATGTGCCACCAAGAGAACCTTGACTATATTTACATTCCAAAGGATCTGTAATCCACTAGAAGCCCCATTCAAGATAAAAAAGTTTTCATCGCAAAATTAACCCTGTCCAAACATAACCTTTCCCTCACCTTTCTTTAAGTTTGTTTCCTGCAAGCAAACTACATCAAGGCTAACCTAATCAAGACATCTCTGATCAAAAAACATTTTTCAGGGGCATTGCAGCCCTTGACATTCCATGTTAGGATTTTCATGGTTGTCTAGGAGAGAAAAATCTCTCCAAGATCTCAATTTTGTTTGGTCCTTCATGTTTCTGGT